>CM052542.1:1826069-1902274 GCA_028533065.1 Trachops cirrhosus
TGAAGTTGGCCTCAGCCACCCGGGCAGTTGGGATTGCGTGACCCGAAGGCCCCACCCTGAGTCACAGGGTTGGTCTTCCTGGGTGACCAGCCACATCCGACACACAGGCCCTCTTCTCAGGGCGACAGAGGTGACACTGAACTCTGTCCCGAGGGACCAAGGAGCAGGAAAGCTGGGGGGTGGGGGTCTTTCCAGGAGGGACCCCTCGGCAGTGCAGAGGCCTGGGAGGGCGAGGGCGGTGGTGCAGAGAGGGTCGGGATTCCCAGGGCAGCGGAGGCGCCAGGTGGCAAGTGCCGGGGGACGTGCCCAGAGGGGAGAGAAGGCCAGGCCCTAACCGGCCTGGCGAGCTGTGCCCAGGGTGTGTGTCACACTGGGGGCCGCTGTGGCCTCCGAAGCCAGGAGGGGCATTGCCACCACCCTCTTTCACTTCAACATAATTTACTGAGTACTTACTATGCACCAAACACTTTTCCAAGCACTGGACATAGGATGGCGCATAGACTATTTAGAGCCCTCCAAGAGGTAGAAACTGTTACTAGCATCATTTGACAGAAGCTCAGAGAGGGTGAGTAACTTGCCCAAGGACACACAGCCGAGGGTTTGCCTGAAGCAAAGCCAGGGTTCGAACCCTGGCCACAGCCTGCGCCTTGGCGCTGCTTCTCCGGCGCACACAGGCCTGGTTTGCCCCCGCCCTCTCCTTGGTGCCAAGGCTCCGGGGAAGGGCACAGGCAGGAGGGGGACAGAGGTGGCTGCAGAGAATTTCAGGAGCTCAGATGCCCAAGGCCCTGCTGCCCGAAGTTGGGGAGACCTTTTCCCCTGATACCAGGGTCGGGACCCCACTCAGCAGACACGTCCGTTCCTGGGAACTCCTGGCTCTATGGCTCACGCCAGGGAGCAACCAGTGCTTTTCCATCGGGACTCGGAGAGCTCCGTTTTCAAAGGCTGCCCCTCCCTGCACAAATGAACAACCGTCTCCTTATAGAACGGTCTGCTTTGAATCCCGGATGAAAGGCTGCATCCCCGAGGACCCGAGGATGCTTACAACGGTAACAATGCCACGAATCTCATCCGCACATGGATTTTGGACGTGGGGGGGGGGGGCTCATGAGTTCTCTCCGACTCTTGTTCAAACCCCATCCACACCCTCCCTACGGGCAGGAATAATGCCAGGCCAGGGAAGCGGCTCCCTCGGACCTCGGGCCCTGCGGAGCGCTCGCTCTCTCCTTGGGCTTTCTCCTCCTGGCCCGGGGCCCCTGGAAGACCCAGAAAAGGTGCTTTAGTGCCACAGGCAGGAGCCCCTGGGACCGCCAGGGACGTCACCGAGCTAGAATCCAGGACACATTCCGCAGCACCCCGGGCCACGTGTCCCTCCCGCTCCGCACCCGAGAGGCCACAGCGTCTGTTCCGCCCCAAATACAGGGAAATCCCTCGCCGAGGGCTGGGTCGGCCAGAGCCGCAGACAATGGTGTCAGCAGCACCCGGGCGGAGGGAGGGGGTGGATCACTGACCCGTCAAGTAGGACGTCCTCGCCCAGCCGCTGGGGATACTGCCGGGCAGGCGGCGCCCGTGAGTGAAGCCACAGATGCGCATCAGCGACTGGCCTCCTCGGCCGCAGGAAACCAGGAGGGGCCGGTGGCCGGGCGAGGAGAGAAGGCGCAGAGCCTCTGGAGCGCACTGCGCCTCCAGACGCGCTTAGCCCGGCTGGCCGTGGGAAAGGGAGACGCACACAGGCCCTTCCACACGAGTCCCCTGGTGGTCACCCCTGCACGGTCCGGGCCTGGGCGCAGGGCTGGGACTGTGCCCTGGGCCCCAGACAAATGGTCCCGGGGTTGCCCCACATGCTCACGGGTCAGAGCTGCTGGAAGGAGCCACCCAGCTGGGACTCCGTCAGCCCAGAGGGACACACGAGGAGGAGGCCACCTTGCAGGGTCAGGGCAAAGCCAGCTGTGGCCCCTGGACACCATCCTCCCACTCTGCTTCCTTCCCTCGCCTCCTGCTCTGACGCCCAAGGCTCGACATCGCGGCTAGGGGCTGCCTGCGTGCCTTCCAGGGCCCGAACCGGGACTCAGGCCGCTGGGGAGGAGCCGGGCCCAGGTGTCTGTGCCCCGTGTCCAGGCAGCCCACCTGGGGTCTGGATCTCCTCGTCGGCACAGCGGGTGCTGCTGCGGTCACAGAGTGAGTGAGCAAGCAGAGCCTCAGCGATTCCAACTCAGAGGTGACTCATTCCGGCCGCTTCTCCCCCGGGCCTGGGCTGGGCTCCACTCGGCCACACTGGCTCTGGCCTCTGTTTTCCCCCAGGACCCCACCCTCCGGCTGTGTGTCCCCGGGGACCTTGCCACCTCCCTCTCGCTGTGCTGTCTAGCCCGTGTCATCTGCAGCTCACCGGAACGAGCCAGGACCGACCTCACTGGTCTGAGGCGGCAGTCACGGAGTGAAGGTGGGACGGAGGGGCGGACCCCAGACCGCTCTGCCTGGTGGACGTGAGCCCAGACGACCCCTCACGACCCCCCTGCCGAGTGGCTCAGAGGCACAAGTGGCCTCGCGTCCCTGCAGGTCCTCGCTTGCCTCAGTGGGACCCCATTCCCACGGAGTAAGCTGTCGCCGGCGTGGACACGGGTGGGTGGCGTCGGCTTCCCTGCGGCATCACCTGGGAAGCGCCTCCCGGGCTCCAGACGCGGCCACCTCCCAGCAGGTCAGGTCGAGGGCTCTGTGGGCGGGCATGTGGGACAGTGAGGGGGTCTGGCTTGTTGCGTGAGGCGGGCGTCAGGGGTGGGTCTCTCTCCTCAGACGCAGGTCAGTGTCACGGTCCGCGGGTCCCTGCGCAGCGACCACGGCGACTCCGATGAGCGCCTCACAGGCCAGCTTGCCCAACACTCCCCGAGGCGTGCCTGCCCTCTCCCGTGTCCTCTTTTCCCTTTAAACATTTTTAAAGTTAATTTATTTTTATGTGGAGTGTACTGGGGTCACACTGGTCAACGCTGTCCCGTTTTTATGCTGCGAGACCATGTCCAGGGAGGTATGAAAGCTCTGAGACCGTACCACCGCCGGTAAGTGGGCGGGCAGGACTTAAACTTGTGTAGTTCCAGAAAGGAACCGACAGAAACTGGGCCCCTCTGACCGCCATCAGCCTCCCTTCCTGGGCTGCCCATGCCCTCGCTGACACGGGGCCTCTCCCCCTGGGGGAGGGAGGGAGGGAGGGAGGGAGGTCCCCTGCTCCTCAGAAAATACCCCGGACAGGGACCGTCCTGTCTCGGAACTCGGGAGGCTATATATAGCTCGTCTGGGGCGCCGAGGGCTGGCTGCGGCTTCCGAACACCAGCTGCGGACACCGCACACCCAGGCCGCGCTCTCCGGAGCCTTCCGTTGGCTCCGACTACAAAGGGAACGCGGAGCATCAGACATCAAACCCGAAGCGGCAGCCACTGTGGCCTCCCCGCTCGGCACCATTTCCGGAAACACTGGAACCCCACAGGGACCGAGAGTTCTTAGCTCCACTGCCCGCCTCACCCCCGCCCCGAGGCAGAGCACGCCAGAGAGCAATGTTGCTCTCGGGCGGAACGTCGTAGATCTGGGTGCACAGAGGGTCATAGGAAGATGCCATATAAGACCACGAGTTCCATTTCTGTTCGGGGTTTTGATTTAAGATTTTCTCAGTGTTCCCTCTGATTGTAACGTTTTGTGGGGGTGGAAAATACGCTCCCCCAGGAGGCTGAGACCCTTGTAGGAATGAACGAAGGCCTGACCAGAGTTGAACCAGCCTTGCAGGTGAGCAGTTGACATCTCTGTCCAGCCAGGCTCACCTTGGCTGGGAGGTGGGGGAAACTGCAATAAAGGGTAGCTTGCACTAGTGAGAGATGTATTTTTCTCACCTAATGGGGAGTCTGCAGGTAGGTAGGTAACCTGTGGCCCATGGAGGCGTCCAGGATGCCTCCTGATCACATCTACACTTTGCTCTGGCATTCTTGGCACACAGCTTCCACCCTCATACCCAGCACCTCATGGTCACAACATGGCTGCTCCGTCTCCTGCATCCCACCTGCATTCCAGGCAAGGAATAAGGGCACAAAAGGAGGCAAAAGGGGTGTGTTGAAGGGTCCACCGTGCCTGAAGAACTTGCTAGAAGTCCCATCGAGCCATTTCTGCTTACAACTTGTTGGCCAGAACTGTGTCACAGGCCATGCTAGGGACAATGGGGCTGGCCTATGTGAACTTTGGGCCAGGTACAGGTACCACTCCCTCCACCCCCAAGCTCCGCTGGTAAGGAGGGGAGGGAGACTGGCCAGCAGGTGGCCAGCGGGCAGCGCGTGACGACAGCCACGCTCCCTAGAGGACTAAACAAGGGTGAGCACTTCACAGAAGTTCAAGTTCAAAGGTAAAATGAAGGGCCAGCACGGATCAGACAAGGACAGTCCAGGACGGCCATCGGCAGCGTTCGGATATCGCTGCCGTGAACACTCAGAAAGCGGGAGTGGAAGGGGGTGAGAAGTGGCTTTCTCCAGCGTCCTCCCTGGATCACCGAGGCATCCCTTCCCCGCTGGGTGACCTGGGGCAGGCGCCTTGAACTCTGCACCCCTGTGTGTGACGGGGCCCGCCGGCCGGCACGCAGCCTGCCCCGCGGCAGCCACGCCGGGCATCGCCGTATTGAAACTCCCTCGCTCCAGCTGGAGACGCCCTCTCGCCCAGAACGGCCCCCCGGCTTTGGGCCGCGGCCATGCCCAGGCTGCCTGGTAACATCTGAAGCGTTAGGTCCAGGCTGGGCAGTGCTGCCTGCCACTCCGCGTCGCTGCGGAGCCCAGGTGGGGCCGCGAATGTCAAAGTCATCCGGCGGCTGAGGCTGGCAGACTGCGGCGAGTTTCAGGCCACACTGGGAACCAGCTGGGCGTGTGCCCCGCACCAGGGCGCTCGGTAAGTGACTCGTCCACCCCCCACATGTGCATTCCGGAAGCCTCTTCGAGCCCACGGATAGCAGCTCGAGGAAGACGTAGCTGGAGGAAGTGGCTTTTCTGCTCAATTACTCTCTAGATCGGCTGTGAGCTGCCAAGATGCCACCCAAGCTGCTGCTGGGGAGACGGGGTCTGGCGGTGCCTGGCTGGGGGAGGGGCAACAGGCCGCTGCTCTCTGGTGTGGTCGGAACGCCTTCCTCCTTCGGTCCCGAGCTCCAGAGAAACCCTCCAAAATGATGATGATGATGATGATGATGATGAAGATGAAGATGAAGATAGGGATGATGATGAAGGTGATGATGGTGATGGTGATGAAGATAGGGATGATGAAGGTGATGGTGATGGTGGTGATGGTGATGAAGATAGGGATGATGATGAAGATGATGGTGATGATGGTGGCAATGGTGATGATGAAGATGGTGATGGTGGTGATGATGACGGTGACGATCGATGGTGGTGATACTATTTTTGACTAACCACAGCTCTCCCCTCTAGACAGAAGGGCAGCCCCCAAAGAACCACCATCGACCGTCTGTTTAATTAGGGGTGAGCCAAGGAGCCCCGACACCCAGTCAGAGTTGACAAGTGATGAGGTCTAGTTCAGAGTCATCCTGACCTTGGGATTTGAGGGCCTGTGCAGAGTTCAGAGACAGAGAAAGTCACACAAACTCCGCACGCACACTTGGCAGAAAACACCCCTCCCTCCTGTGAACAAACTCCAGCATTGCCAAGGTCAGGGGCCCAGGGAGCACAGACGTGAATTATCTCCTTGAACTGCTGATACCTACTGGTCAGCGTGGAAGATGATACGAGTGTCCGAAGTGTCCGGTGCCCCTCCCCGAGTGAGGTCTGTGCTTTCCGCCCCCGGCGGTCAGCCTGGCTGCATTGCTCGCTTCGGCCGGTGAAATGTGCGCGGACACGACACGGGCTCCTTCCCAGAACTCTAAGGGCCGCGGCGAGGATCCGCCAGGACTGCGTCCCCTGGGCCACGTGACGGGGTGTCCAGGTGGAGCCGCACCTTCGGATCGGGTCCCGGAGTGGAGGAGGCGTGCAGCAGGGCTGAGGGGCTCGTGAGCACGAGCCAGCGCTCCGGCGTGGCTGGTCCTTGTCTGCCGATAGGACACACTCCGGCCTCAGCCGGCCCACGTGGTTTCCACGTGGAGGTGGAAGAGACACGAACTGTCGAGACTCGCTGTGACCAAGCCTGTCTTTTCGGCCCGGAGCCAAGGGTCTCCGGGCCAGCCAGCTGCAGCGACCCTCCCGGCGGGGTCCTCCTTCCCTGAGCTGCTTCTGCGGGTGGACACGTGCCCACGGCCTCACTCGCCGGGACGCTCTGCACACCTTCCGGGCTCAGCAGCAAGATGAGGACACCCTCTCCCCTCTCCGACGGGCCGGGGTCAGACCCTGGGCTGCCAGTCACCCTCCTCTCTTAGCCCCTCGAGTATCCCTACGTGCAGCCCAGGGTCTGCCCCTCTCTGCCCCCGTTCTCCCTCCTCGTCCCTGGCACCCCGGTAATCGGCCCAGAGCCCCGTGCTGAGACCTCTGTGAAGGCAGGTACCCCTTCCTGTGCCCTCTCCTCCCCCCAGGCAGAGTCTTCTGGAAGCCGAGGGAGGAAGGGAATTCTCTCACATCTCTTTCCAGTTACTCACCTTGTCCCTGTTCTTTGCCCTGGCTACCCCCCTCCACAGTTGCCCCCCACCCCACCTGACCCAGCTCACCTTAACAATACCACCACCACCCTGGAGGGGGACCACAGCGTAGGACACAGCCTCAGGCGGGCCCAGCCACAGTTAGGACAGAATGTAGGGCCCTGTTGGGCCCGAGGCGCCCCCTCCAGCCCCCCAGGCCGGCCCAGTCCCTGACCCACTTCCCTGCCAGTCTGTCTGCCTGCCCACCCACCCACCGACTTCTCTCCAGCTTCACACCCAAGCCCCAGAGCCGCCATGCCAAGGGGCGGGTTCAAACGGTGCCACTCTAATTTGCAATGCAAATGAGCCCTCTCTTCTCCAGTCTACGTAGAAGAGGAAGACCTATCAGCACAGAGACTCCTGAATTGCCTTGGAATGAGGGTTTTCCTCCACGCCAGGCCAGGCTGAATGCTTGGGCAGCCCCCTTGCCACCTGCCCTGAGCGATCCAGGACCGCCTTTTTCTCTCTGAACATGCATGTGCTTGACTGAACACACGTGTGCTTGAGTGGCAGGAGAGACCCGGCACTGTCTCCGGCCGGCCCTGGGCCGGGGGCATGAGTGTCCTGTGAGTCATTTGCCTCTGCGTGTTTGAGGGGCTTCTCGGCTTCTCTCTCTGGCCTCTGACCTCTGACCTCTGACCCAGCAGCCTGACCCTGGCAGTCAGCCTGGGGCAGGGTCGAGGTGCAGTTTGCAGCCCTGGGCAGCCTCGCCTGGGAATGGCTCAGATGCAAGGGAGAACTCCAACCTCTGGGCGCTTAGCCTTCTGGGAGAAGGAAGGAAAAGTGACCTGAGTCCCTGCCCCACCCCCTCCCCCCTCGCCACCCACAAGTCTTACAGGGGGTGAGGGAGGGGGCTGGTATGTAAGGCAGGGGGTGGGCAGGGAAGATCCTACTGCGACTGCTTGAAAGGGACCTGCGATTTTAATCAGCACTTTCCCATTCACTTAAAATCACAAACTTAGTTACTTAGTCAAATGCCACGCTTACGACACATTTGCCTCCCCCCGAGGAAAATGAACAATGGCAGGTCCACTTGGCTTGGGATGGCACTTGACCATCGTCGGGTCAGTGAGGCCCCTGGGGCAATGGCCTCAAAGAGGGAGCCTGCCGGGCCAGACAGCCTGGAGGTGGGGAAGCTGGGGTGGGGCGAGGGGAGGGGCTTGGAGAGGCCGGGGGGGCCCCCCCTGCCCCAGGGCAGCGCAGGCCTGTCCCGGCTGGGGCAACAGGCGGGCAGGGCAGGAGGTGGCTGGGACCTGGAGATCTTCCCACGGCGGGGACATCTGACAGCTTCCCTCCGGCACCTGCTACAGCTGCGAGTGTGTGGGCGTGTGTGCGTGTGTGTGAGCTGCGTGCACGCTGGCTTCTAAGTGACGCGCTCGCCCTCTTAATTCCCGAGAGAGAAGGAAAGCGAATGGGCCCCAAACCTGGACGCCGTCTGTCCGAGTCCAGGAAAGCAGTCCCAGCACCAGGGCAGTGTAAGCCGTGGTTTCATCTCTTTTCAGCACGTAGCAAATGGCAACGTTCTCATCCAGGCCAGAAATAACAGTGCAGCGATGGGGCGCACTCTCTGTGCAGGGCCTGGCCTGCAGTTCTCAGCGCTCGGGGCCCAGAGAGAGGCACCTCGGGCCTGATCTGACACCGCGTGTGCAGGCCCGGGTGTGGGGAGGGACAGGGGCCCCTCCCGCACAAGACAGAGGCCTGCGTGCCCTTGGGGAGCATTGGGGCTCTGGCACAGCTCAGCCCCGGGTCTGTTCTCAGAAGACACTCCTCTTGACTCTCTGGGTAGCCCTGGCTTCACCCCTGGGGTGTGGGCCCCCCAGGTACGTGGATAGACTTCAAAGGGTCGTCCCACTTGGGTGGGGGCATCTCTGTGTCTGTGAACTCGAACCGCAGGCTCACCTTCCCTTCCGTTAACAATGTGCGCAGCCGAGGGCCGAAGGGGCCCCGCCTGCCACTGTCCGATGTCCCCTTTCCCGGCACCGGGAGGGCGGACGTCTCAGCGGGTCACCGCTGCCATCTCCACACCTGCATTCCGGTACTTTTCTGTGTGGCTGAGTAATTACTTAATGCAGTGGTAAGAACACACACATTGCCACATCAAAACGTTCTGTTAAAAATGTTCACAATGCATCCAATGTATTACTCCTCCTGTGCATTTTAGGGCGTGCAGTAAAAACGTTCTGAGGCGGGGTCCGCAGCCTGCACAGGGCTGCCCCAGGGGTCCGTGGAGCAGAGTGGCGAGGGGCTGGGGAGCCCCGCCACGTGCAGCCTCCTCCAGGGTTCTTCTGGCTGTGGGAGGGTCTACCCGGCACAGCACTCCCACTTGGTCCCGCTAGGGGGCAGCCGTGCGGCCACCCCACTCTCCGGCCTATCCTGGGCCCAGCGCGTTGTTCCAGGACCGCGCTGCCTCCCTTCCTGAGTATCTGCTCCCCGGAGGGGCCTCCGGGAAGATCAGGCAAAGGGCTGACTCGGCCTGGTGCGGGGGGCGCCTCCCTTAGTCCCTACAAGAATGCCTGTGTGGCAGGGAACATAAAGACGTTTCACAGAAGGCGAGGCCGAGGGTCAGAGAGGTCCAGGCACAGCCCCAGAACCCCAGGTTTACCCAGCAGGGGCTGCCGGAGTGAAGGCTGGGGCCCGCCGTCCCCACACTTGCCTGCCTCCTGCCCCTTCCCCTGGCAGCTTCCTGGGGACGCAGGTTGCCAGTCAGGCCTGCTGGCCAGCAGCGGACACTGCTCTGCGCCTGAGTCTGGGGGGCCCAGGGAGGAAGGGCCTGCCTGGCCTTGCTGGGCCGGCTCCCCCAGGCACCAGGGGCACCTCCCTGTTGCGGGGTGCTGTGGGGATTCCAGAGCTCAGCTGGGGAGCCCCTGCAGGGATCAAGCTGCCTGTGAGTTATCGCCACCCCCTCCCCGGGCCCCACTCCACACTTGCTGGGCAAGCACTGTGCCGCCCCGTGTCTAAGGCCCCGATTTTCACTTCTCTCGGGGGCAGGGCGCCGAGGGTGGAAAGCAGGGCTCTGTCTGACGTTTCTCCAGACGTCAGCGGGTCGGCCCTCCACGGTGAGTTCTGTCACTTCTCCCAGGGAGCCGGGTCTCCTTCGGGCGTCTTTCCTCTGCTGGTCACTGTCTTGCAAGTGCTGCCTGACCAGATGGGCCTGGGGAAGTCTCCGGACGGGGAAGAAGTGGCGTAAACCCTGGAAGGCCGAGTCCTGGAACCCTCCAGCCGTCCCCTGTCTCCTTCCAAGTCAGGGCCTGGCCCAGAAGCTGGTGGGTGAGCAGGGCTTGCCTGGCACTCAGCGGGGTCCTGGTGATGCTTGGGGAGTCGAGCTGGGCTGGGCTGGGGCAGAAGGTGCTTCACTCCAACCAGGAACTTCCATCAGAGCCGGAGACGGAGGCCCGGGCAGCGGCCCAGGCATCCAGAAGAAAAGGAATCCTCGTAGCGGATCCTCCCGCCTCCCACGCACTGCCGCGTGGACCCCTCGCGCAGCTCCATCTGGAGGAACTTTCCGCTCAGCCCCTCTCCATGCGCCTCCGAAGTGCTCCGGCGGAAACGCCCCTTCCCCAAAGCAGCTCTCTCGGTCCACTGGACGCACGGGTAACCGAGTAGGAACTTCGAACTGCCTTGCAAGCCATCTGGTTACCGTGGCAACACCAGCCAGAGGCGCCCGGCGGTCCAATCGGATCCCGCGGCCTCTCTCGGGCCTTTCCCGAGGTGGAGACCCGGACCAGCTGGGGATAAGCAAGGGGCTGCCGGGGGCTGCCTGGCGTTGCCCGGGCCGGGCAGAGCCTTGCGCGGCGACTCGGGCCCCCGCGAGGCGGGGCGGAGAACGGCAGCCGGGGCCGGACAGGGGGCTCGAGCTCCAGTTCGAGGGGCGGGGAAGCGGGTGACGTGAGCCGGGCCAGGCGGGCGGAGTTGGGACCCGCTCCGGGAGGCGGGGGCAAGTGCGCGGAGAGGCAGACGCGCGGAGGGAGGCGGCTCTGCGGCGGGCGCGGTGGGCGCGGGCAGCGGGGCCCCGGGATCCCCGCGCGCCTCCTCGGCGCCGCGCCGCCGCCGCGCGTCCCCACGCCCCGCGCTCCACGGCGCCCTCGCCCCGCGCGCCTCCCGTGCCCGCCTCCTGCCCGCCTCCGGCGCCGCGGCCGTCTGCAGAGCAAGAGCTCAGACGGAGCCCCCGGCCAACTTGGGTTGTGCCGACCGGCGACAGAGCGCAGGCAGAGCCCCCTGGCCCGGCGGCGCGCGGAGAGGACCCGCGTCCTCTCGAGTCACCGCCTCCCCCCACTCCCGGACCGCGCCGCCCCCTCGGCGCGGAGCTCCGACTGAAGGCTAGAGACACGCACCGTTCGCGGCGGCGCTGCCCGGCCTCCCTCCTCGCCGCCCCGGAGGGCGAAGCCGCTGGTCCTGCGACCCTCGCTGCACGGCCGCAGCGCGGGAGTGCGTCCCTCTCCCGGGCCAGCCCCCCCCTTCCCCACGGGCCTCGCCGCTGCCTTCGCTGGGTCTCCCCCCAGAGGGGGCCGCGAGCCCCACGCCTCGGCCGGAGGATGTGCGCCCCCGCGGGCCGCCCAGCCTGAGCCATGCGCCCCAACGGCGGCGGCGCGCCGGCCGGCATGGAGCCCCGCGCGGCCGCGCTCTGACTCGCTCTGCGCCCCGCGGCCGGCGGGCGGCGGGCGGCGGACCGAGAGCCAGAGACCGGCGCCGCGGGACGAAAGCGAGCGGAATCGGGCGCCGCGCAGATGGCCGGGGCGAGCAAGGTCTGAGGCTCCGCTCCCCGAAACGTGACCATGTGGATTCAACAGCTTTTAGGACTCAGGTGAGCGACCCGGCCAGCGCCCTGGTGCGGGTGGGTGCGTGGGCGCCGGGCTGGGCGGAAGGGCGCTTTCCTCAGTGTTGCAAATAAAGGGACTCCTTCCCCGCTCCCCGCGAGCGGCCAACGGGATGCACCGGGAGCCGAGTCGGGGAGACAGTCTGGAGCTCCGAGCCCAGCGGCTCCGCAGGGAGCGGCCCGCTCTCCTGGGCTCCGCGCGTCTGGGGTCCGGGCAGGGGCGCCGGCACCTCGCGGCGTCAGCAGCGCAGTGTCCTGGCCGGCCGCCCCGGCGCGCCTCATCCCCGGGGCCCGGAGCGAGACGCCGGCCGTTGGGAGCGGCGGGCCGCGGACCCAGGGCGGGGGCTGGGGCTGCCGGGGAGAGCCAGAGCTCCCTGCTCCGGGCGAGAGCTCGGCAGGCGGAGTTGGAGGAAAGCAGAAGCAAGCAGCCTCCCAGCCCGGGTTTCGTCTTTCTCTGGGTTCCAGGGCTGAGCAGGGGCCTCCTGGGTTTCCAGCTGCCCATCCAGCTGTTTGTCGGTGACCTCCGGGCTCCATGGGAGCGCACAGCTGGCGGGCAGCTGGGGCGCGAGGTGCTGGGGTTCTAGGGGAGCTCGAGCGGGCACCCCCCACCCAGCTACATACTGAAACACCCGTGGGAGTGCTCCCGGGGCTTGTCTGTGTCTCGGACTCCAGGGTGAGCTGGAATGGGGCTTCCAGCCGGAGGTGGGGGTGCCCAAGAAGCCCCCTTCTCGCAAACTTTGCCCGCCTGCGTGGGCGCTCGAGCTTCAACCCGTGCCTCAGGCCGCTGAGAGCTGAGCACCGCACGGCCGACCCCTGGCAGGGGCAGGCGGCCTCCGAGCCCCCGCCCTCCTGCTGGGGGCTCCGCGGAGCTGGTGCGTCTGGGTCCCGGGTTGCCGGCGAGAGCCGAGAGGACGTAGGCGGAGGCGGCGAGAGCCAGCGTGCGCTCCCGAGTTCGTCCACTGGGATGCACTGCGCTCCCGCGTTGGGGAGGCAGCCGGGGCGGCCGCCCGAGCCGCCCCCGCCGCCAGCCGGTCAGAGCGGGGGAATGAGCCCCCGGGAGGATCGAGTGCGCGTCCTGATTTTGAGAAATTGAAAGGGGACGGAGCTCGCCAGCGTTTTCTAGCTATCCTCGACACAGGAGACGATTCCCCACTCGGGGTAAAGACTGTTTACGACAGCCAGTGAGAACTGTCAAGTGCTATCACGGGCCTTTTTCTGGAACGCGGCTTCCCTGCTCCGCGAGGCGGGGCCTTGTTGGCCGGCGGCGTGGGCTTGGAAAGGTTAATGGTGAGGCGGCTGGTGTCCGGCAGGGCACTGGCTCGGCCGAATCTGTTCCTGTTCGTGGACTAGATAAGGCGCTGGGCGCAGGCAAAATGGAGCAGGAGGCTGTGCCCGCGACCCCTCTCGCACCCTGCCCTGTGCTTTCGGGTCTCAGCCAGAGCCCGGGGCCTGGGGAGACCTGGTGGGCCCCCGGCCGACCTCTGAACACCCCCTGAGCCGCTGTCTGCACTCGATTGCTTTGACTGCCTGCAAGTTATTTGAACCGACATTTTTTTTATTACTAAGTTGCTAGATTGAGAGATTAGTACATTTTGATAAGAGGAGAGCAGAGTAAATATCACGGAAGAAAGCTGGTCCAGAATTCGAGAGCACAGTTCCCCTAAAGCATCCCCAGACGAGCCCTTCTTGGGGTTTTGCTTTAGGAAATAGTTCTGTTGCTGATTTTGAAGTTTGACCTTTTGTTTTTTTTTTCCCTCCACTGTTAGCACAAGAGATTTTCTGTGAGTGAGTCTCTGAGGACCGGCTGTCACCTGTGTGGGAGGCTGACAGCGCAGAGCTCTGTCATGTGTGAGAGCCGTCCCTGGGCCCGCAGATAGGCCGCTGTGCCCTGCCCCACACCGGGCGCCCGTCTTCCTGCCTGACAGCCAGGGATGGCTTGGTCCAGACCCGAAAGGCGCTTTCGCCTTGAAGCCAGCCCATCACCTTTGCTCGGTCCCCGGCTCCCAGGTGAGCACTCGGCCTCCTGCTGCCTGGCTTGGAGCCTGGCTGTGGCAGGCAGGCGCGGACCTGGAGTCCAGGTGCTGGTGTCAGCTGAGCGGGGGGCTCTCAGCTCCGGTTCCCGGGACACAGCCTGGGCTTGGTGTTTTGCTCCTGCGTTTGAGGGGAGCTCTGCAGGGAGCCTCTCCTTCCTCGGAGGATAAACGAACCAGAGGCTTTTTGAGCTGTTTTTATGCCTTTTCGGGGGAGGGGGGAGGAGTCGTAAAAGCTGTGAAGATGTTGCCGCAACACGGGTCCAGGTGGCCCCTGAAGGCGGCCAGCAGCGAGCCCAGCCGCCTGGACGGAGGCCGGCCTCCCTGAGCACCGGGAGCAGCTGGGGGGGCTGCTTACTCAGCAGCGGCCCGGTTCCGAGTGAGGCTCCGTGGTGAGCACCTTCGCTGCTTGTCAGGGGCCCGGCGAGTGCCAGGCTTTTGTCCCCAGGAGTTCACTGCCCAGCCAAAGTGGCTGCTTCTTCCTGTCCCCTGGCATTGCTCTGTCTGTTCTCGCCTCCGGCTCTGTGACCCCCTTCTGTCTGGGAGGCCCTGGGATGCGGCTGCGGGGTGGGGGTGGGGGTATGACAACATTCTGTCACATGCTTTTCTTTCACCGCGCACTTCGCAGTTCCCCGAGCACGCGGTGCCACCGCGGACCCTCGCCGCAGGGGGCCCCAGTGGGTCGGCTGTCAGCCGCCTGCCTGTAGAGGCCTCCATCGGCTTTGGAGGGCGGTCAGACACTCTGTCCACCACACGGCCCTCCGGCGAGTCCTGCCCCCGGCCGTGTGTGCAGCTGGGATCCACGGGCGTCGTGGCTGGGGTTCTTATCAGGGACAATGACGCTGGAACGAATCGCCATTTTAGGAGGCAGCTCAAATCTTTCCACCACGTGGGCGCGCCCCTTACCCTCAGGCGCCCCACCCCCCAGGGGATCCTCTGTCCGAGTGCCGGGGGTGGGGGCAGGCTTCTCCCAGTCTGTCCCTTCTGTTGATTCATTGTGATCACCTGCTTCCTCTCCATCTGAACGAGCAGGGCCAGCAGCTTGGACAGCCCCGGGCCTCCCCGAGACGTCTGTCCGTCCTCTGGTCCCCGGAGAGGGGTCAGCCTGCTTTCCCGCTGCTGGCGCCTCTTCCTGGCCAGGGTCACTTGGATGGTGTGAGGCCGCAGCACCCCACGCCGGCCTCGTCGCCCCCACCCACTGCCCTGGGCGCCATGACGGCGTCTGGCAGAAGTGGGCTGGGGTGAGTCCTCGGACTCTCGGTGGCCAGGCCCCAGGGTGCCTGGGCACGTGGGCCAGGAGGCACCCTGGGTCACGGTGAAGTGGGTAGATGCCAGGCCCCAACCCGACCGACCGGCACGGCACTGCGGAGCCTTCCAGAACCCTGGGGCTTCTGTCTGGGGTTACGTAAGAGTCACCTGCCTTCCATGCGTAGTTGCCCAGTTTTCTTCAAAGGGTTACAAGTCAGTGGAGACCAAGCCGATGTGCAGATTAGCTTGGAAAGCCAAATATATCCTTGATCTAGATTTTCGTGTTTGAAGTCTGGCTCGAGAGGGTTTCTCCTGCCCGACGCCAATCAGACCCGGGGGTGGGGACCGAGGCGGGGGCGGGGCCTCCCCGGAGCGCTGGGATGGTGCAGCCAGTGGACTCGCTGTCTCTGAGACCCCTGCCAGGGGCCGCAGAGCCGGGAGTCAGGAGGCCGAGGGGGGAGCGGCGGTTACGTAACTCAGACCAGCTCTCTGTTCATAGAAAGTCAGAGGCTGCAGGGTGCCTACCAGAGTCCTGGGGGGCCGGGGGGGGCGGGCTGGCTACCTGGATGTCCATCTACGTCTGGACTGGATCAGGTCTGCCTCCTGAGGCCTGGCTGCTCCAGCCCCTGGTTGGGGGCAACGCTCTGCACCCCAGCAACCAACCAGGAATAGTACGGTGCTTCCCTGTCATCCCCAAAGCCCCTTCTAGGACAGTGCAGTGAGGACTCTGTCCCCTGCTGTTGCCGGGGGCCAGGGCTGGGGCCGCTGTCCAGTCCCCTCCCAGCAGCCTCTGGGCCAGCCGAGTTAATGGGGCTGTGCTGAGTTCCAGATTCTTTCGCTTTCGAAAGCCGCCCCCCACCCTCCCAGGGACCGTGAGAGGCCAGAAGCCTGCCACTCACCCATGGGGTCTTCGTAGCTGATATATGTCTCCCCTGTGACCCAAAGACAACTGGGAGTGGAGGGCCGACGTGTTGGCCAAGGACAGGGTCCCGCCAGTGGACCCACAGGGGGTGGGGGGGATGGGCAGGGCTTGTGTTTGTGTCCCTTCGTGTTTTATCCCCTGCCACCCAGAGAAAGATTCGTGGCAGCCAGGCCGGATCCATCTGTGCTGCGCCCTCCCCAGCCCGCCATTCCCTCCGCCTGTTCGGTCCACTCACTGGGACTTCTGCCAATTGTGGCACTTTCCCTCGGTGGCCAGCCAAGGAGGGCTGTCCTGGCAAGGCCGCTGCCTCTCTGCCTTCCCGTCGTTTCCAGCCCCGAGTGGGCAGTTGCCTGGGCGGTGCAGCTGCTGAGGAGAGCCACACTTGGCTGTGTGTGACCTCAAGGGCTTCTAGAGGGGACAGCGTGGCAGCGGGGCCGGGACCTCGTAGCTGGCAGTGTGTCCACTTTGCAGTGACCGGGAGCGCCGGCCTGTGGGCGGGGCCTGTGTCCCATTCTTCACTGACTCCTGGGAAGAGCGCCTGGTGCATAGGGGACACTCAGGAGATGTCTGTGGACAAGTGCATGTGTCCACGCGGCACAGTGCCCTTGAGATGCTGAGGCTTGTCCTTGTGGTCACTCATCCCTGACGTCACACTGAGAGCTGGGAAAGGAATGCCCAGCCCAGGCCAGTCTTCAGGTAGGCCCTGTTCTGACTCAAACAGATATATCTCTTCTTCAACCTGGCATATGGGTACTCACAATTCCACCGTTAGAGATTCATTCCTTTGGCTTGAGTTGAGTTATAATTGGAAGGCAGACATGTTCAGGAAACATCATGCCATAGGACTCTTTCAGTCATTATCAGTTCAGTGGGAGCTAGAACATCTGATGTTTAAGTGTCTTGGAGAAAGGGGGTGCAGACGGTGAGAGAACGTGAAGGCAGGTGGCGCAGGTCTGGCAGTGGGGTGGGGGGCAAAGGTGCCGTCCAGGGAGAACAGGGAGACTGGGCGAACTTACTAGTCTTCCAGCGAGGCCGAGGCCGTCCCTTCCCCTGGGCCGTCTCGGGGACTGAGACAGTGTGGACACCTGACGGGGACGAGGAAGTTCTTAACGAGAGCCAGAGCCGGAGTATCGGAGGGAGAAGGCTCTGGCTGGTACGTGAGGCCGTGGGCGGGCGGGTGGGCAGATGTCGAGGGAGGTCGGTGACAGGCAGGAGAGAAAATGCCCCAGCCTCTGCCGTCACTCACTTCACACGCACTTCTAATTCATTTCCATTCTCGGGAGCTTCCGACCGTGAGCAGATGCTGTGCAGGCTCGAAATGGGCAGGTTTTGACCGGTGCGGAGGGGAGCTCGTGGGGGATAAAGCTCGGTTATCGTGGTGCAGACCAGTGCTGTCTGATACAAACAGCACACGCTTATGTTTAGAAAATTTCCAGTAGCCCCATTAACAGAAAGAAAGAGGTGAGATCAACTTGAATGAGACATTTAATTTAACCCAATGTCGACCAGATGTCCCCGATTTCCACGTGGGATCAACACGAAGCATGGGTATGAAGTGCGTGTTCTTACCCTGTGCTGGGTCCTTGAAATCAGGGGTACAGTCTGGTCTCTCAGGGCCGCCTCGGGGTGCTCCGGGGCCCATGGGGCTCGCGGCTGCCTTGCTGGGCACTCTCCTGTGGACGCTGGCGTGGGAGCGGCCAGTGTGGTCAAGCCCGCGCCCCCGCCAGAACCTGCCTTGGGCAGTGTGCTCCGCTGGCCTGGGCTCCCGGCAGGGTGGCCAGCCCCCGGCCCTCCTAACTCAACAGTGGACTCCCACCCAGGGTCCGGCCACCGCCCGAGGCAGCGCGGGGAGCCAGGGCGGGGCTGCGCTGCCTTTTCAAGGTCCCAGAGTCTCGAGGGAGGTACGACAGGTGGACCTGTAGGGGCACACCCCACACTGGGTCGTCACGCAGTGATTTGGGGACCAAGGCAGAGGGACAGAGCCGTCTCCCTTCTAACACAGGTGTCAGAGGCAGGGCATCAGGTGAGGGGAGGTAAGACCAGCAAGTGCAGGAGCAGGACGGGCTGGGCCGCCTGCCGGCAGGGAGGGCTGACCTGGGGGGGGTCCAGCATGGCCCTCACCACCCGTGTGAGCACACCTGGGTGGCAGGCGCTCCGGCGGCCCCTCTGGAGCACTCATTCACCGGACCTGCCCGAGGGCAGAGCCTTCCGGCACCCATCCCCACACTGACAGCCCAGCCGCCTCAGGCCCCACGGGGCACGAGAGACCGGGAGTCGCCGGGGCCTGGTTCCAGTGAGCACTGCTAGGAACACTGGTCCAGACCTAGGTGTGTGTGTGTGTGTGTGTGTGTGTGTGTGTGTGTGTGTGTGTGTTGGAACCTGCGGAGGGGTGTGTGCAGATGTGGGGGAGGGTGTGCCTGCTGGGTGTGTGCGGGTGTGTACGTGATGTGCGTGCTGTGAGTGTGGTGAGAGCCCCTGTGTGTCGGGGCGTTTGGGGGCCCGCGGGGGTGCGGAGCTCCACCTGCAGGAGAAGGGACCAGTGTTGAGAACAAGCGTCCCCTCCGGAGACAAGCTGCTGTGCTCACAGGGTCGGGTCGGAGCCCGAAAGCGTGAGGCACGCCGTGTGGGAGCCTGGCTGCGGGCGGGCGTGCTGCTGGGGGCGCCTGGCTCCAGGGCCCAGGGGCTGCTTTCCAGCGCTGCGCGGGGGCGGGGATGGGGGTGGGCGTTCCCTGCACGGCGTTCTCCTGCTGTTTCCCGGAGGCCCTGGTTCAGGTCGGAGGCTGCGCCGGTCCCAGGGGGCCGTCCTGGCATCAGGAGAGCACTGTCCGAAGCTGAATTCTCCAGTCACTTCGTGACGCCGATAGTGTCCTGCTGTGAAAGGCACACACAGGCAGTCCCCCCAGAGGAAACTAGAAATCCATGTCGCGTGGGAAAGCGGACCCCCAAAAAATCCTTCATAAAATATCAGCAAATACACGTCAGCTGTGTGTAAAACATACATGCTGCGACCAAACTGGGTTTATTGCGTGGATGCAAGGATGGCTCAATACTGGAAAACCAGTCAGAGCAGCTATCGTACGGAAAGGCTCAAGAAGAAGAATCGCACAGTTGTCTGCATCTGGCAGGGTCAGCGCCTCTCCACCACAGGACTCCCGGGAATGTGGGGATAGAGGGGCGCTTACTCAGCCTGGCGAAGACACCCACGAAAGCCTCGGACTGGCTTCACGCTCGGTGTCCCGACCCTGGAGGCTTTGCCCTGAGGTCAGGAACAGGTCAAGGGTGTTTGCTCGCCCTGCTCTGGTGGTGCTGGGAGTTCTGGCCGGCGTGGCCCAGGAAGGAAAGGAAATAAAGACGCACAGAAAGGAAGAAACGGAACTGTGTTTGCTGATCCAGAGACGGCATGACGGTCTGCAGGGGAAATCTCCCGTCATCTATAAAAAACCCTCCAAGCAGCGCGTTCAGCAGCGCTGTGGGGTACACGATGGATGTACCGGGGCGAATCGTGTTTCATTTTCTGTCTCTCCTTGCAATGAACACACGGGCGCCGAAATTAAAAATGCAGCGCCATTGACAATGACTCAGAGAGGAAATATTGTGGTGTGAGTTTAACAAGACGTCCTGCTAACCACTTGTGTGCGCTGAGGGGGAGGCGGGGCTGCGCGCACGGGCAGGCGCCCTGGTCCTGGACCCGAGGGTCCCACAGCGCGACGAGGTCTGTCCCCTCAAACTGACGGAGCGGTTTTAACACAGCTCCTAAAACCTCAGCGAAACGTTTGTACCCGCAGGTAGGATTATTCTGAGTTCTGCGCAAGAAGAAACTGGCAGGGCTACCACTGCCTGAAAACAGAACAGTAATACGGGAGAAATCAGTCCGAGCTCCCTCCACCGCTGGGCGCCGGAGAGGGCGGGGCGCCGGCGTGGGGGGCGGGGCAACGGGAAACCGTCTCCCAGGAACGCCCCGGACAGCTCTTGATGCAGGTTCAAGTGCAGCGGAGGAAAGGCAGCCTTTCAGCTAACGGCGCGGGAGCCACCGCACACTCCCGGTCCAGAACCACACGGACAGCTCAGCGCCGGTCTCGTCCTCACGCAGAATGGACTCGCAAGGCGTGACGTGACCCCATGGACAACGTAAAACTACGAAACCTCGAGGGAAAACTAAGGGGAAGGTGTGCGCGACAGGGGGCCAGGCGGGGTCCTTCCGCTTGGCAGTGGAGCCCCAGTTCCTTAAAGGGACAAAAGCTGGTAAGCTGGACCCCGTCACAAATGTCAGATCTGCTCTAGGAGAGACCCTGTTTCTTAAGCGATGGGCAGACAAGCTCCCGGTGGCCCAGAATGCTCGCAGACCACCAACGCGACGAAGGACTAGTGTTCAAATCACGGGAGCTCTCCCAAACCTCAGTAGTAAAAACTAGGAAATAAACCCTCCGTATCCGCTGGAAAAACTCAGACAACCTAGTTAGACACAGGTAAGAGCCTCCAGGGACATCTCACCCAGGAGGAGACCGAGACAGAAAAACAGCGTGTGGGGAGCGCTCACCATCACTGGCTGTTCCAGAAACGCACCTGCAACCCCCAGTGAGCCAGCGCTCCCACCCGTGGGGGGGGCTGAGATAAAAGGCCGCAGGGACATCGCGCTGGCGAGGACGCAGAGGGGCTGGCCCCACAGGGCTGGTGGCCGGGACGTGTCACAGCCTGTCTGGAACGCGGGTCCGCATTGTCTTCCCACACGAGAAGGACCACTGCCCTGGGGGGGGCACTTCCCTCGTGGGCGCTGAGCCACAGACGCGAAGCGTGTGTGCTCACACGGACCAGCACACACGTGTTCACGGCAGCCTTCCCCGTAGTGGTCACGGGTGGGACACGCCGGCTGCCCGCCGGGGTGGACGGTGGGACTCGATGGTGGCGCATTTACACTGAGCAGCAACTCTCTCCGGCGATGTCACCGCTGGGGGACGGGGAAGGTGTCCAGGGACCCGGCTCTGTTTCACCTTACAGCACTCCTGAATCCACGGTGACCCGACAGTGAACAGTGTGATTACAAAGACGGAGACTTTCTAGCCCTCTGCCAGAGATCAGCACCCGGCTGTCTATTCGGGGCGTGCATGTGACCTCTTTGGGACCCTGCCCTTGGACTTAGCAGCAATTACGAGTGACGTGGACGTGGGGGGAGGGGTGACACAGCTGCGCAGTGGCGAAGTCCGTGGTGCAGGGATTCTGCCCCGGTTTTCAGAACGCCAGGGAGCAGAGGCCCGTTGCCGCTGACGGTGGTAGCCGACCGGCGCGTGCTTGCTGGGTAAGAAGGGCCGCCCAGGGCCGCGCGGAAACCAGGTCAGCTCCGGAAGTGGAGCAGCCTGCGCGGGGCCAGCTCCGCTTTCCTGCCCCAGTCCACGCCCCGGGGAGGCGCAGGCGAGCGCAGAAACGGCGGGTTTCTCGTCTCCAGATCAGGAGGGCAGGGGCTCGGCGGGTGTGAGGCAGGCAAGCTAGTGTGTGGCTTTGCTGCTGTCACCTCCGTCTTTGTGATGGGGGAGGGTGTACATGGGCGTGACTGCAGGCACGCACGCCCAAGGAACATTTGTGAGATGATGCTGGGGCAGGCCGGGGAGGGGATCTGTGTCAAGCCGGCTCTGAGCATCAGCACCCGGGCATGAGACCGATTACGTATGTCTTCCTTCCCCGCCCAGCCGAGGGGTGGGGGAGGCCTCCAAACCTTCCCGGAACCCAGGCTTTGTGCTGAGTGACCCAATCGGTGCACACTGTCTCAGTCCGTCCTCGGGGTCTTCGTGGCAACCTGTGTGGCGGGTGTTGTGTCCTCGGATGTTACAAAGGAGGATGTGAGGCTCAGAGAGGTTAGGCAATTTGTGAAGGTCACACAGCCAGCCAGTGGGAGAGCTGGGATTTGAACCCTGGTTCCATGGACCACGCGGTCCATTCATACTGTTTTTGCCGTCCTGTGCGGCTCCCTTCTTCTCCGTAGAATTTGCTTCTCACTCCCTCCGTCACGCACTGCCCTTTGGGGAAAACCCGAGCACAGCAAAAGCAAACCCAGCCCCGCTCACAGGGCCCGGCTGCCGTGACGCCAGCGCTGCGTGGGCCGGGCACCTGCGGTTTTAGGTGAGAGGCGGGCGGTCGACATGAGAGATTCTTTTGCAGCCAAGAATGAACGAAGCAGCACCAAGGGATGACAACGTGTCCGTGACACAGATACTGTCATTCAACCTAGCTAGTAATTAAAAATAAATATGTCACTGCTTCCGAGGAGGCCCTCCTGGGAGCGTCGCAGAGCCAGGCTGTGGGGATGAACGGGGGCCCGGGGCAGAGCCCGGGCGGGTCCGACCTCTGGGTGACGAGCCACTGCCGTGTGCGTGTGAGTGTGCGTTCCCTGGGACGTGCTCTGCCGCCCACAGCGCCCACCCATTTCCAGGGTGCCCTTCGGGGCCCTTCAGAGAGTTCGCCCCGTGCGTGGCCATCCCGTAGTCCGGGTGTGGGACATTCCCACCACCCCGGTGAGACCCCTCCTGCTACCAGCCAACCGTCAGGCCTCGTCCCCGCTCCCAGCCTCCTGCTGCCGCCGGGCTGGCTCCTGTCTCAGAGACCGGTGTCCTCGGGCGTCTGCTGTGAACCGTGCACGATGCCGCCGTTTCTGTCCCGCTCGCCTCGCTGGGCGCCCTGGCCAGGAGGACTGTCGGCGTCGCCCAGTTTCTCTCTCCCTGAGCGGCAGGCACCCCTTTCCGGACGTGCCGCGGCTGGGCAGCCGTGCCGATCTCAGGTCGAGTGTTCCCTTCCATGGGACGGTGGTCAGGGACGGCCGCCTTCCTGGAGCAAATCACAGCAAAGGGCGTTAGGGTGTCGAGCTAGAGGAGGCCGTGTGGGGTCCAGGACTGCAGGGCAGCGCTCCCTGGAAGCTTCCCTGGGGAAGAGGTTGCGCTGTGTCCTGGACGCCGCAGCTCATGAGCCACGGATCCTCCACCTGCCGCGGCGCTCCAAGGCGGGGACCATTCCACAGGGAGCCGGGGGCCTTCAGGAAGCTGGGGCACCCTTCCCCGGGTGGGCCCTGTGCATGTGGACCTCGAGTCCTGGCCCACCCGGCCCTGGAGGGTCTTGGCCCCGATGCCGACCCACCAGCTGGCGTCAGGAGCAGGTGCCCCCTGGACCAGGGGCGGGGAAGAGGTCTTGGGGCCCATGCCTGCTTCTCCGGTGGCCGAGCTCCATGTTGAGAAGGACTCTGAGCTCTCCTTGAGGCTCAGAGAGGGACAAGTGCCCGAAGGTGGCTCGTCCTCTCTGCTCTGGGCACGGGCAGGGAGGGGGGCTGCCCAGGGGTCCCTGGTACCCCCTCCCCCCACAAGGACTGAAGGCCGGGCTTGTCGGTAGGCGTGGGCGGCTCACCTCCACCTCCTGGAGGCCCACAGGTGATGTCAGTGCCCGCTGCAGACCAGGCTCTGTTCTGCGCACACGACACAGCCTAACTCACCCCCACGACGTTGCTGTGCTGTAGGCGGTCGATGGCATCCTTCTCCAGGGAGGCAGGGAGCGGAGGAGAGGGTCCCACAGCCAGGCGGCGGCCTCGGAGCAGAGACGCGCAGCCAGGCCGCCCAGCCCCAGGGCCCGCCCTCTGGCCCATTTATCCCACCCTCCCCAGTCCAGAGACGAGTGGGGGTGGGGTGTGTTTGGGGGGCACCACGCCCACCGGCCCGGGAAGGCGGTGCAACAGGGGACTGCGCCCGGCCCCGGGGCCGACCTCCTTCCTGCCTGGCTCCGAGGGGAGTGCACACGGGAGCCCAGGACACGGAGGTGACGGACGGGACATTCCAGACCTCCAGGTGTCCCCAGCCACAGGGCGTGGCCTCACTGTCCCTCACGGGTCTGTGGGCCCTTTCTGTCCGGGGTGTCAGCTCTCATGCTCCCCGTGCCTCCTCCTCTCAGCGTTCTCAGGCTAATTTGATTGTCATCACAGAGGCCCGATGTTCCGGAAAACCTGAGTCCCAGCTCACTTCGCTGCCGTCCGTTGTCTGGCTTCTCGTGCCCCGGGTCCCCGGCCACGTCAGGGCCGCAGTGGCTCAGCACCAGCCACCTGGGTGGTCACCCATAGGTCAGCTGGTCCGGGACCGCAGCCCAGGCTGGCTCTGGGCCTTTGGGCCAAGGAAGGGTTCCTGCTGATGGCTTCATTCAGCAGGTGCAGACGGAGTGCCCGCCAGGCACGGGTGCTGTGCTGGGCGCGGAGACGGAGGGGTTCTCGATGGCACTTGTGGGAACCTTTAAGGAGAATGGGGGAGGAGGTGCAGGTGGAATTGCAGGAGCCGAGAGGAAGGAGCAGGTAGCTTTACCTGGTGCAGCTGGGAAGGCTTCCTGGAGGAAGGGGACACGGAGCACCTTGAGCTTAGATAACAGGCTGAGGGTTCTTCCCCAAGTCCCCTGCTGCAGGGGGAGCCAGATGCCAGGAGTGAGCAGAGCAGGCATGTCCATTTCTCCATAGCTGGGAGGAAGGTATGTGGGGGGCAGCGGGAGAGGGGGGCCTGGAAAGGTGGGTGGGACCAGAGTGTGGGGGCCTGGACTGCCCAGTCAGACTCGGGCTTCTTCGTGCGGCGGGGAAGCACTGAATCCTGGGGGCCCCGGCAGGCGAGTGCAGCTGGAACAAGGAAGGCAGGCCCTGGGGGGGGGTGGGAACAAAGGGGCCGCAGAGTCAGGGCAGCCAGCGGAGCGGACCTGGGGGGTCGCCCTGGGCAGAGCCTGTGACCTGGCGGGTCAGGCAGTCACTCTGGGCCCTGGGCCCGCAGGAGGGTGATGGGGAAACCGGGGCCAGAGCTCTGGGCGGAGCCCCTGCCAGGAAACCCCAGGTCCAGAGGAGCTCGGGGGCGGGGCGCGGTCAGCTGCCCGGGGCCTGCCCTGCTTTCCCTCGGGAGTGCCCCCGGGAGATGCTGGCCCAGGACCACGGGGGCAGCAGCAACCCCATCTCGCCTCCTGCCCCCTTTCTATATGCTCCCCACCCCAGAGCCCTCCCCGCCCCCAGGTCCCTGACTCCCCATCCTCCCCCCTTAGGGGAACCCACCCCCACTCAGGCGATGCTCTTTACCTGCCCACGTGACCCGTTTACCTTTTGGGAAGAGCCCCCCCGGTGCGAGGGGTGACCCAGCAGCACCGAGCCAGCGTGGAAATGTCGAGGGGCAGAGGCCTTCGGGGAGTGTCACTGGGGTCGCCGCCTCCTGCGTCCCTGTGGCAGTGAAGCCGGAAGCCCCTTTCTTACAGTCACCCAGAAAGAGACCTGCCCCTTGTGTGTGTGCACGTGTCTGCGTGTGTGGGTGTGCGTGTGTGTGTGGAGGTGCACATCGTGTCTGTGTGCGTGTACCTGTGTGGGGGTGTGTGCAGGTGTGTGCGGACCGTCTGTGTAGGTGTGAATTGGAGGTGTGTGTCTGCGTGCACGTGTGCCTCTGTGTGAAGTGTGTGAGTGTGAGCGTGTGTGTGTCGTGGGGGGCGGGTGTAAGGCATCAGTGGGCTTGGAAATCACCAATTAATAAGTTTGTTCCTTTCATCCATCATCTGTCAAGCAGTTCAGAAACTTTAATTAACAAACTCTCTCGACAGCCCTTTGAGGTCAGGAAATACCATTAGCCTTATTTCACAGATGGGTAAACTGAGGCAGGGCAGGTTAAGCAATCTGTATAAGGTGACACAAAGTCAGCAGGCTGTGCCGCCTGCCCGTGGACTCCCCGTGGGACCTGCCCAGACTCCGGCAGCCCCACCCCCTAGCCCCCACCCGGGTGGGGGCGGCGCCCAGAGAGTGTGGGGCCCGCCCTTTCCTTCCCTCATGTCCCCCCCGCCGGGTCGGTGGCCAGGCCTCTCTGGGCTCGCCCTGCCTTTTGTGACCCTCACGTGTCTCCAGTGAGAGACTGCTGGCCTCAGCCCCTCGGCCCCTGCACCATCCCGAGCCCCCTCGTGCACAAGAACTCCGGAGTCCCGCTGAGTCACAAGCTGGCAGCATCCGTGTCAGTGGCCACAGGGCACATTTGGGTTTCATAAGAGGGCCCCCGTGTGTGCACACACTTTAAACATGATTTTATTGAGGTGGAATTTCCGTAACATGAAGTCAGCCTTTCTCCACGGCACGCCTCAGTGGCCTTCCGCACCTGCGCGTCCTGCGGCTGTCACCCGAGTGGTTCCGTCTCATTTTCATGTCGCAGCGGGAAGCCGGGCCCCTCCCCTCCCTGCCATCCCCCGGTGACGGCCTGTCCGCCGTCGGCTCAGCTGACCCGCCCATTCAGCCGAGTCCTTCCCGCAAGTGCACCCCCGAGGTGTGGGGCCTCTGCGGGCCCAGCAGTGGCCCACCACTTCCCCACGGGTGGGCGTCGGGGCTGTTTTAGCTTCTGGCCGTTGTGAGTGGCCCCAGGGTGTCTGTCTCAGCCCTTCTTTCGGGTCTTTGGGGGGCAGGCCTCGGGGCCCACACTTCTGGAACCCGGGCTTCCTCTGCAGCTCCCGGGTCAAATACAGGGGCACCAGCTGTGTGACCCCTGGCCGTGCCCGTGGTCCCTCTGAGCCTCAGTGTCCTCATCTGAGGGGCGGCGATGTCGCCCGGCGTTCAGCCGGGAGGAGGGCGGCTGCATTCAGAAGAGCCGCTGAGGTGGCCGGTGTGCGCCAGGCTGTGCGGTGACAGCCGCCCTGCCCCTCCTGTCCTGGCAGACCGGCAGTGCTGCCTGTGGGCCGAGGCCTCTGGTCTCTGCACCCAGCACGTCCCCAGGGAGGAGCCCGAGGACGGGCAGCGTGCGCCGCACTGAAGAGGGATCAGCAGCATCTGCCAGTGGATTGAAGCCCTGGCCCCAGAGGGACCCTGCTCTCAGACTTCCGCGTCCCCTCCCCCGGCCCTCGGAGCGGAGCAGCGAGGTCTGTGGGAAGATGCCTGTGCCCACGAGGGTCGTGTTAGTGAGATTCCAGCCCCGACCCCACGGTAACCTGGGAACCGGCCACGTGCCGCGACCCGGGAGCTTCCCCGGCGCCCGCCTGCTCGTGGAGCCCGTCGCTGTTCACCGAGAACCACGTCTCGCTGACACAGGAGTGCAGCGCCTGCCGGCTCCCGGGTCACTGCTGCCCCTGCAGGTGTCCCCGAGCTGCCACCGGGCGGAAGTCCCACGGCCCAGCCCCACCCAGCTGCCCTTTCCTCCCCCCGAGTCCACCAGGCCACGTGGCGGGAACACGTGGGAGAGCCGGCGCACGCCCGAGTGAGTGGGCACGGTTTTCCGGAATGTTCTTTGGTCCTCTCCTTTTCGGAGAAGAGGCCAATCCCAAGACGAACAAGTCGGCACTGGGGATTTAGGTTTTGGAAAACAGCTCTGAGGGGCGTCCTGGCCTGCAGGTCCTTAGAGAAAACATCCTGGACCCCCGTGCCCTCCGGCACTTCTCCGTGGAGCTGCCAGTTGCTGGCGACTCGGACTTTGGCCGCGCCCTGTCCACTGCCCTGTCTGCCCTGTGCTTCCCGGCCGTGAGGGACATGGGTGATTTGGCTCCTTTTACAGAAGAAGCTGCGTGCGAGGAAGAATAATGGCTCTATCGACTGGATGGCGGTCCTCGTAAGAGAACCACAGCAGCTCCCCGTTAGGAGGAACCTAGACGGTCACGGTGCAGGGCGGGTACAGCATCCCCCACCTGCCCTCTGGCCCCAGAGGCTGGGAGCCTGGGTCACGCCACCCAGGGGTGTGGGTGGCTGGCACAGCACCCCTTCGGCTTTCCCGGGGCCCCGGGGAGGCGGAGGAGACAGGCCTCTCCAGTCCCCCGGCCTCCTCCGCACGCCCCTCCCAACCTGTGCCCCTGCCGCCCCTCCGATCACCAAGGGATGTGGACTGATGGCGTGGAAACCTCGTTAGCTGTGCTTCTCGTCTAAAGGATGCTGGCCGTTATTTGTCCTGCCCGTGTAAATCTGGAGCGAGAACGAGGCGGGACCCCAGGGTCACCGGGAGACAGGAAGAGTGGGACACGGGGTTTCCCAGGGAAGCTGTGGGAGCCTGTTTTCCTGGGAATGGGACCCCACGTCCACTCGCGCCCCGTGGGGACAACTCTGTCACCAGCCCCGTGCTTCCCGGGGGGTGGAGTCCTCACGGGACCCTCACCCGCCATCCCTGGTTTGCATGGCTGGTTTGAGACCCACGCACGGAGCTGCTTGTGGACCCTGTCATGGCGGGTATGTTCAGGCTAAGGAGCCGGGGCATCTCGGGGGGTGCGGATTATCATGGGGGGTTGTCGTGGAGCATGTGACGGCCACACCGGGTGGAAGGGCGTCGGGGTCACGTGGGCCTCCCACGGCTGGACCTGATGGCTGCCAAACGCCACTCAGGTTATTGGGACCCCAGTCACTGTGGTGGAAAAGAGCTCCAGGCGTATCCAGAGAGAACCAAACAGCCGCCACCGAGAACCTGGGCGGCCGCCACCCGGAGCTGCGGGCTTAGTCCTGGGCCCTGCGGGGGCGGAGGCTGGTTTTGCGCGGGCTCCGCTCCGGGACCTGGGGGTGTGTGAGTTTCTGTTCAGGACCCTGCGCCGTGCCGTCAGGTGATGGTGAGCCTCTGGCCCCGGGGTCTGGGAACCGAGTGTCTGCCCTACACCCCTCCGTGGGCCTGGAGCCGCACTGGCTGGGACCCGAGTCCACGGTACAGACGGTTCCAGGGCAAATGCCAGCCTTCTCCCAAGTCACGTCCAGGGACGGGGCCGTGTCTGTCTAGGGCACCGCTGGGTCCCCAGTGGCGTGTGTCCCTGTCGTGTGGGTGGCATTGGGGGAGAGCCAGGGCCCCCTGTGACATGATGCCGCGCTCTGAATACATTGCCTGACACACGGAGGGGACGTGCAGAGGTTGTCAGGGTCACTACTGAATTGATCCTGGAACAGGGAGACCACCCTGGATTAGCCGGGTGGGCCCAGGGTGACCACAGGAGCCTTTAAACAGAGACAGAAAGGGGGGTGTAGGTGGGGCAAAGGGACCTGAAGCCCACGCACGATGCAACACGGCTTGAAGGTGGAGAGGGCCACACACCCAGGAAGTGGGGACCTCTGTCCTGCAGCCGTGAGGGCCTGGACTCTGCCGGCCGCCTCTGTGAGCTCAGAGCGGGCCCTTCCCCCCGTCTCCAGAACCGGGTGCAGCCCGGTGGCGCCTTGAAGTGAGGCTGTGTTGGCGCCTTGAAGTGAGGCTGCGTGACCCCGAGCGGGCCCCCAGAGTGGCCAGCCGATGCACCGGTGCGGTTCTAGCTGCGGCGTCGTGGTCCCGTGCTACGCAGCGGCGGGTGACTGACAGGAAGGAATCCGTTCACGAGGCGATCCCCACCGTCCCATTTTCCCCCTTCTGCGTCTTCTCTGTCTGCCTCTCTCTACCTCCCTTTCTCTCTTTTCTCCTCTTTCTTTCCCCCTTATCCTTCTCCCCTCTCCCAAGGCTTTAGCACCATCGCCGGTTCAGGGGAGGGGCCGGGCACAGGACTCGGGGTCTCTGTGGAATGCCTTGGACTCACTGCCCCAGATAGCGCTGCAGAAAGAGTGCAGGGTGCCCAGCTGTGTTTTCCTTTCAGACAGACAACAAACACTCGGGTGTAAGTACACCCCATGTTTCGCATAGGATATACTTAAATACTTAGAAATTCCATTGTGTCCCTGCAGTGATGGGGCAACCGCATACCCAGTATTTTAATTGCTGGGCCTGGCTGCCCGGGTCCCAGATTGCAAGTGGACGGAGAGGTCATGAGATCAGAGGGCAGCAGGGGGCAGTGGGGGGGGGGCGTGTCGTGGAGAGTGCACTGATGGACGCTTCCGGCTGCAGAGCTGTTCTCTAGGCCAGGGGTCTGCAAACCAGCGTTTGAGGGCCAAATCCCGCAGCCGCCTGATTCTGTAAATAAAGTTTTATTGGCACACGGCCACACCCACTCATTTGCATATCACCCTCGACTGCTTCTGTGCTACAAGGACCACACTGAGTGGCCGTGCAGACTGCCGCCCAGCCTGCAGAGCCCGCAACACTGCTCTCTGGGCCTCCCCCTGAAGTTTGCTGACCCTGCTGTGCGTTCGCAGGCTGTGGGACAGCAGAGCCCGCAGCAGAGGGACGGGCCGAGGTCAGCCACGCCTGGGGCTTCCTGACCCGGAGCTGTGGCCCAGGCCTTCAGGTGTGGAGGCCCTTAGCTGCTGGTCTCGGGCCCTCCCTGCGGGGACTCTGGCTCGGTGAGCTCCGCTGATTGCCGGGGGTGCGGGGTGAAGGGAGGAGGCTGTGCCCTGCTCTGCCTCCCCACCTCCATATTTTGGGGTCTCTGGCAGAGAGTTCTGAGCCTACAAGGGCTGCATGTCTTCTGTACGCGCCTATTTCTGTCGCTGCGCCTACCTCTGTGCTTCCCTCTCTGCATTCAGCATTTTCAAACACGGGTTCTTCTCAGGGCATGGATCACCCTGCCATGTGGCCGTGGAGACGTCGCGGGCACTGTCTGTGGCTCTTGAGCGATGTCGCCGTTGTTTGTGGGGCAGCTAAAGCCATTTAATGTGCCCCGAAGGCTTTCTGGGCGCACGGGCGGGCAGGGTGGACAGTGGGGTCTCCGTTAACCGGCGGGGCTCCCTGGGGCAGACGGGACGTGGCCAGCAGCAGCCAGGTCAAAGCCACCGCGTCTCCTGGGGGGACTCAGCCCCCTGGCCGGCCAGGAAGCCCGCCCGGGGCTGCGCCCCACGTCCTTGTGCAGGAACAGCTGGCTGTGCCGGTCACTCGCTGCCGCTCCTCCTCGTGACACTCGACGTGTTTCAAAAGGTCCGTCTCCAGGCCGTTGTCCTGGCCGCCGCCGAGCGCAGCCGGCCGTGTGCCGGCTCCTGGCTTCAGTTTTGGAGCTTGCGCACTGGTCACGCTCCTCCGATTTCCTCATCTTCCGTGCACTGGCTTGTTTTCTTTCTTCTTCTTTTTTTTTAAACCAGTTCCAAAAAAAGAATTCGTGTGAAGGGAGTGAAAATTGAATTTATTTACGACGGATCCAAACTTTGGCAAAGAATTCTAAATGAGGCTGCTGGCCTCCGGGAGGTTTCTGGTTGTGTTGTCTTATGAGGAGCAGCGGCCCAGCCGGCCAGCCTAGAGCTGGACCCTCGCCCCGTCCCCCGGGTCCCCGGTGTCCGCACCACCCCTCCTCGGAGACTGGGGAGCCAGCGCTGCCTCAGGGACGCGGGCCAGTCAGCTTTCGGATCCTGTGCACGTGGGAGAGAAGAGAGGCGGGCTCTCGGGAACTCCAGCCCACGATGCCCCCGGATGTGTACCCGGTGGCCGAAGCAGATGAGGCCGAGGGCCACTGGGTCCCCTACCCACCTGTCCTCGGGCTTTGGGGTTGACATGGCACCAGAGGGGCTGGCGGGGCAGGCCCCCAAAACGGGTAACTCGAGGATGTCGGCCTCTGGGTGCCGAGGGACGCTGTGTCTCCGAGTCTTCGAAGAGCAGGAACAGCAGATGCGGTGGCCCTGGCTCCAGACGTTAAAAAAAAGCAGCGCGTTCACCCTGACCAGACGCTGGCCGGTGGGGTGGGCAGACACCTGGGCCGCCCCCAAGCCCGGGGCAGGACGGGTCGGGCGAGGAAGGCCTCTCTGACTGGCAGCCACACCAGCTCACATCTGTGCCCTCCCGGCTTCCCCGGACTGGCCCGTGAGACCCCGGTCCACACCCGGCTCCTCACGGACAGGAGGGCGGCCTTGCTGGGCGGCCTGTCCACACCCAGCAGGTGCTGAGCTGGCAGAAGACCTCAGGGCCCGGTCCAAATGGCTATGGAGACCCTGGCTCATGCCCGAAACGTTCCTCCTGTTCCCTGGCAGAGGTGGCCAGGCTGCACCAGTCCCTCCAGGAGCCACGGAGAGAACATTCCAGAAGCTGGACAACCGTCCGGAGCGCCCCGGTGCCCCGCGTTTTCCTCCGCTCGTGTGTTCTCGCCCCCACAGTCACTGTTCCCACCAGCATCCCCAGCTGTCCTGCCCCCTGAGGCCCCATCACACCCCCTTCCCATGTAAGTCACGTGGGACCATCCCAACCTGGCGGCCTCGTTGACCCTCTGGCTGCTCTCCCTGGGGCAGATGCTCCGGAAGAGAGGGGCCCCTCCTGCGTCTTGGCCCCCGGCACACGCGCAGCTCCTCCCCACCGGGCGTCTAGACAGCGTGTGCCGACCCCTCGCTGGGCGGGGCCAACGTGCAGACACGCCCATGGGGCTGTTCGCTCATCCAGGAGCGGAGCAGGCTCCGGAGAGGCAGGAGGGCGGCGGGCGGGAGGCGCTGGCTGGCTGGGGGGGCTGGTTCAAGGTAGGCGGGTGACACGGGCCACCCGTGGTGAGTGAGTTTCCCGATAGAGGCGATCTGTCAGCCGGAGTTGGGTGGCAGGTGGCAGAGCACTGCGGAGGGGCACCCTGGCCCACGGGGTGGGCCCCGATGGCCCCGCACGTGTCCGGGCGTGTCGGGCTCCCGGAGGTTGCAGACTCTGACCCCCGCGCCCCTGCGCCCACCACCAGCACCGCCCCCATGCTGCCTGTGCCGCTGAGATCAGTCGCTTTCATTTGTAGTAAGCGGATGGTTCAAACCGAGGATCCTCTTCGGGGACTGGCCAGCGGTTCTTCCGGCGTCTTGCCAGAGGGGTTCCCGCCCTCTCTGGGCCCCTCCGCAGGGCGGAGCAGAGGACAGAGAGGGGACGGAGGAGGGAGCGGAGGGTCAGAAACGCAGCGGCAGCAGCAGCTGGCACCTGCTCTCCGGAGCCTGGCGCTCGCAGCGCCGTGGGCGTGAAGCCGGGGCGTGCAGGCGGGACTCCGTGGAAGTCAGTGCGTGGCCGCTCGCGGGAGGGGGTTTGCCTCGTGAGAAGGAACCAGCTAGATGCTCTGAATGCTAATGGCTTGGAGCTGCAGAAAATAAACAGGTGCGTGTGTGTGCGTGTCCAGGGCATGAAGAGCTGCTCAGTACTTCCCACAGACGATGAGAACGAGGTGCGGCTTCTCCGTGTCCACAGTGGGCCGGAGCTAACGGAGCGCTCTGGTTGGAATGCGGATTTACCCGTTTCTATAAAAAACGTAAATGCACATGACATGGAGAACTTGTTATTATCTGGAGTGGGATGTTTTCTCCCCACAGGGGCTGGGTGGGCATGGATCAGCCTGGTGGTGGGTGTGTGGCGGGTCTGGGGCTGACACACTCCGCCTTGTCCCCGATTCGTGTCTTGCCTGTCTCCTCCCCCTAGAATATGAGCTCCATGAGGGGAGCCAATGGTAGACCCTCAAATAGTAGGCACTCCATAAATATTTGACGAACGGGGAATGAAGAACTGAATGAATGAATGAGTGAATGATCCTCGAGTCCTGAACCCTGTGGGCGGGGCCTCCGATCATCACCCCGCTGGTTGAATCCATTCCCTGGCCGCTCTGGAGGCGGGATGGAAAAGATCAAGGTGTCCACCAGGCTGGCTGGCTCTGAAGGCTCCGGGAAGTGTCCGTCCTTGCTCCTCCCAGCTCCCAGTGGCTGCCGGCAGTCTTCCGTGTCCTTGGCTTGTGTCTGCGTCACTTCTGCCTGTGTCTTGGAGTGGTCACATCCTGTCTTTGTATCTGCGTGTCCTCTCCTCTTCTTACAGAGACACCAGTGGGAGTAGGGTTCTCCAGGGAAGCAGAGCCAGTAAAACATGCATGCATACGTGTGTGCACGTGTGTGCCTGCACACAGACATGTGAGAACACACGGCCGGGAGGTGCAGGGCCGGGACCGAGGCCTGGCTGAGCAGTCTGTGGCTGACCCCATTGTCTGCCGGTGCTGATGTGCCGGGGATTGGCAACACGCCCCAAACTTTGGGGATGCTGCGTCTTAGCATCCATGCACACACACGTGTGAGCCTACCCGTGTGTACATATTTGGGCATACATGATGCATTGGCATGTAAATAGCTAGAAAGAGATTTGCGGTAAGGAATTAGATGGTGCGATTGCGGAGGCGGTGAGTCCTGGGGTCGGTCTGCAGTCAGCGGGCCGGAGGCCCAGGGGAGTGGCGGTGTGGTAAACGCTGGTCCAGAAGCCAGCGGGTTTGTGCCTCCAAGCAGAGCTGACCTCTCAGTGGGGTCCCGAGGGCCGGAGAAGACCCGTGTCCCCGCTCAGAGTCCGGTGGGAAAGTTCCCTCGTCCACCTTTTGTTCTGTCCAGCTCTGCAGCGGGTGGGGCGAGGGCTGCCGGAGGTGGGGGCTCCTGCTCTACTCTGTCTTCCGAGTCGCGTGCCCCTCCCCCACACCCTCATTGGACTGGATGCCCGGGCGCCCCGCGCCCCAGTCAGGCGGACACACAGATCTCCCGTCACACCACCACAGCCCGAATGACCTCAGTCCTCTTAATTCCATCTTCAGAGACCCTATTTCCAAACACGGCCACACTCTGGGCGTGAATTGGGGGGGCACTATTCACCCCACTGGACTCTCCTGCGGGAGTTGGAGGTGGGGAGGGCTGGGTCATGGATCAGTGGGGATCGCCCTCCTCAGCTGCAGGCCCCCCCACCACCCCAAGATTCGCTTGCGAGTGAATGACTATCCCAGGACTTCAGGGTACGGTCCTGCTGGCCCCGTCTCTGGCCACCGTCCAGGCCACGGCTGTCCATTTTGCCGCCTTGCAGAGCCATCCGGAGCTGGTGCAGACGCCGGGTGGAGACAGCTGCGGGCTGGGAGAAGGGCAGCTGTAGTTTTGGGTACTCGGGAGTGCTCGTGTCCGGCCGGCAGACCCAGGACGCAGCCCCAGCCCCGCAGGGACGTGACCGTCAAAAGCGGCGTCGCCACTCGGGAGCTCTGGCTGCAGCACCAGGGTCCCTCTTGGGAGCTTTACACGGACGGTGGGCTGAGGGGGAGCAGAAATGGGCCACTTCTCTGCAGGGTTGCAGTTTAGTGTCTTGTAACCTATGCGATATACGAGCTAAATAACAGGTCTTTGACTTCAGAATTGGGGTGGATTTGGAAATATTGCAAAGATAAACTTCTGAGCAAGTTCTGCTTGAAATGGCGTGTTTTTTAGCGCCCATTGCTGGCTTCAGATCCTGAAGGGAAGAGTTAAGTGAGTCAAAGAGACAGGTGCAGTTTCTCGACGAGACGGCCAGACGCACACAAAACCCCTTTGTCTAGACCGCACAAACGCCGAGTGTGGCTCCCGACAGCGCGATGAGACGCCCACTGTTAGCCCGCCGCCCGCTGAATGCGCGCACTGTGCGGCGGGCCCCCTGGAAGCCCGCGTTTCTCCCGCGCGGGCTGGGCGCAGGGCTGCCGCAGTGAGGGCCGTCCACTGGGCCATGCCGTCCCCGTCCACGTCCGCCGGCCGCAGGCCCAGGGAAGGAGGCCAAGCGTCTGCCCAGCAGCGCCGGCTGCCTGCCGCACCCCGCCCCGGGGCAGGGTCTGGGAGACCCCGGAGGGGCCACGGCGCGGGGACAGCCTCTGTTGGGGGGCTGGGGGTGTGGCCTGACTTGGGGCCAGCTCGGCTGTCCGGCAGGAGCAGAGGGACGTGCTTAGACAGAGGCTGGGGCAGCAGAGTTCTCCCTGGTTCCGACACAGCCCTGAGCTGCGCGCCGGGACAGAGAGAGCCCAGCCTCTCTAAACGGCGGGTCCTGAGTTTGCAGAGGAGCCGCAGGCCGTCCAGGAAGGCCACGCGCTCTGGCAGCCCCGAGCGGGACCGCCGGTCAGCCCTGGGACCTTGCGCCGGTGAGTCAGGTTCTCTGCCTCGGTCTCCCACCCGCACACGAAGGGACAGCAGCATCCTGGCGATAGCACCTCTCGGCCACCATTCCCAGGCGCTGCTCTGAGCACTAGACACAGAGCCGTGGCGCATCCTTGGCAACCCCGCCGTGGTTCCCGTTCCACAGATGAGGAAACTGAGGCACGGAGAGGGTGCGCAAGTTTCCCACGCCTCACAGCCGGGAGGCACCAGCGGGAGACGGGCTGGGACGGTCAGGGGCAAGCGGGGACCCAAAGGAGGAGGACGGTCGTGGCAGGCCCGGAAGGACGGGCTGTGCCGGGGCTCCCCCAGCGGCTTTCACTTCTCCCCGAACACGAGCTCCAGGGGTCAGAAGCCCGGCCGGCTGCTCTCCGCCTGTGAGTGGGCGGAACAAGTCCCAGCTGTTTGGGGGGGGGGGTGCGGGCAGCTGCTCACCAGCTGATAACTTTGCTCTGCGGAAAGCGTTCTCCGTTCATTTGCCTGGGGCTCCGTCGCTCCTGCAGGTTTCAGTTCACGGGGCAGGTGGGAAGGAGGGGCCTGGGGCGAGGGAGCGACAGACCGCCGTTAGCAGCCGAGCCCCTGCTTTCTTAGCCAGCAGCTTAGTGGGGGGGGTTCAGGGAACCAGAGCCAGGGCCGCTCGGGGGGCTGCTAGGCTGCGGGGCCGGAGGACCAGGGTGGGGACGGAGGGGAGGGGAGCAACATAAACTGATTATGGGGACCCCTGCCTCTTGTGCCCCATGGACTCTGCGGCCCTCCTGGTCCGGAGCCCTCCCCGGGCAGAGTCTGGGGGCCTCTGGCTCATCGCTGGCCTCTGAGGACAGCTGCGTATGACCCGTCAGAGACAGCAGGCGCGTCTCCGTTTCACAGACGGGAATGCTGAGGTGCGGGCCCACCGACTCGCTCACGGGCAGCCGGAACGGCAGAGCAGATGCAGCGACCGGACAGAGGCAGGATCAGAGGGTCTGGTGAGCCCACGCCCCGGCCTCCTCCTCCTCCGTTGGGACTGCAGGGCCCCCCAGCGCCCTCACTGCCCTCGAGGTGTGGAGTCAGACCTGGTCACACACGATTCTCTTCTGTCTTTTGTCATCATAAGTCGTCACGGCGGGAGGGAGAAAGACCGACGGCAAAGCCAGCCTCCTGTGTGGGGTGCCCTCTCGCAGGGCCTCTCTGGACCGGGTGGTGATGACCTAGGACCGTCGGGGGCCGTTGGGGGCTGCGGGTGAGTGACAGCCAGCCCCCCCACCCCCTGGGCCCCAGAGGCTCACGGGGGCACAATGGCGTCCAGGACCAGAAGCTCCTGTCTCCCGAAGTGGCCGAGAGCCCCTGGCTCACCAATTCCCTGGGTCAGTGATGGCGGAGCCCATGTCCAAGCGGGGGGTTGGGTTGGAGAGGGTGGGGGCGTTGTCTGCTCATCCCGAGATCTGCAGCCCCCATCACCGTGGCTGCTGATGGGTGTGGAATAATTGGATGAAAATAAAAATTAGGATGCACAGTTAACGTTAGTGTCAAAGCGTGATTAATGTTAAATAAGGATGAAGCTGACCAAGTGCCCACCTCAGGCTTTGGTTCTGTATTCTGTGCATCAGACCCTCCCCACCCCAGCCCTGGAAGTGGGTGGGCCGGGCTCTTCCCCCATTTTCGGTGGAGAAGGCTTCCGGGGAAGCGTGGTGCTGGTGGGGTGCCAGACTCGGCTCACGGCGGGGCAGGGAGCCCGCCAGCGGTTGCAGGGTGTCACAGGCTGGGGCCGCTGGAGGTGGGCTCTGAGCTTCAGAGGAAATCCTATTCGGGAGAGAGGAAGGTGGGGATGGGTAGTCATGGAGGGCTTCTGGGAGGTGGTGTGGGGAGGGGCTCGCGGGCACCCAAGGAGGGACAAGGAGGACTTCCTGGAGGTGGTGAAGATGGGAATAGGAGCCCCAGCTCCCGACAGCTGCAGTGGCTTTTCCTTCGTCCAGGGATTCAGAGAGTGAGAGCGAGAGAGCTGCTGAGTCCGGTCAGCAGTGGTTCTAGCCAGGGGAGAACAAGCCTCATTCCTGACCAGCGGGGGGAGTAGGTAGAGGGCAGTGGGACAGTCATGAGAAAGGGTCCCCTATGCGGGCCTCAAGACACTCCTCCCTGGAGCTGCTCCTCTGTCTCCAGGTGACTGTTGGCCCCAAGTCTGGGGCCAGGCCATCCCCTGATGGTCCTCCCAGGCTGGGCGGCGGTGCAGGCTCCACCCCCTGGGGCTGCAGTGGCCTCCACTGGCGGGGCTGATGAGGTCCTCACCTGTCAGAGCCCTTGACGGCCAGGCCCCCCAGGGTCAGCGTTGTGACTGTCCCAGAGCGGGGACCTCCCGCAGACCTGCCGCTTCCTGCCTCTGACTGAGGAGGGAACTGAGGCTGAGAGTCGAGTGACTTGACTTTATTCCTCAGTTGTTCGTTCCCTCAGCAAAAACGTGTGGGGTCCTGGTGACAGCCAGGCCTGACCCCCGGGACTGGGTGGGAAGGTGGGGGTGGGGGGCAGGAGGTGGGGAAGTTTCCAGAGAATCGTCCACACCCCTCTTGAGCGATGAAGGCATCTACAGTACAGCTCATCTTGGCAGTGACCAGCCGCCGGACAGGGAGACGGACAGGGAGCCGGACAGGGACTCGTGCCCAGAACCAGCCCCAGCGGGAAGCCGGGTGTTTGGGGGGTGGCGGAGGTTGGGGGCCTCCTTGCCTCCTGGTCACCAGAGCCCAACGTCTGGGAGTTGGGTCTCCCAGAATGAGGGTTTCTCCCTCTTCGAGTCACAGCCTCCCTGGGGCTTCCTGCAAGAGCCATCACCCACCCAGACACTCCGGCCAGGGCCCTGTGGCCCGTGCCTCCAGGACACGGTCAGGACACCTGGATCTCACCAGGGCGAGGTCAGGTTCCGGCCTCTGGGTGGGCCCCCGCCTGGGCCGCCTGGCTGGCCCGGCTCCACCGGGTCCTCTGGGGAGGAAGTTCCCCAACTGCAGCATTTTGTCCCCACGCCAGCTGCCGTCACGGCAGCTTTACGTGACACTGCATTGGTGGCCCAGCTCTGGACGCTCCACTCAGAGACACGGGTGGACGGCCCTGTGCCTGATGGAGGGGCCCGGAGGGTGGGGCTTCGCAGCTGTGCCGCCAGAAGGGAGCCTGTGTGTGTGCAAACATGCACCTGCACGTGTGCTAGCGTGTGCGAACGTGCAAGTGTGTGTGCGAATGTGCAAGTGTGTGCAAGTGTGTGTGTGGATATGTGTCTGTTTTTGTGCGTGTGTGTGTCCGTGTGAGCCTGTGTGCGTCCGTGTGAGCCTATGTGTGTCTGTGTGAGCCTGTGTGCATCCATGTGGGCCTGTGTGTGTCCATGTGAGCCTGTGTGCGTCCGTGTGAGCCTGTGTGCATCCATGTGAGCCTATGTGTGTCTGTGTGAGCCCGTGTGCATCCATGTGGGCCTGTGTGCACCCATGGAGCCTGTGTGCATCCATGTGAGCCTGTGTGCATCCGTGTGTGCCTGTGTGTGCCCATGTGAGCCTGTGTGCACCAGTGTGGGCCTGTGTGGGCCCGTGTGGGCCTGTGTGTGTCTGTGTGAGCCTGTGTGTGTCCCTGTGGGCCTCTGTGCGGGGTGGTGGTGCAGCCCAGGAGGCAGATCAGCCCTGAGCCCCCCACAACAAGGAACCGAGGGGAGCCACGTGTAGTTCGCACTGGAAGCCTTTTCTAACTGAGCCATGGCCTCATGTTTGCTTAGCATTCGTTTGAGGTAGTGAGTTCCCCACCACCACTGGTGTTCGAGCCGAGGCTGGGAAACTTTCGGTGGTCAGAGCGGAAGCGCCCACGTCAGGCAGACATTCCCTGGCCCCCTCTTGCAGCAGCGCTGGCTGGCAGCTTGGCCCCCTCACTGTGCCCATGTCCCCTGGGGAGGTGCCCGGTCCTCCCAGCTCTGCCCACTAGCTGGTGGCCTCGGGCAAGGGCGCTGATGTGTGTGAGCTGTCCATCCCCTGTGGTAACAGAGTGGGGGTGCCTCTCTGAGACTGTGCGCAGGGTCAGTGGACGGCCAAATGAACTACAAGGGCACTGGCCAGTGAGTGCTGGACACAGGACTGTCCCTGCGGCCACTGTCACGCTGGGGTGGGCCGTCACCCCCTGGCCCTCCCTGTGCAGAGTCTCTGTGCCTCCCCCGACGCACACACCACTGGACCCGTGTCTGCTTCTCTCCCACTATGATGGGGGTTGGGCACGGGGGGAGGGTCAGGGAGGCCGCAGAGCCTGTCCCCCTGCCAGTCCTCTCCTGCCAGGAGCACAGGAACTCTCTGTCCCTGGAGGTGACACAGAACTTGACCTACATCGTGGGGTTCGTGTGGATGATCTCATGGGCTCTGGCAATGGCTGCTTGAGTCCGAGTCCCGCCTTCTGCTCCCTGTCTGTGAATGGGGGACATCAGGGGCCCTGCCCTCCCCGCCCCGCTGTGCTTATTCTCAATGCCCCACACCCTGTGCATGCCGCTGAGTGAGTCCCTGGGTCCCCTGCAAAGGCCTCCTTCCATCCCAGCCTCATTTATTCTCAGGGACCAAGGACCGAGGACAGTGACATGTTCTGGGCAGGGAGTGGAGACTCTGCTTGAGGACCTCCAGCTCCTCAGGTGCCCTGAGGTGGGCTGAGTGCTGACTGAGCTAGGCTGGCCTGCCCCTCCCTCCTCCTGTGACCTGAGATCTGCCCCTCACAGGCTCAGAGGGCCTTCGAGGTCACCTTCCCTCCACTCACGCCCAGCGGCAGCCCGGTGGCCTTCATCTGCATGGTGCTCCCAGATCAACGCCAGTGCGCCCGCCACACACCTCCGCAATTCCTCCTCTTCCCTGGCGCCCGCTCTGAGTGTTCATGCTGCTGGTTTGCTCTGCCTCAGTTTACCTTCTGGTGTGTGAGGGCCCACAGTACTTCAGACACACGGAGACCCTCTGAGCAATCACCCCCAGGAAGGAACACGTCTCCCCGGCTTTTCCTGAGGGTTGGCCCTGGGGTTCTCGACCAGCTAGCCCTCCCCCTCTGCCCCCATCACCCCTGCCATCTCTGCAGACCTGGCAATCAGCGGAGCCCACGGCGGCCCCGCCTGTCATTCCCGGAGGCAGCCCCTGCCTCGAGGCTCTCTCCGCCCTGCTCGGTCGGCTTACGTATATGCCTGGCACGCAGACCGAGTTTCATAAACACCAACGTAGCGATAGCAACAAAACCAACACAGACGTTTCCCGTGAAGATGCAGGGACGTCAGTGGGCGCTTCGGAAGCTGGCGACATTCATTCCCCGAGTCCACTTTTCGGGGGCTAGACGGTCCGTAATGGGCTACACCTGACCAGGGAGGCCCAGCGTCCCCGGCGCTGCGAACGCTCTCCAGGAGGAACGCGCGTTTCCGGCGTCGGAGGGGCGGGGGACGGCGCGCAGCATGGCGGGACCCCGGGAGGAGCGCCGCCTCACCTCCGCCAGCTCCGCCTGCTTCAGTTGTATTTTGAGACCTCTCTCCAGAGCGAAGCACAGCTACTATTTTTGTGCTTTTCTTTCCCCTGCTCGGTGCGAGTAACAGCCGCTGCTCTCGGAGGGGAGCCGTGCGAACAGCATGGGACGGCGCGCGGGAAACTCGGAGCCGCGCGCCCGATGCGCCACCTGCGTGGGGACCGTGTTCGCTGCCCCTCCCCCTGCTGGGCCGTGTGCGCGCGCCCACTGCCCGCTTTCCCACGAACTTGCACTCCTGCGGTGGCTCTGGCCGTCTCAGGCGACTGCAGGAGGGCTTCCTCGTGCGAGCATCTTCTTGGCTGGCTGACCCTGGCTAAGCACGGCGGAGGCCTGCAGGGGGCCGCCACCATGGGGAGCCCAGCCGCCCTGTCCTCAATGGTCCACTGTCACCATGTCTGCCTGCAGGACCCCTTCTCTCCCCACCGCCCCCATCCTTTGTCTCTAGTTGAAAACAGACGTAGAACCCTGGCTGGCGTGGCTCGGTGGCTTGAGTACCAGCCTGTGAACCAAAGGGTTGCCAGTTCGATTCCCAGTCAGGGCACATGCCTGGGCAGTGAGCCAGGTCCCCAGTAGGGGGCGTGTGAGAGGCAACAACACATTGATCCTTCTCTCCCTCCTTCTCCCTCCCTTCCCTTCTCTCCAAAAATAAATAAATAAAATCTTTAAGAAAAAAACAGACACGTAGACTCAGATTAAACCAGGTCTCGGTGAGCAACAGGTGGTGTTCTTTTGCTCTCAACCCTGCGGGAGCTTCCGAACTAATTCCTGCTGGGGGTCTGGTGCCAGTGGGGCCAGGTGGTGGCTCTGAGGTGGGGCCTGGTCCCCCCACCCGCTCCGGTGCCCGGCGACTCTCACGTGAGGCCCGGGCTGAGTCTCCACGGGGCTGCCAAACCCACACTGTCTCTCCAGGCCCCTCTGAGTGTCTTTGCCGGGTGACTCTGGTCGGGGGAAGGTACTGGATCCCGGGAGTCTCGTCCAGGCCCCGTCAATGCTGGGCTCCGCCGAGTCTGCTCCCTGGCCCCGGGGGTGTGGAGAAGGGACAGGGCGTGGCCCCGGGGTGGGCCAGCTCCTGCTGGGGACACGTCTCAGACTTTCATCCCCATGTGCAGAGAGGCATTGGAGGTGTGGCCCAGGGTACCTGGAGGGGCAGCTGGCGGACCCAAGGAGGCCAACCGGCCATGGGGCAGCTGCTGGTCACGCCTTGGGCACGGCCCAGAGAGGGCACAGGCATGACATCGGAGAGACAGCAGCCGGGCCGAGGGCACTTCGTGGGTCCTGGACGACTGCCTCTGGCTGCTGCAGAGGGGCTGCCGGAGGGCACCGGGCCCCGGGCGCAGCAGCAGCTGTGGTAGCGTCAGACACGCAGAAGCTGGGCGGATGCCCCACCCCCGGGGAGAGAACGTTCACGCCCACGGCTGCCCCCCCACCACTTGTCAGCACCTCACTCCTCCGGAGTACTTGCTGGGGCCCGTTGCCCGGGCAACCAGACGCCAGCGCCAGTGCGTTGCCATCCTTCGGTTCCCCCCTGCACCTGAGATGCCTGTGGAGCAGCCGCCTCGTGCCTCACAGGCTCCAAGCTCCCAGGGAAGGAGACGGCCCAGCCAGCAGAGTGGAGGGGCCGCGGGCCAGGAAGCCTCTGGCCCTGACCCGGGTCAGACGCAGCCGGTCCCTGAGCCCCAGGTGAGGGGACGTCCCTGTCACTGGGAGGAAGGGCACCCACAGAGGGGTGTGGGTCACAAGGGCCAGCCATGTGCCGGGACAGCATCTCCGTCTCTGCCACCTGCACCCCCGAAGTCATGAAGTCATGTCCCACTGGGCATGACTGAGAGACCCCTGTGTGACATTAGCGTCACAGGCATGCACCATCTGGAAAGGCGGGAGGGTCTCAGGGCCCGCCTGCCGCGCTGTCTGGAGGGAAGGATGGAAACCCGGGCCAGCAGAGTGAAAGCAGCCAGCCCGTGCCCAAGGCGGCTTCTCCATCGTCGCGCAGAATCTTCCCCACGGCGGCTTGTCTGTCCCGAGGGCAGATGCTCGGGAGACAGGTGGTCCACCGTCGTCTGGTGCTGGGGCTGTAGGCGGGGTGCTTGTCACTGCCCCAGCAGGGGTGACCTGGCCACCCCGGGGCACCTGTGAGGTCCTGGGTCGTCCAGGGTTCTCGCTGCCCGGGGGCCCCGGCACCTGGACACAGCTGCCCCCTCGGGGGGCAAGTGCCACCTAGGATGGAAGAGGGGTCTTTGTCTCCTCTCCTTGACAGTGATTTTTTTGTGAAGAAAATACACAGAAGGTATTAAATTGAATCTCAGTTCACTGAATCTCATTAAAGTGTTCTCAGGGGAAAATAAGGTTTCAGTAAAAACTCAAAGGGAGAGGTGCGGGAAAGCGACAAACTAGAAAATAAGGTGAGACGGAGCGATAGGTCTTCATCTGGAAGCCGTCGGTGGGGTGGGGTGCTGGGGCGCTCGTTCTCCACTTCAGAGTGCGGGCTGGGACCCCACTGGGCGGGGACCACACAGGACCATCCGTCTCGGTGGGGCCCCGGGCAGCTGGGAGCGGGTCGTGTGGGGACGACTCTGCCGTCTCGGCTGCATGGCCCTCCCAGAGCATCATGGCTCTGAGGGGCCGGCGTGGGCCTGGGTGTCCTTTGCCACGCCCCCTGGGCCGGCCTCCCCATGACCTCCCCACACACCCACTGCTTGAGATATAACGTACCCGGAATTCGCCTCTTAAATGTGCCCTGCTGTGGTTTTGTGTGTTCAGAAGGTCGGGCAGCCATCCCCACTTCTGACTGCAGAGCAATCTATCCCCCCAAAGACACCCCTGGTTCCCTCCCGCTCCCAGCCCCTGGCCACCGCTGACCCACTCCCTGTCTCTGTGGACTGACCAGTTCCGGACACTCCATGACTGTGGGGCACGGCGCCTGGGGCCTTCTGTGACCGGCTCTGGTCCCCTCGCCTGCTGTTTTCCAGGTGTCAGCCCCGCTCTCACGGCTGGGACAAGCCCTTCTCTATCCTCACTGCAGCCGAGGGGCGCTGGGGTCCTTCCCACTTCTCCCACCAGGCAGCGTGCCACCGTGGGCCTCAGAGACACGTTTCTGCGTGGGCGTGTGCTGACACCCCAGAGTGGAGTCGCTGGCCAGCTGGTCACCGAGTCTCCGGGGAGCCACCGACTGTCTGTCAGTAGCAGCTGTGACTTTCTGTCTACCCGCCTTGGGTGGCAGTTCCCGGGTCCGCACCCCCCACCACGTGAAAGTGCTCCTCTCTGTGCCTGCAGCCATCCCGTGGGCGTGGAGTGGGGGTGTGCTCGTAAGGGGTCCCTGCGTGCCCCGAGTTTGGGGGGCCGGCCCGCTCTGCGCGTCGCTCGCCGGCCCTGGCGGTTAGTGGCGTCGCTGTCGCAGCCGCAGCTGCGGGGCCTCCGAGAGGCCGCGAGCTCCTCTGCCCTCTTGTGGGGTGGATGCCCGCCCAGGGGCCCTTCCTGGGGCCGGGGCTGTGAGTTGCCCTCAAAGAACCTCTTCATCGTGAAACGGGTGTGGACCAGGGCCTCCCAGCGCTGCGCTGAGTGGGGTCAGAGAGACGAGCATGGCTGGGGGCCTGGCAGGACGCCGGAGGACAGAGGTCGCTGGTCCCCCCACCCAAGCCCGTGGTCACGAGGCAGCCTCGGTGCAGGGAGCCCTCCCTGCTGGGTCTCAGGACCAGGAGGGTCCAGCTGGCAAACACAGGCCACCGGGCCTGGCCGCGGAGCAGAGGGTGTGGGGCCTCGGTCCCTGTAAAGAGGCCAGCGGTGGCCCCTGCAGGTCGCGGCGGGGTTCCTGGCCTCGCTGTGGGAGGGGCTCTGCCGGTGGGGCCCTGTGGGCTGGCTACTGGGGGAGGGGCGCCGCCTGCGTCCGACTGGGCCTGCTCACCTGCCCCCCTGACTTGCACATCTGAGCAAGGCCTCTGTAAAAGGGCGACGCTGGACTTGAAGAGGAAAACAAACCACGCTCTCCAGCCCTTGCCGTTGGTTGGTGTTTCTGCATCAGGGCTGGGTGGCGTGGAGATGAGGGGGTTTCTATGGCAACCAATGCCAGCTCACGGTGGGCGAAAACCGAGGGAAAGAGCCTGCGTGTGAAGTTGTGCGGCCGGCAGGCCCGGGCTCGGGCTCAGGCTCAGGCTCAGGCGCTGCTGCTTCTCCTGCGGGATATCCCCCCAGTCACGGTGGGGGCCGGCTGGCGGGGCCGGCGGGGGGTGCGGGGGGATGGGGAGGCCTAGGCCTGCACATCGGGGGGCCGCCCCCGGGCTGAGGCCGCACACCAGCTCAAAGCAGCACCTCCTCCCTCTGAAGACCAGACCCGCCCAGGTGCGCAGACGCTGGGAGAGCCACAGGCCCTCGGCCGTCGACCCCCCTGCGGCCACAGGGAGCTGCCCTGAGTGTGTGTCTGGGGGAGACTCACGGCGACCTGAATTCCTGTGCGCGGTGCCCGTGGCCTTGGCCAGCTGTGCCGGGAAGCTGCGTCCCGGCGGAGCTGCGTGCGGGGCCGTTGGCCTAATGAGCAGTGCCTGGTTTCTGCAGAGACGCGCTTTCATCCCGGTGGGAAACTGGGGCTTTATTATTCGGGGGTCAGCGCTTCTCCGTCATCAGCGCTCCCGAACGCAGTTCGTTCCTTCCAAACGTCTGATGACGTGCGGAGCCCGAGGGGGGTCGGCGTGGGATGGGGGGGACACACTCACACACACGCGCACTCTCACTCCGGCACACGCACACAGACACTCACACACACACTCCCCAATGCACTCACACATGTGCTGACACATGGTCACCTTCGTGCACAGGGGCACACTCACACACACTGACACTGACACACTCCCCAGCACACTCACTGACACTCTCACCTCACAGACATGCAGGTGCATTCGCACACGGACTCACCCGGACCACACTCCTGCATGCACACTCGTGCGTGTGGACGTGCAGGCTCGTACTCTGACACACACGTCCACAGTCTCACACTCGCACAGACACGCCATCCCGACACACTCCCGTGCATGCTCTCACTCAGTGACTCACACTCAGCCCTGGTGGATTTCCCTTTGAAGCCGTGAGGCCTCGCTCAGGCGGCTCTGAGCGGCTCTGCGGGCCAGCCCCGCACACGCGGAGCCCTAGCCCACCCCTACCCACCACGGCAGCCGCAGTGCCGGGTTCCTGTCAGCCCCCTGGGGTGTCCTTGGTGACCAGCGCTGACTGAATGGCGCCTGGAGCCGGTTCTCAGTCACCTGAGCTGGTGGGAGAGGCGGCGTGCGCGGGGTCCCCACCCCCTTCTGTGTGGCTGTTCCGAGCTCTGGGTGGCACGTGGCAGTCCGCGAGCGCCCCTGGAAGCTCGTGTCCCTGAGGCGGCCTGCCACCCGCCTTTCCCCAGCCCCCGGGGAGGTGAGGGGCGGATGCGAGGGTTTCCAGCGACTGGCGGGCAGGTGGACAGGGAAGCGCAAGCGCCCACAGGCGGTGCACCTGCGCAGAGCCGACACGCCCGTGAACTTTCCGCGGATCCTCAGCAGGGCAAGATCCGGAGGAGGCTCAAACTGAGAAGGTTCCCCAGGAAGACGTTTGAGGTCACAGCTGCTTTGAAACGTGCATATTCGACTGATACAAAGAGGCAGAGGAGGGGGTTTGCAAGGCACTCGACAGGGGGTGGGGGCGGGGTCAGGACGTGCTGGCTTTCGGGCCTCACGCAAAGTCCAGCGGTCCCTCTGCACTGAGAGTGGACGCCTGTCCCTCCAGAACTCAGCAGAGGCGGCTGCGGGCTGAGGGTCGCCCACCTTGGGTGGGTGACCGCTGTGACCCCGGGGAACTTGTGGGTCCCGATGGCCCTGACCTGCCCTCCGATGTCCTTGCTGCCTGTTTTATTCTGGGCGTTTTTGGCAAAGCGGGGTCTGGTAGGTCGGCTCCTGGGCCGACAGCTGGGGGCTTGGGACTGGGTTTCCGCCTGTGCGGTGGGCGGGGTTATCGGCACACGCGGCGCATTGCGGGCTCCTTGGAGAGACGAGACACGTGACCGCACGCGGGCGCCAGCTCTCAGGAACACGTGCAGTCGGGTCGGTTCCTTTAAAAGCTGATTAATAGATCACCGGATGGGCCTTTGAAGTCAGCTAACCACGGCTTTCGGTTTCCCTTTTGAAGTTGGGATGCCCGCGGGTCATCCAGAAGAGAGGTGGATGTGTGTGGGCGGGGCCGGGGGCGGGGCCCCCGCAGGCCCCACCCCCGCACTGACCTGCCTGTGTCTCTTCCGCGCAGCTCCCTGTCCATCCGCTGGCCGGGCCGCTCCCTGGGAAGCCAGGCTTGGATACTCATAGCCATGTGTCAGCTCGCCGTCGACCTGCCCGCCTGTGAGGCCCTGGGCCCCAGCCCCGAGTTCCGGCTGCTGCCTCGGCCCTCGCCCCGGCCGCCCCGCTTGTGGAGTTTCAAGAGTGGACAGCCCGCCCGGATCCCCGCGCCCGTGTGGAGCCCGCGCCCGGCCCGCGTGGAGCGCAGCCACGGGCAGATGCAAAGTCCCCGAGCCAAACGGGCCCACAGACCCCGGGACCAGGTGGCCGCCCTGGTGCCCAAAGGCGGGCTCGCCAAGCCCCCGGCTGCCGCCAAACCCGGCCCTTCCCTGGGCGCCTCCCCGTCCTCCTCGTCCCCCGCGGTGGGCGGCGGGGCCCCCACGGACCAGCAGGCCCTCCTGAGGCGGGGGAAGAGGCAGCTGCAGGTGGCCGGTTTCAACAGCTTCGACTTCCGAGGTGGCAGACCCACCACGGAAACCGAGTTCATCGCCTGGGGGCCCACGGGCGACGAGGAGGTCCTGGAGTCCAACACCTTCCCCCTCGGCCCCACCACCGTCTCCAGCTTCCAGACGCGGAAGACGACTGTGGCCACCACCACCACGGCCACCACGGCCACCTCCGTGACGCTGCAGACTAAGGGGGTCACCGCGCCCCTGGCCCCCGGGAACAGGGTCCCGGGTGGGGTTAGCACAACGCAGCCTTCCACCAGCCCCAGCAAAGACCACGGCACAGACCCGAAGCCCCCACGGATGCTGGGAGAGACCTCAGGTACGCACCCTCCTTTCTGTTTGGGGCTCGCTCTGGGGGAGGGGTTTCCTGGGGGCCTGGCTGGGGACGGATGCTGAGCTTTGCCCGGGCGATGCTTCTTGGTGTCACTGTGCTTCCCAGTGGCAGGACCTCAACCAGGTGAAGGGCCGGGAGTCGAGTGTGGGACGGGCGCTGTGTGTCCGTGAGCTGGCGCACGCGCACGCGCCCTGGCAGGCGTGGGCCGCGCCCCAGGAGGCGGAGCCAGGCCACTGTGGCTGGCGGAGGGCAAGGCCTCGAGGGGGGCGCTGTGCCCGCCCTGCAGTGTGGGGGCTGTGGAGCCCAGCTGGATGTGGAGCCCCGTCTTCCAGAATGCTGGAGCTCCGTGAGCTGGGCCGGCGCGGGGGCAGATGTGGGCGCAGGCAATGTCGCCAGGGGCGCGTGGAGCCTTCGGGTGCCCTCACGGGTGTGGCTCTGAGGGTGGCCGCTGCCCGGGGGCCCGAGGCAGGAATCATTCCAGACGGACGGGGAGGCCGGGGCCGGAGGGAAGGAGGAGCTGCCTGTGCTCCTGGCTGGGGCCTCTGAGAGAGATGCGGGCCTGGGGGTGTCGTTTCCGTGGCGGTTTGGAGGAGGGAGGTCAGGGCAAACGGCTCCAGTCCTTCTGCCTCGGTCGCTTAGGTGCGTGTGGACACTTCTACTCCTTGGCTCCGGACCGTCGCCTGCAGCGTCGTTGGGTTTTACTTCTCTCCCTGCACCGCGTCCTCCCACCGCCTCTGGAGGAGGGGCTCTCAGACCTCCCCCGGCCAGGGCCCGCCTCTGCCCCCAGAGCCCCCAGCCTGCACCCACGCCTCGAGGGGCTGAGGAGAGCCCGGAGCAGGGGGCCTCTGGGTGCCCCCCTCCCCCCAGCTTCCTTGTCTCTGAGCGGGCGCGGCTCCAGCTCGCAGGTGGGATCCGGGCGAGCACACCCCGGAGAAGCAGCCCTACTTGCCGACTGAGGACGGGCACTGGGGACTGGGGAGTGACGCCATGGCCAGGGCTTCAGTCCCCAGGGCTGGGGCACCAGGCAGCCTCTGCCACGCCCGGCTTGCTTTGCCCGTCCAGAGGTTTGGGCTGCGCGGCCCCGGGCAGGCCGCGTCACACCCCAGGGGAAGGAGAGATGGCTCCTCCGGGTCTGCCCGCAGCGCTGTTCCCTCTGCCCGGACCGCTGGCCGGGTCTCCACATCCTCCCGTCTGGCCGGCAGGCGTGGCCGGGAGTTGCACGGTTTCCGGGAGGGGGCGGCTTGATCCCCTGGCCTACTTTCTCCTTCCACCAGGGCAGGAGGAGTGCGGTCTCCTCCTGGGCGCCTCTTCCCTAGAGAGCAGCGCATCAGTGAAAGGGAGCCCGGCTCTGTGATAGGGAGCTCCAGCGCGCCACGGGGGCGGGGCGCGTCTGCGGAGCCAGCGCAGCCCGGCTCCGGTCTGGAAGCCACGAGCCACGGCCGCAGCGGCCGGAGGGCAGGTCACCAGGCGTTTGTCGCCGCCTCAGTAAACTACTAAGCCATGGCGATAAGGGAGCAGAGCGACTCCGTCAGTCACCCTCGCCGCCTCTGCACACGCCACTTGCTGCAGAGACGTGGATGAGAAACCGAGCGCCCATTTATTCCAAATTACATTCGTTACTACGAAGTGAAGCGCCGGGGACAGCGCTACAAGCTTCACAAATTAATTCGCAGTACATTGGGTGTCTGTAATCCAACGAGGCAGATGCTTATCTTGGAAGAGAGTTCCAGTTCTTCATAATATAATCTGGTGCTAGATTAATTTGTTTAGCAAAACAGATTTAAAGGGGGGTAAACATGTGTGTTCTAATGCAGAGAGATGTTAATTCTGGGAAGTGATGCTGGGGGCCCAGCAGCTCCCAGGCAGGAAATGCTGGGACGATTCTGCCCACTGGTGAGCCACCGAAGGCCAGCCGGTCTCACGTAAGGGACACAAGCCCCCAGGGCACTGAGCGCCCGCGCAGGCGCCCCGGGGATCTCCGTGGCCTTTGGGCCACTGAGCTCTGGGCCCCTCACTCTTTGTGGAGCGTGACCACTACGCACACATCTCAGGCAAAATTTGAGGTGGCGGGGGTGGGGGGCGTCTCCGGGCTCGCAGGGCTGTGCGTGTGTGGTGAGTCATACGTGTAACTCTGGGCTCCATCTCCGGGAGCTGCACGACCCTGAGAAGGTTCACCTCTGTCTGCTTCATTTTCTCCATCAGCAACGTTAAAGAAACGCCTCTCCCAAGTGCCGGCTGTGAGCGCTCAGTGAATGAACCAGATGTAAAGTTCTGGGCCTGGCACCTAAGAACCACATGCATGCCTGTGTTTTTATACCCAGCAAGGGTGACTCGGAGAGGAGCGTTGCCGTCGTCAAGGGCAACCGGGCTGCCAGGGACGCGGGAGTCTCGTCATCTCAGCACACCCGTCTATGCTCGCTCTCTGCCAGACACTCCCTGAAGTCTGGATTCGGGTTTCTGGAAGCGATGGGAGGGAGAGAAGGTGCCCCCGCAGCTGTGTTCCAAGCCAAGATGGGGATTTAAGTGCCGAATTTGCGAAGTCAGGTCTGCTGTGCAAAGACCAACATTTGGAGTCAGACTCTGGGAGTCGAGAATCTTGGTTTTGCTTCTGTAGAGAAATGCCGAGGAGGCGCATGCTATGTTTTATTGTCTGTCCACAGCACAGGCGCGGGTGGGCATAGAAAGGGCAGGGGACTGGTGATTTGGGGCGCTCTGCGATCCCTCCAGAGCCAGCATTACATGAACACCGATTGGAATTGTCAGGGCCCCCTCGCCAACTGCCCCGTAAGTGAGGTGGGGGGACTCTCCCCTAGTGCAGTGGTTAAAAGGGCTGCCGCCTGCCCTCCCACTCCTGGCATCGTCTGGCGTGAGCTGTGTGCACGGGGGCGACCTACTTGTCCTCTCTGTGCCTCGGTGGGAATGACAGAGTCAGCCGTCTGTCTCACAATGCTGCGAAGATTAAGCGAGACGTTTGTGCCTGGCGCTCAGTGCTTGACCCGCATAGTTGCTCAGCGCACATTTGCTCCTGTTAATGTGACAGCAGTGATGGTGGTGGTGATGGCACAGGTGACACCGGTGATGAAGATAAAGGTGCTGACAAAGATGATGAGTATGATGGTGGTGGTGATGCTGGTAATTATGATTGCAGTGATGATGATGGTGATGGAGATGGCGATGGAGATGATGGAGATGGTGGTGATGATGGTGATGGAGATGGTGATGATGGAGATGATGGAGATGATGGTGGTGATGAAGATGGTGATGGTGATGTTGATGACGGATATGATGATGGTGGTGTTGGTAATTATGCTCATGGGGATGATGATGACAATGGTGATGATGATGGTGGTGATGATAATGACGGTTGTTATCTTTGTGATGATTTGCGGCGTCCAGCTTGCTGCTCCGTGGGCTGCTCCATTGTGGAGTTATCTGATGAGGTTCCACGTCCTCACCCGTGACCTGGGGGCTTCATGTAGAGGTAGAGATGGCACCAGCGAGGACCTGCTTGGGATGGAAAGTCACGCAGCTCAGGCTCTCGGAAGCGCTGAGCTCTGGCCTCACGCGGTGCTGGCAGAGGGTGGGCGTCAGACGGTAGAAGTTCACCCGAGGTTGAGGGCGGAGGGCTCCCCAGGGTGACGTGCCTCCTCCTGAGACGACGCCCCGTCGGTCGTGTTCTGAGTCTGGAATCACACAGTCTCCCGGGAGGAAAACAGAGAGTCATTTCCTGGGCTTTGATCTCGAAACTCGTCAGGGAGCCGTGGGGAATTCGAGCCAGCTGATTTCCGTCCCCGCCTCTGCCGCCGCGGGAGCTCCTGGCCGTGGGCGTTGGCCTGCGGCGGGTGTCCGGGAGAGCTCTCCCGGCCCTGACGTTCAGATCCGCCTGCTGGCACCTGGGCCCCGAGACTGTCCTGCCTGCTCAGCCACTTCTGGCACTTAACTCGGCTGTCCCTGGTCACACCCAGCAGGGCCATGAAGCCATTGTCATTCAGGGTTTGCTCTGTTGAGAAGGGTCACATTTGTGACATGGAGCAGCTCAAGGATGCCGTGGCTCCGACGTCATCCCGGTCCTGCCTGGCGATTTCTACACTGGAACTCACTCACACGTTGCCAAGGATGATTTCCCGGTTGCTTTGTCCTTGTCACCGGGAGGCCTTCCGTGTCCTTCAGCTGCGTCCCTCTGTGAGCATGAGCGATGGGCTGGTGTCATCTCCTCTCGCCCGGACGGTCACCTGACCTGGACGGCGGAGCCACCTCGGGAGCAGGTCTCAGGATGAAGAAGCGGTTTTCAAGCGCCGGGGCGGGGCTGGGAGGGAGAGCAGGCTCCCTCCTGCCGGTTCCGAGCCAAGACGGCGCTTTAAATGCTGAGCCCCTTTTAATTAACTTGCTGGGTGTTTGCTACCAGGGAAGTGGATCCGTCCTTGATTTAAAGATATTTGAAGCAAATGACTCATGAACTTCAAAAGTTTCAAGTGGCTTAATTAGGATAAAAGTATCCACGCACAAATAAGCCAACAGGGCTCTCTGCGAAGCAGCATCCCGAACTCTGTCGGTGGCCCGGCTGCCCCGGAGGGTCTAAACCCGGACTCTCCGAACGGACGCCACGCGGCACCTCCCGCCGGCTGTGACTGCAGTGGGGACCTGTGATCGTCGCGGGCGGGGTGGCGGGGTCTGCCCGCCACCCGCGGGCCCCACCCAGCCTCCCGGAGCGCCCTCTGCTTCTGCTGAGCAAAGCCCGTTCCCAGCAAACGGATAAATGAGCTCCGACTCATTAAAGCAGCCTGGATCCCTCCGCTGACGGCTCTGTCCTGGCCTCCTTTCATTTCCCTTTCACAGGCTGCCTGCTCCAGCTTATTGCATTTAGTGCTTCTTAAGCTTCGCGGTTTCCCCCAGGGCCTCATTCTCCTTCTAAGAGCAGCGAGGGACCTGAAGCTTCTGTAATTCCTACAGATCCCTGGTGTTTATCCTAAGGCACTTTCTACCTGGGAGCTGCCTCGCTCAACAATCCCATCCCCGCCGGTCCCTTCGCCCCCCGCCCGTCCGCCCCACTCTCCAGAGCTGCAGGGAGGGGCCTGGACCATCTACACTCGCGCTACCTGGAAATGGGTCCCTCCCAGGGCGGCGGGAGGCATAGCGGGAGACAGCCCCCTGCAGAGCGTGTCCACCCCACACCCAGAACTCCGCACTGGACGTCCGGTGCACTGACTTACGGTTTTCACCCGCTCCCAGGGGAGGACCCCTGGCGCGGGGTTAGATGTCAGACCATTGCTTTAGAGTTTGTACTTGACTCTGTTAGGAGGCCCGGCTGAGAGTCCCTGGCCGCCGGGTCCCCTGCGCAGCGAACCACCAACTCTGCTTATTTGGCATTAAACGCCTCCCACTGCCCGAGGAATCTGTTTGGGGAAGGGAGACAGGTAAGGACGCCGGCTCGCACAAGGGACAAATGGCAGTTAAGGACTGGAGAGAAACGTCACAGAGGCCCAGCCTAGGCGAGCGCATGTCGTTGTTATTCTGGAAACAGGGACCAGAGGAGGGGGCCGGCCCAGGCGGGAAGGGCGGCCAGGTTTCCGTGAAGAGTGGACGCGCCCCAGTCGGGAGGACGGCAGGTGTGCAGCGGCCCCGAGGGACAGAGGGCGGGACGGGAGTGCGTGCGGAGGCCGGAGCTCTGGTGAGCCCGGACGCTCGGAGGCCAGAGGGAGCTGGCGGACCACCTCCCTGGGCTAGGTCTGCGCACCGTTGGAACAGGGGCTGGGTGAGGCCTGGGGGCCGGGGGCAGGCGGCTGCGGACTGGACACCAGAGCTGTTATTTGGGGTGAGAAGTGCCCTTTCCCCGAGGAGGGTGAACCCCTCCCCACCCTGCCCAAGAGTCTAACGGGAAAGGGTGCCAGGCGAATACACCTGGAGCAGCCGCAGCAGCCGCCTCACCTTGGCAGCACGTGGGTTCCGCGTGAAGCTCCAGCGCCACCCGGCGGCGCTCTGTGGTCCCGGAGGCTGAGCCACGGCCACGGCGGACAGACGTGTGACTCAGCTGCCATATGGTCAGACAGGCCTCCGGGCTTTGCTTTCAATGTGGTTCAGTGAATCTCCGCCTTCAAGTCTGTTACTAGGAGCTGACGATCAGCAGTAATAGAGGACTGAGTTTCCCTTTCCAGAAGTTTCTTTCAGCAGGAGGGCTCAGAACCTCCCCACTCGGGTGACACAGACACGTGGTCCCAGAGCCGACGTCTCTGAGCAGAGCCCTTGCCTTGACCCAGACCCGGCCCAGGCCCTGCCCTCCCGCTGCGTTGACCCCTGCAGTGGCCTCAGCTCCGCCCCGTGGCCTTGGGGGCTCTGGCTTCCGTGCCTGCAGACCTGGGTAAGGCTTTCTGCCTTGGAAGGTCATTCTGAGGCTTGCCCGTGAGCCCGGCTGGAGAGCCAAGCCCACGGCATGCCGGACAGTGCTGACGGGCTCGGACGGCACAGCAGCCCACCTCACCTGGTGGCTGTGTCGGGGCAACGGGACGGCTCTGGCTGGGGACATGTTTTGTCTCTTCAGCGTCCTCCCCCAAGGAATTAGGGCTAGCCCTGGGAGCGCAGACCCTGCAGCGGAGCCAGGCTCAGCGGTCCGTCTCTGGTCCGTGGCGGCTGACACACACTGAGACCAGTCTGACGCCCGTTTCCAGCGGCCAAGGAGCCGCCCGCCCGTGAAGCCAGGCCGGCCGCAGCCCCCCTGCCTTTGGTGTCTCCGCTGGTGGTCGAGACTGGCCAGGGCGCGGTTCACAGTCAGGAGAGTTGGAGCTCCCAGCTGGGCCACGCGGGCTGCTTTCCAGTGGAGAACAGGCGCTGGGACCCACGCCGCCCCGCCGTGGGTGCAGGGCCAGGACCGGGCGCAGGGCGGGTGGGGAGGTTTATTTCCCCAGGTTCCCTGCTCGCCCCCTTCCTCCACCCGCCCCAAAGCTTGTCCTGAGACAGCATGGGAATCACTCTGGAGCATCGTGAAGAACCCGCTGACCTTCAGGAAGCTTCCGTGCTAGAGCAGAGGCAGGTCACCCAAAGTGTGCACAAACCAGCGTGACACACAAGCTTGACAGGCGTGTGATGGAGACTCGCCTGGTCAGAGAGTGTGGGGTGCTGTGGGCGTGGCTGAGCGGGGGGCGGGGCTTGGCTGGGGAGAACCAGGGACTGCAGTGTGGGGAGGAGGAGTTCTGGCTGCTGACCCACCCACCGAGGGAGCACATGGCAGCCACAGGTGATGGGCGTCCAGGTGCGCTGCTGGGCACCGTGGCCCCGGCCACGTTTCCAGGTCTGGGCCGCAGCATCAAGCCCTGGAAACGTCCACGATGGGCTGTAGGTGTTGGACCCCATCTCCCGGTTGAGTTTTCATCTTCACTTCAGTGGGTCTTCAAGACCCACATTTCCCCATTGTCACCAGCCCCCTAGGGGACCCAGCCACACTGGGCCCGTGGCCCAAGACTCATGAGACCTCGGGGTTGTCCAGCAGCCCCAGCCCCGCCGCAGGCCCCTCCTCCGTCAGCCTCCCCACTGACTCTGGTCACTCTCGGGGCCTGCGGACCCGGAGGGCACTGTCCCTGCCCCCTCCCTTCCGGCCCTGGCTGGTACCAACCAAGCTCATTGTTCTCCCACATCCGGGAGGAAAAAATCAGTGAAATGAATTCGACATCAATGCCAGGATATGGGTCATTAATTAATCAACTTGGCCCCCTCGACTTCCTGCCCATAAATGGCAGCTACAGCGAGTGTTATAAGCAGCCCGGCTTCCGGCCAAGGTACCGACAGGCTCTGCCTCACCCCGAGGCCGGGGGGGCGGAGGGGGGCAGGTCAGCACAGGTGTGCCGTGCGTCACTGCGTCAGTCCCCATGCTCTGGGGTCCAGCTGGAGGCAGAAAGCCCTTGCCCACTCACTCTGAGCTCAGGTGCCTCCCGGGGGCCGTGGTTTGGGCTCCTGGCTTCTGAGGCCCACGGTCGCGGTGCCCAGCTGCCCTGTCCACTCGCCTTGTTGCTGGATTCCACTCGGTGCTGACGAACCATCACGCCATGTCACCGGGAGCCAAAGAAAAGTTTCACGCAGGACGGAGGCGTGGAGGCTCTCTCTCTGCCCTGGGTGCCCGAGTCGCTTAGACCACGTGGCTTACACGGCCACCGTTTATGGCCTCAGCACCGGAGGCTGGAAGCCCAAGGTCCAGGCACCGGCAGGAAGGCCTCGAGGGAGAGTCTGGCCCAGCCTCTCCCCTTGGCCCACCGGGGGCGTGTTTTGGGGGCGTGTTTCGGGGGTGTGCGTTGGTCCCATGTGTGCAAATCCCTCTTTCTATAAGGACAGTGGACATAGTGGATCAGCATCCTCCCTGGTGACCCCGTTTTAACTCGATTACCTCTGGAAAGGCATAGTTCTAAAAGGTCACACTTGCAGGTACGGGGCAGAGGTTAGGACCTCCGCACCTTTTGGGGGACGACAGAGTTCCACCCATAACAGGACCCCCTCACCGACCAACTACAGCTCTCCTCTCTTTTCTTTGGGGGGGCCCTGTGTGGCCCCACACCAGCAAGGCCTGAGGAAGGGAAGGAGCTCTTTACCCACAAGAAGAGATGTTTCCGGAACTTTCCATCCACCACACGTGGCGTTTTCACGTCCTGTTGGAGGAGGAGGCAGGCAGGAGGAGAAGCTGCTGGGAGTGGGAGAGGAGTCTCTGCACCACTTGGTTTTATGGTCACCCTCGGCTCCGGGGGTGGACGTGACTCCCCCTTCCGGATGAGTGTGCCCCCCCCACCACTTTTCAAAGGTGAAAGAAAGGCAAAGCCACACGCCACTGTGTCTCCCGCTGGACTTGTCGAGTGCCTGGATCGATTCTGGAAGGGTTGCGGCCTCTCCCACTAACCCAGACATCGGGAACCTTGCGGGGCCTCCCGATGGCACCGCGGGACCTGGGATCGCTTTCAAGCCAGAGCCTGAGGGGAGGACACGTCTCCCCAAGGAGGACAACACAGCCACTTCTGTCCCCTGGCACTGAGCCCACACCTGTTGGATGGCGACAGCCCCTCCCACTGTAGGGACAAGCGTTTCTGGAGCACCTGTCAGGTGCAGCTTGGACTGGGCCACTCAAAGGTGCACAAGAAAGAGCAGACACCCCGAGTGACACTGGACCCCCCACAGCCCCCTCCCGTTCTCGGTGCTTGAGAGTTCTCATCACGGCCCGCTGGATCGAACCTCACCTGCACTCCTCCTTTTTGCAAAGCAGGGAGCAATCTCTTTTCCCCTGAATGTCGCCTCCTCGATTCAACTCCCCAAATTAACCAGAGAACGCAGATGCTTTTCCCAGAGAACACTTTATTGTTCTTTGAAAGTGACACTCGCTCAGATGCCTTCGAAACGCTGCCATCTCCGCAGACAGCGGCCTGCTCTTTCATGTCTCAATGCCCCCAGACAGCTAAGGGAGATTCAGGATATCAAAGCATCCTGTCATACACTTTAAATACGTGCATTTTTGTTTGTTGATGATCCTATAAAGCCGAGGGGAGAGAAACGTCCAGACAGGACAGGCAGCCCATGGGGCCGTGGGGCACGGTCAGCTGCTGGGCAGGGCACCCCCCCACCGTCTCCCGTCAGAGTTGCAGGGGGAGCTCGAGAGGGAGGAGGAAGCAGGTTCTGGAAGGGTCTGCAGCCCGAAGGCTTAGGGAGTGGCGCAGAAGGTGCGCAGAACCAGCTCGCTGTGACGCCAGTGCATGACGCTCGGAGGGGCCGGCTCCGGCGGCGCCCAGCCCGCCCGTGGCAAAGGCCGAGGCGCTCACAGGGTCCCCGCTTTGCCTGGTAGTTTCTAGAGAAAGCTGGAGCTGCACCAGGCTCCTGGGAGCCCGCCCCCTCCCCATTCTGTCCCAGGAGGCCGGGGCTCTCCCCCAACATCCCTCTGGAGGGGCCTCAAGACGGTCACCAGCCTGTTCTGTCCATGCTGCCCATCCCTGAAGACCCCTCCTTGGAGGCCAGGGTGCTCCCTCCTCATTTGCACTGTGACAGCGACAGGGGGCGGGGAGGGACACCTGTCACTGTCCCAGGTGTCTGTGAGCCCTCAGAGTGCTCTGGATGGCCACGGAGGGTGCTCTCCGGGCAGACTGGCTCCCACAGGCACAGATGAACACGTGCTTTTCCCCTGGGGACCAATGTCATGCACTTCCACAGGCCTCCGAGAGTGTGTGGATGAGCCTTTCAGCCAGACCCCCCAGTACTGAGCCCCAACGGTGTCCCCTCCTCTCCCTAAACAGCCTGGAAGGGAAGCTGCTGGCAGGAGGACCCTCGGGCTCTGGGCGTACTGAGGGGCCCTGCAGGCCCTTGGGCCCCCAGTGCCGTCTCTTCCCGGGACCTTCCACTGCTGGGGCGTCACACGGGCCAACCCGGGCAAGTGGCAAGGGCGGCCTCCTAAGGGGGCCCTCAGAATTGTGCGCTCCTGCAGACACGGCCTCATCGGTGAGCGAGAGCGTCGCCCCGTCCTGGGGTCCCAGGCTGCCCAGTGCCGCTGGAGCGGAGCAGCTTAGTGGGAGGGAGCACAGGGTGGGCCGGTGTGCCGCGCCTTCCTGAGGCCTCAGTGTGCACATCCTGCCGTGGGCTGACCCTCCCTCTGGGTGTCCCTTCGAACATGACACCGTGTGACCCCCTGTGGTGCGTGAGCATGCGACTCCTCCTTCCCCCGTCATCCCCAGGAGGCCCTCCTTCCCCAAATCGATGTCTCGGCCTGGACGCCTACCTGCGGCCCCTTGGCCGGCCCAGATCCCCACAGATGCGCTGACATAGGGTTTGGGTTCCTCTCCGCCCAGTGGGGTCTCTCAGAGCATGCTAGTGCAGGGAACAATTAAAAACTGTCAGAACACTTATTTTCACCTCGGAACCTTCCCCGGATTTCCTGGCTCTGGGGCTGCGGGCTGCCGCCGGCCTCCTCCCTCCTGCCGCTGCGGCGCCGAGCCTCCGCTGGCCGGCTGCGGCCCCCGGGCTTGGCTCCGGGTTTCACTGGACTTGTTTCTGCGGAAATGCAACACTCCTTCCAGAACGCCTGTCTGTGCTGAGACTCGGGGGACATGCAGGCCTGTCCATGCCCAGGGCCCCAGGTGGCCCGAGGCTCGTCATTTCCAGACCCTGGTTTGTGAAGCAGGCTGGGTTGTACAGTAGGGGGAGCTGCCCGGGGGGTGTTGCCTGCTCATTCATTCATTCCTTCATTCAGGGCCCGTGTGTGTGTGTGTGCACACGTGTGTGCGAGGGGCTGGGCCCGAACGGTCACTCAGCAGAGCAGTCTGGGCCTGCCCTCCAGAGGTGGTGGCCCCTCTGGAACCAGAGGCAGGATCAGGGGCCTGTTTGGGCCTGGCACGCCCAGGGCATTCTGGAAGAACGGGGCATGGAGAACGGATCCCACCCCCCAGCACGGAAAACCCCAATGCGCACGGCTTGGGGGGAGGTCCAGTGTGTCCCGACCCACTGTGGGGGGCCGGGTTGAGTCCCCATCCAGCTCAGGGGCGGCGGCAGGGGCAGGAGAAGGCCACTGTGACTTGTGCCGTCTCCCAGAGACCAGAGAAATTTCTGGAGTTTGATCTGCCCACACGCGTTGTCTGTGTCGGAGCCAGAAATAGAACGCGCACGATTCCTGCTCTGATTTCTGCGCTCGTAATTCTAGGGCGAGATGCCCTTACGGAATGTGGATCAAAGGAGCCGTGGGGAGAGGGGGTGAGCACGCGGAGCAGCTCACGCGAGGGCTGCGCGCCCTCCACGGGGCCTCGCCGGAGCCCCAGTCGGCTGCCTTCAGAAGCCGCTGCATCCCAGTGCTAACCCGGCCCATCCAGGGAAGAAACGGGGGAATGGCAAAGGCCCCTTCAGTCACGGCAATTCGGGTCCAGATGCCGACCCACAAATCCCTGAACCCCGAGCACCTGGAACGGAGGGAGGACGAAGGGCCCCAACTCAGGTGCTGCCTCTTGGGAGAATGCAGCACGCCAGCTGAGCCCCAGACGTAAAGGGGGCATCCGATTCCCCCTCCAGCCTCTGTAGTGACCACTGCACGTGTCTCGTGCTCGCCGTGACCCGGGCTCGGACTGCTTGGCTTGACTAAACCCCGGGAGACACACGGCAGGTCCGAGGGCGAACACTTCTCTGATCCTTAGGCAGTGGAGGCAGAAACAGAAGCACAGAGAGGTTAAGGGACTTGCCCAAAGTTGCACAGCATGTAGGCGGTGGGGCTGGGATTTGAACCAGCTTCAGGGACGTTATGGTGATGCCCCACCCTGAGCCAACTGTCCTTTAACCCTCTCTATAGTATTTTAGAGTAGATGGTATTCTTCAAAATTTGTTTTACAGTTTGGGCAATGGAGACTGAACGGTACCAGGGGTCTGTGTGTGGCCTCATGCTGCGGCAGGAGAGAGCCAGGGATCGCGGCCCCAGGGCAGCCTGGCCCGGAGGCCCCAGGCTCCCAGCGCCCGGGGCCCCTGTGCTGCACAGGCCCTGGGAATGCTGGGGCGACCACAGCGGGGCCTTCTCAGGGCCAAGGAGGAGGAGGTCGACAGGCAGAGTGGGAGCCAGTGAGGTCGCGGGGGCCTTTGGACACCTGAAGGAGGAGAGGTGGGACGTGGTGGGGCCCCGCTGTCCTTTCTGCTCCCCGAGAGACTGGGCTGTGCATCATCTCTGGGGTCAGGCCTGGGGAGCGAGCCGGGACCTCTTGGCTTGGGCACGCCCTCGAGGTCTGCCAGCTGCGGGGAGCGGGCCCGTCCCGCACGCACAGTGCCCCTCTGCTGACCCCGATGCCCCGACACGGGCGCTGGGACGCGTCATCCGAGACACGGTCCCCCCAGCGCCCTGGTCTTTCCCTGGTGAGAGAGTTCACCCGGGCTTTCTCGTTGCTGCCCTCCGAGCTTTCGGGGGAAACAGTCAAAAAGTTACTTTGATTTCAAACATATTCCTCGACCCGTTCCCGGGAGGCAGGGGTCCATGGGCGCTTCGCTCCCCCTCCTTCGTCATCCCGGCTGGTGTTCTCTCACCGCGTGCAAATGGCCCCCGGAGCCTGTTCTTCAACGCAGGGAGCCGTCCGAAGACGGGGAGGCGGCGGCCGCTTCTGGCTGCTCCTTTCTCCCTTTGTCCGTAGGTGCCCACTCCTCGGGGCACGGCAGGGCCGGGGTGCGCCGACCTCTGACTTTGAGTTGTGTGTTGGGTCAAGGGTTAGGGTTAGTCTCTTCTTGTGTCTGTGGCACCTGAGTGTCTGCTGTGGGCACACGGCCTCCCAGGCCCTCCCCGCTGTCTCCTAAGAGAGTGTTCAGGACCGCTCCCTCCCCCGCTGGGCATTTCCACACAACTCAGAAATCCTCTCATCTTGGCAGGTGAAAGGATATCACAGGGACAGTCCCCAAAAGTAGGGACACAGGGACTCAAAGAGACCGTGCATCTCCACGCTTACACCAGCGCTGTCCCACCAGAGGTGGAAGCCACCTGGGTGCCTGCCGACGGGTACACAGATAAACAAAACGTGGTCCGTCCGTCCGTCCGTCTGTGCACTGGAGTATTACTCAGCCTTAAAAAGGAAGGAGGTTCGGTCACCTGCCACAACACGGGTGAACATCGAGGATTCTCCGCTCAGTGAAATAAGCCAGTCCCAAAAGGACAGATACTGCTGGGTTCCACCGATACGGGACCAGAGTCGTCAGACTCACAGAGGCAGAGGGGACTCAGGGGAGGGGTGGCAGGTCCTGGGAGCAGGGGTCACTGTTCAATGGGGACAGTTCCAGCTCTGCGGAGACCCAGCAATGTGCGCTACGTACCACTGCGGGCCTGCCCGCTGCCAACGGTTAACTTCTGTGCTCTGTGTGCTTTTACCCAAGTCTTTTAAAATTTAAAAAAGCCCAGGATCTGACCGAGCTTCGGACAAGATGAGACCCGGGTGTGCTGCTGGTGGCTCTGGCCTCCGTCCTCAGGAAGCGTCAAAGGCAGGGACACTTCCTGGAGGTTCAGAACGCAGAGGAGCTGGCAGGCTTCGCACCTGCAGAGACAGGGTCTTCTCGGCGGAAGGCGGGTGCACAGTGGCCACTCCAGGAGGGCACCGCCGCAGGGCAGCGGCAGCGGGGTCCAGAGGTCAGCCTGGTGCGGGGCACTGAGCGAGCAGATGAGCAGACACGCGTGAGAGCCGGCTTCTCGGGGAGGAGGCGGCCCAGCTGGGGGAGGGGAGGCCAGAAAGATCCAGGGGCTCGGGTTGGCTTTGGTCCCCAGGGGGGTGGTCTGTAAAAATGTATCACACACTGGGGTGGGGGTGGGGCTTAAAACAACAGAAACGGCCCTGGCTGGGGGGCTCGGTCGGTTTCGGCGTCATCCCCAGATGCCAAGGTTGCAGGTTCGGTCTCCCGTCGGGGCGCATATAGCAGGCCACCAGTGACGCTTAAAAAGGTGAAATAACAGATCGCTAGCTCTCTCTCTCTCCCCCAGAAGCAAAAAAACAAAACACACCCGCTTCCCCTGCATAGAACACAAATGTGTTCCCCTCAGCCCCGGAGGCCAGAAGTCCCAAAGGAAGGTGCGGGCAGTGCCAGCTCCAGTGGAGGCTGCGGGAGGGCGAGGACATTTCCTGCCCCCCCAGCCCCGGTGGCTGCCGGGAGCGCTGGTCTCGTGGCCGCGTCGCTCCAGCCTCTGCCTTTGCCTTGGCCTCTCCCCGTGGGTGTCTGCGTGGCCTCCCCTCTTTGTGTGAGGACAGTCATCGGGTTTAGGGCCCACCCGGTACAGCCTCAGCCTCAGGGACCCTGTTCCCAACAAGGCCACACTCTGAGGTTTTGGTGGATGTGGATTTCGGGGGACGCGACGCAGCCCGCGCCGAGGAGCGCACGGGGTTCCGCGTGAGTGGGCACGAAGGCACTCCCTGGCTGTCCGGCTGGGGGGCCCGGGCGCGGGAGCACCGGGACCGGGGCGTGTTCCTGGCTCTGGGGCCTCGGTTTCCAACGTTCTCCAGGAAAGGGACAGGGCTCCTTGAAGAGACAGCTGGTGCCGGGGCTGAGCCTGGGAAGGGGGGGGCTGGCCTGGAACACCTCGTGGTCCGGGAAGGGGAGGAAGCGGCCAGAGAGCCCCAGGGACCCGCCAGAGGAACGGGTGAGCCCGCTGGAAGGGGCTCCCGCTGGCCAACCCCGAGGCGACCTCAGAGACCACGTGGGAAACGATGGGTGACCCCGGAATTGCAGCCTCTGTCATCTCGCGGCACGTAAACCAACCACTAAAACTCCGCGGCACGCCAAAATGTGTGTGTTTTGCCAATCTGACCAAAAATAGGAGTAGTTTTGATTCCTTCACACCGGGTGGCTGTTGCCGAGTTGGCTGTTGCCGTTTTTTTAGGTGACACTCTAAAAGGAAAGGAGGCCAGTGCCCTCGACTGAAAGGTCAAGTGTCGCTCGTTTTGAGAATTCTGGCGGCACTCGGTTGAAGGTTGCGTGTGCACTGACGGAAGGAGGGTCCCTGAGTGGAGCGAGGAGAGAGAAGAGGGGACGCGTTCGCTGCCGGTAGGATGACAGCTAGTAGACGCGGTAAGGGGTAGAGGTCGCGCCGTCACCGCCGGCACAGTGGAAGGTCAGGCCAGAAACAGCAGCGGGCGATAAAAAGGGGCTGAAAGTGGTGGGCGGACTGGGGGCCCCACGCCCCGATTGTCTCCCGGAGCGGACCCCGAAGCTGGGCCCGAGTCCACGCATTTGTCCCAAGACGGCTGCAGTGCCCTCCCCGCCATGCCTGTCTCTGGGGAGGGGTGCAAGGCTGTTGCCAAAGTGGAAACGTGTCCTCATCTGGGGGCCGGGGGACCCTGTGGGGTCATTTTGGCTCCTCCTTATCAACCAGCGATCAGAACTTCATCAGGGTCCCCGAGGGAACAGGACTCGGGGCAGGAGCTGTGAAAGCAAAGATCTGTCTGCGTGGTGGGCTGGGCAAGGCGGGCGGTTAAGGGGCCACCAGGCAGGTTGTAGGTAATTACAGGGGGAGGGCTCAGCGCGGGCGGAGAAACACCGGAAATGCTCTTGACGGCAGCTGTAGCTGCACCTGTGCCTGCTCTTCCCACACCCGTTGGTCCAGGTGTCTGTGGACTCATTCATTCATGCATCCATTCCTTCATTCATTTATTCACTCACTCAACCATTCCTTCATTCATTTATTCACTCACTCATTCATTCCCTCACTTGCTGACTCATTCCCTCGTTCTTCCATTCATTCCCTCCTTCCCTCCTTCATTCATTATTCACTCACTCTCTCATTCACTCCCTTGCTCATTCGCTCCCTCATTACTCATTCATTCATCAACAGTCAGCCGTCAAACAAATGCGGAGCCTCTACTACCAGGAGCTTACGGCCAGATTGGCCTGAACGGTTTCCTCATTTCTCTCTCCCCCACGCGCCCATGGGTTTGTCTTTTACATCTTGACCTGAACCCTTTAAGTGCTCTGTGCCGCTGGGGCGGATTTGCAAAGTGAAGGTCAGGTTGGCTCAACCCCGACTGTGGGAGGTCTTGCCAAGAACAGTCCCTGACTTACCGACTCAGGACTGGCTTGGGGATCGTCGGCCTCCCGACTTCACTGGGGCCCTTCTGCTGATTCAGCCTCGATGATGTAATCGTGGGGGAAGGCGATCCCTGAGTGATCACACACAGCCAGAGCTCCCGGGACCACCAGGACAGCAGCCCGGGGTAGCGGGGGTCAACACAGTGGGGCGTTTCTAGCTGGGGGAGCCTGGGATTTGTACGGACAGACTGGGGGTAGTAATAAAGAAAGAGCAGATCGTGGAGAGAGGACCTGCAGAGAGAGGTACACAGACTTACGGTCAATGTCACTGTGACCTCCAGGGACGTCTGAGCGTGCAGACCAAATTGGCCCGCGGAGGGCCTGAGTCACTTTGTCAGGGACGGCGAAGCCGGCGGAGCGTCCGGGCTGCGGCAGTGGCCTCTGGGTTCGGAGCCAGAAGGAGCCTTGGCTCCCAAGCCTGGCTGAGGCGTGCCTCCTGTCCTGGCCTGAGACTTAATCCTCGCATTTGTGCAATGCTTCGTGACTTCGTGATTCGCAGAGGACCCTCACGTGTTTCTTCCTCTGGCGGATGAGTAGGCAGATAATTTTAAGTGATTTGTCCAAGGTCAATGAATCAATCAGCGGAGCAATTATTGAGCTCTATCGGAGAGCCCGGTGCTGAGAGCTGCAGGGAGGCCCCTCGGAGAAGGAGGAAGGCCTGGCCCAGCTGGGCCAGGGACAGGGTCGGTCTGCGTGCAGACGCAGGCGCGTGTGGGCTCGCTCGCCCACGCACGCCGCACACCCAGCCACATGCCTGCAGCACACAAGGCACATGGAACCCCGCGCACACACAAAACCCCTGCACACACGTGCACACCAATGCACGCACGTCTGCATGCCCCAACATATGCACACAACACACAGGCACACACAAAACCCCTGCACGCGTGTGCACGCCAATGCACGCATGTCTTCGAGCCCAGACATATGCACATGGCACGCACAGGCACACACACCCTGCACATGTGTGCACACCAATGCACGCACGTCTGCGGGCCCAGACATGTGCACATGGCACGCACAGGCACACACACCCTGCTCACACAAAGACAAAGTCCAGTTTCAGGCCAGGCAGGATGGTTTGCCCAAGGGGGGGTGGCACCCTGCAGTGGAGCAGGAGAGCCACCTGGGTTACAGGGGCGCCAGGACAGAGGCAGAGTGACGGGGCCTGAATGCTGGACCCCGAGGCTCTCGAGGCGCCCAGTGCTACAGGCCCCTGGGGCCGAGGTCATTGCACCAAGGCCAGAGCCCCTTGGACGAGGCGCCTGGAAGGAGGGGAGGCAGAAGGCAATCCCAGCAGAACGCGCAGCTGCGGTTCCCTCCACGGCCAGGGTTGAAACGGCCAAGATAACCGTATGCAGTCACGCTGAATCACAACGTGTAACAGTGAGGGGTGGTTGTCCGAGACACCCTCTCAGGCCTGGAGTCTGTTGGAGAGTCTGGGAGGGCAGTGTCCTAATCGATTGCTCGGTGCCTCCACTCGGCCCTGGCGAGAAGCAGCCGTGGCAGCTGCACGCACCGTCCCCGGTCCCTTCTCCTGATGGGGACAGGTGTGCCGGCTCCTCTCTCTGCTTCTCCACTTCCAGCCTCTGGCTTCTCTCCCTGCCACCCCCACCTTCGGCCCGGACAGCAGGAAATGATAAAGCACAGCACAGCCTTGAGAAGGGGTTGAGAGGTCCTTCCTGGGGGTCCCGCCCCCTCCTGCTTCCTCTCGGAGGAAGGTGACTCCGGAATGAATTACTCAAGACTTGGCGCTCCGAGCCCTGGGTGTGGGCAGAGGATGCGAGATGAAAGGCCGGTTCTGGAAGGTGGGAGGCATCCCTTCTGCATTTGGCTCAGAGTCCAGAGCAGGTGGGTCATTAGGGATCTTGGGTGGGTCCCAAGAAACGTTCTCCGGGAGCTTGTCTGCACCCCGGGCCGCTCCGTGGCTGGGGTGAGCAGGCTGCTTCGGTGTCTGTCCAGGCCTTGTGGCCGTGAGGGGACCGTGTGGGTTTTGGAGTCAGCTGCACGTGACTGTGGGCTCCGCCGAGTGCGGGACCCCAGGCCGCCTTGACAGCCGCCGTCCCTGTCACGTTGGGCTGGAGGCCGCCCCAGTGCAGGGTGACCTCGTAACTAATGACATCTGCCTTGACCCTATTTCCACATAAGGCCACACTCTGAGGTCCTGGGGGTTAGGGCTTCATCCTGCCTTTGAGGAGGACGTGACGGACCAGCAAGGGTGCTTCCAGACTCCTGTCTCATGCCGGTGCCTCCCACCCCGCCCCCAGATCGGCCTTCGGGCCTCTGGTTGTGTCAGTCCCACGAATTAGCACGTCCTGCTTGATTGGCAGGTGCCCTTGGGGGGCCCACGGTGGCTCTCTGCCTCCCACTGCCCTGTTGCCTTGGAGAAGCCACCTTGTCCCTGGGTCCTTGGTCTTCTCGTGTGCACCCTGAGGTGCCATGCCCACCCGTGGGCCTCTGCCTAGGTGAAGGCAGGAAACTCGACCCCCAGACGTGGAGCTCCGGGCGGGGACCCACCAGCTCCAGGCTGGTGCCTGCGCCTGCACCGGCCCCTCTCACAGGCGGGCTCCTGGGGACCGGGGCGACCCTTCTCAGAATTTCGTGCGTGGCGGCTGTAAGGGTCTCATGCGCTAATGGGTTCGGGGGAGTTCCAAAGTGACATGCCGTGCCTCTTGTGTGGGCGACAGGTGGAAGGGGCACCACACGGTGAGGGGGGACCCTGGGGCCTCCTCCTGAACTCCTCTCTAGCCCCTGGAAACTACGACGGTGGCCCCCAGGGGAACAGTTGGAGGGCCACCGGCGTGGGCCCCATTCCCCGACGCGCAGATGGGGAAACCAGGACCCAGAAGGGAGTAAGGACCGCCCGAGGCTCGTCACACAGGAATCAGCCGAAATAGTCGCTTCTTCCAAAAATGCGCATGTGTGTTACCTACAGAGAAACACACTTCCCGTGCAGGCTTCATATGTAAGGTGGCAGTTCTCACACGGAGTCCCAGTTCTCTCCTGAGAGTCTTCATCTCGTGACCTGCTTCCTTTACGGCATCAAAATCGCCGTTAGTTGAAGGTTGGTGCCTGATAACCCCCCTCCCCGAATGTCGTGCAAGACCTTTTCTTTCGTCTGCTTTTCGTCTGCTTGGTCCTCGCCCGTCTGGCCCCCTGCTGTGCCGGGCAGGGAAAGCTCTGGGCGGGGATTTCAGGCTCCGGGGCACCGCGTGGCAAACTGCGGCCCGTGCGTGGGCCACACTCTGCTGCTCGGTTTCGTGCTTTCCCGGAGCTGACAGTGGCTTTTTGACACTTTGAAGGGGTCGAAAGCAATCCAAAGGGCACCATTTCCTGACACGCGGACGTCACCTGAAATGCGGGCGTGGGCGTCTCAGGCGGAGTCGGGCTGGGGCAGAGCCGGCACCCCTGTCCACGCCTGTGGCTGCCTCTGAGTGGCCGCCAGGGGCTGCTTCGGAGACCGTGGGGCACCGGGCCTGAACTTGAACTGTCTGGCCCTTTGCGGGAGGGGCCTGCGGACTCCACTGCAGGCCGTCCTGCGGGCAGCTGGCCGGGATCAGGCAGACAGGAAGCGGGGTTCCACGTTTCGGGGGGCGTGCTCTTGCGAGGGCGGCAGCTTTGGCTTCTGCCGCTGCAGCCCACAGACGCCGCCTTGCCTCCGGAGAGCTGTCACTCCGGGGGTGGGAGAACAATGCCTTTCTGTTCTCCAGACTCTCAGAGAGTTCCTGGCTTCTGGTTTCCCAGAATGAACTTGAACGTTCTTCTGTTCGTTTCTGCTTGTTCTCTCTGAAGAGGTCTCAGCCCTGTGCTTTGAAAGGCCGTCTTGCAGGCATGGGTCCGAGTGTTTCAGGGACCCCGCAGCCAAGCACAGGGCAGCTGTCCTCCCTTCGGCTTGCCTCTCCCACTGTGGCCCCCCACCCCTCAGGGCCTCCTTCCTGCTCTCGTGGTAACACAGGGACAGTGCCCAAGGCCACCAAGGCCCGGGCACTGCTTGTCCTGACCTCACAGCAGGGGTGAGATGCAGAGAGAGACCCAGCCCGACTTGGGCAGGGCCTTGCCCTCCCAGGTGGCCCGCCAGGCGGCTCTGCCGCGTAGTGGGGTGGGTGGGGGCCGCAGGAACTCTCGTCAAGGGCCGAATCCTGGTGGACGAAGGGGGATCCCCGAGAGCAACAGGCGGGCCAAGCAGGGCCGCTGGCCGGGGGCTGGGGGTACCAGGGTCTTTAAATGCGTTTACTTGTCTGTCCCTTGTTTTGAGTGCAGTGGCCGCTGTTAGGTTGAATGGTGTCCCCACCAGGAAGCCTTGAAGAGGTGCTGAGAACCCCCGTGGGGGTGGGGGGCGGCACCGCACCCCTCCCCCTCCCCCTTCAGCGCTGCGTGGCTCTCCCCCCCCGGGTTTCAGGGGGACAGGTCGGGGGGTGACAGCCAGGCTCCCCTGCCCGCCAGGCCTCAGCGCTCTGTTTGCCAGCTTCGCTCGGTGCTGCCAGGAGTTGGGGCCGCACCCCGCCCCACCCGCCTCTCGGACCCCGCTGATCCCTAGAGGTCTGACTCAGGACTCGCCGGCCGGTGCGCTGCTGGAGGGTTCTGTAACCGTGTCCGCGAGGGGGCCTCTCCCTGTGGTAGCAGTGGCGGCCAGCACGGGCCCCCACCAGAGGAAGCCAGCCCTGCGGGGACTCCGAGCGGCAGGAAGCCGAGGACGTCTGTCCCCCCCTGGCACGTCACCGGGCTGCCGCCCAGGACCAGCGGTCCGAAGGCTCTGGGCGACGTTGAGGGTGGAGGTGCCCGGTGGACAGCCAGCCCTGCTCTGACCCTCCGGCTCCAAGTCAGGGCCCATCCCAGCCGCAGCGGGGCACCAGGGAGCGTCCCTCCCGGCTCAGAGGTTCCCAAATGGCGTCGTTCTCTGATCTCACGAGTGCGTCCCGAGGGCCTGGCTGCGACTGGGACGGGCGGGGTGGCGGGCAGCAGAGGCGGCGGGACCTCAGGATGCACTCGCCCCCCTCCCGACCTCGGCTGAGTTCCACGGGGACTGGGTGCGGCCAGGGGTCCAGACAAGTCTGTCCTGTGGAAGGAGAGAGAAGCTGTCACACGGCCGGGGAATGCGGGGTCCCAGTCACCAGTTTTCTGAACGGGTGTCTTTCTGGAAGACTCTCAAACCCATGCATCCCGAATGCCTAGGAGGGAGCCAAGCCCTGCTCTGATTTGAGCACAAGGCTTCGAGTCTGCGACACTGAGGAGGGTGTCAGGAAACGCAGGGGGTGGGGCGGCCTCCAGGCTGCCCCCGAGTCTGATCCCGGTCTGCTCCTGCCGCGTTCCAGGCCAGCACGCCCACCAGCCCAGTCCCAGGGCCTCCGCCCAGACCCCCCTGCGCTGACAACCTGGGTGAAGGCTGACCTCCACGCAGGCTCTGTGCACCGACCTGGATCGGGAGCGCTGAGACGGGAGAACCCAGGAGGGCCGCCGGGCCCTGTGGGGCAGAGTCCTGGCATTAGCTTAGAGAAACGCATTCACCGCTCTCTGGGCTGAGCACAGACCCCTCCCTGGAGGGGGGCGATGCGGCCACAGACTCTGAGCTGGCAGGGGACCAGAGCCCCGGCTGCCAGGCCCTGGCGAGGCAGCTTTCACCGCGCAAGCCCCCTGCTCCCTGAAGCACTGGCCGGCGGGTGTCGGGTGGGTGTCCCTCCCCAGGGCCCCCCGGACCCCGTGAGTACCCAGCACGCCAGCCGCCCCCGGCACCCGCCTGCCAGCCTGTCACCCTTTGCTGAAATGTTCGAGCTGGGGGTGGGTAAGTGAAGGAAGTGGGTCGTTTCCATGTTGAACAAAAGCAGCCTGGCGCCAGCTCCTTCTGCTCTCCTGTGAGATGAGCAGCGAAGTCAGTGTGAGCGTGTACACGTGTGCGCACGCAGGTGGGGTGCACGTGGGCTTGCGTGTGCCTGGAAGTCCCGGGAGGACTCGGCAACAGCACAGGGAGAGGTGCCCAGGCTCGGGCTCTGGAAGTTCTGTCCTCTGTCCGGGCAGTTTCGAGTTTCCCCAAAGTTCTGTCCTCTGTCCAGGCAGTTTTGAGTTTCCCCAGGGTGGGCCTTTCTCCTGGGATGCAGTGCCGCCTGTGAAGGGGCTTCTCCGGCCCCCAGCCTGTGCCGTCTGCCCCCCACCCTCTACCCCGCGGATCCCAGGCCTGAAAGCCCAGTGCCGGGCTTTCAGAAGGGCTGACGCTCGGCCCAGGGACGGAGCTGGGTGCACGCAGGCCGATGCGCTCGGCAGGGTCCGCCTGGCACTGAGCTCCAGAGCTCAGCGAATCTTCCGGAAAGTTCTCCGTGTTTGAGGAACTGGAGATAGGACGGCTTTAGCTGAGCCTAATGTCAGGGACACGTGTCCAACGTCAAGTCCCCTTTGGAACCCCCCAGCCAGCACGGCATGTCTGGTGACCCCAGGGACCCTCAGACCACGGCACCCCCCCCCCGGGGAAGTTGTCCCCGAAGGCTGTGCCGGCCGGGGCTCCGGAGCTCCTGCGGGGTGTGAGTCCCGTGTGCTGCTGTGCAGTGAGGCGTGGCCTTGCTGGAGGACAGGTCCTCGACCCCTGCTCCTGGGGGTCACTCTGCACCCTGGGAGTGTCCTGCTGATTAGTGTCTTTGTTAACCTGGCGGCTTGGGCTCCAGTGGCAGCTTTCCTGGTGGGCGGGCTGGAGTCCAGACCGGCCACACGCAGGTCAGCTGTGAGCTCGTGACCCGCCAGGCGCGACTGAAGACTGGGTCCCACACTGGGGGAGTGATACTCTGTGCTGTCGCGTCGTCGCCGGGGGAAGCATCAGTGCTGTGACGTCCCTCCATGGGGCGGGGACAGCTGCAGGTCTGTGCCTGGTGTCTCCTGGGCTCTGCGCCATGCGCCGTGACTGGAAGGTGACTGTGTTCCGCTCTCTGGGTCCTTGATGTGAGTTATTGAGCCCGAGGGTGGTCTTGGGGACACCCAATTGCTCTGTGTGACCTTGCGGACCCCCCTTCACCTCCTTGCAGAAACACAGTGTGTCTGCACCCACCTCAGGGTGGCAGTGAGCTGGGCGTGGCCGAGGGGTGACCGGGTTCCGCTGGACCCACGCGCGGCACCCAGTACCGTGTGAAACGCGGCCGCTTCCGTGTGCGGTTTCACTGCACAGCCGCTGTCGGGGGTCAGACCTGCACCCCCTGCCAGCCCTGCCTTTGCGGTGAGTCGGGGGGGCTGGACGCAGAAGGGGGGCGTGATGGGGAAAGGACCTCAGTCCGCCCTTTGCAGGCCCACGCGGTGACCAGGCCCGCCCCACGGATGGAATCTCCGTGGCCGGTTTCTGGGGCGTGGCGTGGGTCTGAGAGGTGGACGCCGTGCCTTCACCTGGCCCCTGCACTTCCCCTGCGAGCGCACAGCCTCGGCCGGCCTTCCTCCCCGGCCGTCCTGGGTGGGCACCGTAGGTGGGGCGTCTGCCCACCGGCTGGTGGGGGACACGGCCCCACCCATATGATGGTCAAGCATGTCTCCAGATATGGCCCGGTGTCCCCCTCGGAGGCCGCCACCCACCCTGGCTCTGACGTCCCTGGGACTGGCTTTCACCGCGTTGTCGGATGAAGCTGCATCCGATGTGAGGTCAGCGGGCCGTTTCCGTGGTGAGGGCTCTGTTGTCCCTGCCTTGAGCTGCTCTGAGGGACTCCTGGTGACAGGAGACTTCATCCTGACCACCTTGGCTCCATCACTCACCCCATGGATGGCTCTGCGGGCCACTCTGAAAATGGCGCACTCCTTTGGGTCCCCACCACAAAAGCTGGTGGCCTTGTTTATCTGCGAACGCCCTGGTTTTAGAAGGCACACCCTCTGCTCTGGGAAGGGGCTGAGCGCCTCCGAGTGGACGTCAGCCTGGGAGGGCCTCAACCCCGGGGAGCGGGGCCACCTCTTGCCCCCCCTGGGAGGCCGCTGCCCGCTTCGCCAGGGTCCCGGAGACCCTCGGTCAAGGGCGTGCTGCGGGGCCAACACACTACAGTCTGCGGAAGAGGCGTGGTTTCTTTGCGGTGACCCTTTGGACGCCCAGTGTCACCTCCAAACTGTCAAACCCGTGAGAACACCCTTGACCCATCGGCCACTGGGCCTTTGCTCCCCGGACTCAGGCACTCGATACTTGTGCTTTGGAACATGAGCCTCGAGACACAGAAATGTCACCCCTTTGCCTCGGCAAGTTCTGGGGCCACTGTCCCCGCCCTCCCCCAGCTAGGAAAGAAGGCGCTGGGTGAGTTTGTTTTTGCCGGGGACAGTGACCCTTGTGCGATCCCTCCTCGTCGGGACCCAGAGATGGATCGCCAACTGCCCGCCCATCTTCGGGGCCCGGTCTTATTACAAACCTCCACAAATATAGCCATAAAAGCCCTATTGATTGATGCAGAGCAGGGTAATCCATCTGTCCCCATCCATTATTCCGGGTCTAATTTTTTATTATCTGGGTGGCAGCTGATTCCAGCACATTAGTGTACGGCGGCAATTACCAGGAGCAGAGAGAGCCCCTAAATTAGCAAGAACAATAACACCTGTCAGGAGAGGGAAGCGGGGAGCCCCACACGGCGTGCTCCGAGCTCGGGACCGGGCCTGAATGGCAAACAGTTTGAAGATGGATTGACCTTGGCCGTGGAGAGGACAAAGCTGGCTGTTTCTCCTTCCCTGGGGTATAGCGTTTATGCTCTCTCGAGGTGCCGGGGCGTTGTCAACCCAGGCAGAGCCGTCCTGGCGGGTGGCACTGGTCTGTTCAAGGATTGTCCCACCCAGGATCAGAGAGTCTGTGGGACAGATGTCCCCGCCTGCATTCTTTAATGACAACCAGAGACCTTCCCCAGGGGATGTTCCCCGAGGTGGGAGCGTTGAGCGAAATGGGTGAGGACGGAGAGAGCGGGCAGGCTGGCCCAGGTGCGGGGGTGGGGAGGCTGTGTGTGGGGGCCAGAGGGTGAGGTCCCTGTGCACGGTGGTCTCGTGATCCGAACAGTCTTGTCTTTCGAAAGATGCAGGTTCTTTTTTAACCATAATGGAGGAAAACTGAGAAGCATGTGGCTGAAATGTCCCTGAGGGTCGCTGGGTGGACAAAATTCCCCCTGAGGTGTGGTCTCCAACACGGAGAGTCCTGCCTAATCGCGTTGTCACGGGAACCTGCCACCCCGAGCAGTGGATCCGCCGGCCGGCTTCCCGGGACAAGCCCAGTCGGGCGAAGCGGCCCCGGTTGGTAAGACAGAGGCTGTGGCTGCGGTGGCCGTGCGAACCTCAGAAGGAAGCCTGTGCTTGCCGACGCAGAGCGCGGGCTGTGATCTCCAGGTCCGCGGGCTTGCGCTTTGGGGCCAGCTTTGACAACGGGCCCAACATAGATGGGAACCTCTCTTTATGGATGCGCCGCGCCCCTCCCCGAAACCAGGGCTCCGAGAAATGAGAACCTGGGAGCCCACCCTGGCTGCTGCCTGCTTCTGCACATCGGGTCCTGTGGCCACGCACGCACCGTCCACGCCGGCTCTCCCTGCCCACGCAGGGCTGAGGAGCTGCGGTGGGGACTGCTCTGCCCTCGAAGCCTAACAAGTGTCCCCTCCGGCCTTTTTCGGCAAGGTTCGCCTACGCAGGATCCGCGAGGAGACTTGAGGGACAGAGGCAGGTGGTGTCCGGGAGGCCTGAGCCACCGGACAGCTGCTTCCGTCCGATGCAACAGACACAGCTGCCCACAGGCTGTTCCGTCCTCCTCCCTGCTGACCTCCCGAAGACGGGAGGTGTGACCCACGCTTGGGGGTTTTCCATCTTCCGGCCTGCTTCGTGCAAACCTCATTCTCACGGCACGTCCATGGCCGGGTCCTCGGTCAGCCACCGTGACCGCCGGGTCCATGGGGTCTCCTGTAGCCCTCGACTCCGTATTCAGGAGCCCCGTGGCCCAGCAGCCCGTGGTTGGCGTGGACGCAAGGAGCTGTCTGGCAGCAGAGGGGTCCTCCCTTGCCCATGGTTTCGCTTTCTGAGTTTCCTGTGAGTGATCAACGGCAGCTCCAGAATATTCCATGAAAATCCAGAAAGTAACAGCTCCCAAGTCTTAAACTGGTGCAGCTCTGAGCCGTGTCACAAAACCTCGAGCCATCCTGCCGTGTCCCGCCTGGGAGCGAACTTCCCCTTTGTCCTGCGTGTCCAGGCTTTAGAAGTGCCCGCCCACCTGTCACTGGGCACCTGTCTCACTTCTCAGACCCACGGTCAGCTGCCACAGAGCCTGTGTTTAAGTGACCCATATTTCACTTAGTGGGGGCCCCAAAGCCATGCACATATTACCTTATATTGTTACCACCACTTGTATTGTTACCACCACTTATATTGTTACCATCGCTCTATTTTGTTATCAGTTGTTGTTACTGATTTCTTACTGTGCCTAACTGGCAAATTCTACTCTATCGTGTGTCTGTGTGTGCAGGAAAACCGTAGTACTCGGAGACGTCAGCGCTGTGCCCAGCTTTGGGCGTCCCTGGGGGTCTTGGCGCACGTCCCTGGCGGGTGAGGAGGGACGGCCGTGATAACACTGGTGAGGAGCAGTGAGAAGTTGGCCCCTAACCGACTGTGTTCCCAGAAGGTGGTTGCGTGCGTGTTTGGTTTACAGTCGGGTGTCGGGTTTTCGCTGGGACTCGGGAATGGAGACGCGCCTTCCGTCCCTGCTCCGTGGGCGGGCCCCGGGAAGGGCTTCCCCCCGGCCGGGCAGGGCGTGAAAACGCAGGACAGGTGACGGATCCCGAGGACCGCGTGCGTGAAGACGGGTGGGGAGACGTCTTTCTAGACGGCACAGCCGTTTCGGTGCCGTGGTGTTTCCGCCCAGACCGTCTCAGCTGGTAGGAACCCACACGCCGCTTCCTCTGAATTGTAACTTGGCGCGTCCTGTGGGGGAACTTCACTCCCTGCGTCTCGGTTACAGTCCCAGGCAGTGTGGCGCCAGGGCAGGTGTAAAGATGACAGTGACTTCGTGCTTTTCTTAAGGGGCTCGGAGACTCGTGAGGACCCCAGGCAAAAAGGCAGACTGTCGGTGTTGGAGAGAGTAACGCGTTGGGTGGGAGTCTCTTGAGCCAACATTTTCCCTCTGGACCCCAGTCTCCTCCATCCCCCGGAAGAGGAGAATGAACGGCCTCCCGACCTCGCCCCCAGGGGGACGGGAGGGGATCCAACAGCTGAGACTCAGCTGCTCACGGGAGTCTTCTCCCCCAGGGGCTTCGGCCATTACAGATGCGTTACCCTGGCGAGCATCGCCTTGGTGACCGATGAGGGGGTGGAGGTCTGGCAGTGGCCTGGGCCTGCTCTGGCCCCGCTCTTGTTAGGGGACCCTCAGTACCTCCAGCTGGGCTGGCCTTGCACTTGGACCAGCGCCCACAGCTCCTGTGGGCTCCTCCCACTCGGGTGTCACCCACCTCCGTGGGCATTGCGTTCTGCTCACCTGAAACAGGGCAGACTTAGCCAAGGCAACAGAGACTCAGTTCTCATCTCGGGGGCTGGGGTGTGGCCTGCCACGAAGTGGCTGAAAGGCTTTGGGCCTGAGCCTGCAACGCTCCCAAGGGGCCTGTCGGGGGAGGAGGTGAGGCCAAAGCACCCGCCTTAGGATTTAGAAGTTTGTACCCCTCAGGAAGGTAGGGGCACCAGTTCCTCCGCGGGAATGAGTTCGGCCACCAGGCCAGAGCCGGCACCGAGATTAACACAGCCTGAGCTTGGAATCGTGTCCTAGTCCTTAGGATGGACTCTGGGGCCGGCGGGTCCTGTGTGCAGATCCGAGGACTCTGCACAGCCTCGCCCATGTAGGTGTCCCTTCCACTCACGGTG
>CM052542.1:1902774-1923921 GCA_028533065.1 Trachops cirrhosus
GGCGTCTTCAAATCCTCCCTACCACGAAGTCCACCCCTCCAGCGAAGGAATGCTGGAAATTAATTGACTAGTGCTTGTTAATGGAGCAACTTTCTGGAGGCCACGTCGGTGGGCAGCGATAAAGCAGCAGATACTCGAAGCCACAATGGTCTGCTCAACAGAATGATTACAGTGAAGGAGGGGGGCAGCCAGGGACCCCCACGCTCCAGCTGAGAACAGCTCAGCACGGCCCTGCTAGGACAGAGTGTCCACGCTCTCTGTCCCCAAGCTTTGCACCTTCTGCAAGGTTCACAAAAGCCCCTGCTTAGGGACCCCTAGGACCCAGCCGGCACCTCCCTTCCCCTGAGGGGAGGCACGGCTGGCCCAGTGCCCTGGCTGCTGATTTAAAAGGGCAGAGCCTGGCGCCGAGCTGGCTCAGGGCAGCCTCAGGGCCCCGTGGAAGCCCTGTGAGGTCAGGAGGTGCCACCGCTGGGCACGAACGCCCAGCACCCTGGAGGCCGAGTTCAGGAGACGACCGGCTGTTGAGATTGAAAACACTAATGAGCCCCACTCAGCTGCCGACCTAGATAATTTCCATGCACCTTACTCTGCTGCGCTTGTGAAGAGAGCCTCTCATTTGTGGGAACGGGAGGGGACGGGCCAGAGGACTGAAGGCGTCCTCTCCTCCCTTCATTCAAAAGACACCTCTCGTTCATTACGGAGGGAATGGGGGCTGTCGGGAGGTTCCGCCCTGACACTGGAGATTCTGCTCTCTGTTAAGGATGTGGGAAATATGCAAATGCCCCACAGAGAACCGGGCACGCTTTTTTTCCTGAGGGTCAGTTCTGATGAAAACGGATCTTCTGTGGCAGTAGCTGGCTCTCTGGAGCTCCGGGTGTATCATTCTTCTGTCGCCAATGACTTGCTGTCCTTTTCAAACCCCGGCTGAGGGAGCCGGCAGGTGGAAAGGCTCACGACAGCCACCTGCCTCAACACCAGCACCTTTGTGATGTCAGCTCCTCACGGGAGCCCCCCTCCACGCCAGGTGGGCACCCCGGGGCCCACGTGGGGGGAGGGGGAGGTCTCAGATTCAGCGTCTCTGATTCAGCCGATTCGCACTCAGTTGGACAGACACGGCTGTGTCCCGGGGGCACACGACGGTTGTCAGCCGTCAAAGAGGGCTTTCGGAGGGACCTCTCCGACCACCGGGTGCACACCTGTGCTGCATGCCTGCACGCATACACGTGCTTCAGGCATTCGCACGCTTGGTCCAAGCCGCCAGAATCAGGGGCTGACATTAACAGGCACGTCTGGTGGCCCCACAGAAGCCCAGGCCGCAGCTTGTCTGGGAGGAAAGCCAATCACCGCCCAGCAAGCATCCCCCCCACCTCCTTCCTTTCTGCTGCACCGGCATCAGCCAGAGTAGACTCGGTTATGCTGCTGCGACAAGTAGCTCCCAAATCTCAGTGGCTCCACATAACAGCAGTGGTTCCTTCCTCCCTGTGCGTCTGTCACAGGCTGACGGGAGGTGTCTGGTCACTGTCATCCTTCAGGGGTGCTGCTGACGAGGCTTTGCCTCTGCCCAGCTCCCACAGCCCAGAGGCAGGTTAGGGGGTGTGGTGAAGTGCCCGGAGCTCCCCCACGCTTCCGTGTCTGCAGACTTCTGGCCAAAGCCAGTCCCCAGGCCACACTGACTCGAAGGGACTGGGAACCGCGGTCCTGCCCTGCGTGGGAAGAAGAACCAGCAGAGTCTGGTGCAGAGCTGCGTGTCCACATCAGCCAGCTCCAGCTGCTGTCCCGATGGCCCGCAGTGGGCAGCTGGGACAGTGGGGTTCATCGGCCCCCAGTTCTGGAGGCTGGCTGTCCCCAGCCAGATGCATCACCTCCACCTCCGCTTCCTCCTCAGTGGCCTCTTCCCCCTGCACACGCCTGTGTCCGAGTTTCCCCCTTCGTGAGGACCCTGGTCGCCCTGGGTCTCAGGGCCACCTGCGGACCTCACCTTAACTCCATCGTCTGCACAGATCCCGTTCTACCCCAGGCCACGGTCACAGGCGCCGGGAGTCAGGCCTGCCACATCTTCGGGCGGACAGAATTCACCCGTCACACCTCCCGGCTCTGCCAGCCGTCGGCCGGCATGCGCCGTGCCTTCAGAGCCAGACCTGTCCAGATCTCGGGACGAGAGAGATGAAAAGACACAGTTAGCTCTGCCCACACAGATCCGAGTCTGCGGGGACCCGTGTGTAGGACGCACACAGCGAGAATGCGCCCAGATCTTCACTCGGGACCCACCCTGAACCTTGGTCTGCGACCCACCAGGTTGCACCGCAGAGTGGGAGCACAGGGTGCCACCTGTGGGTCTGAGGTGTGGTCCACATCATAGGCGGGTGTGGCCCAGAGACAAGGGACAGGTCACTGAAATGTCCTCTGATCTCTGAGATTCCTAGGCAAAAATGGAGCCACGAGGCACGCAGCGTGCGGACAGCGTGTGGGGCGTTACACAGAATGTACGCACGTGTGGGGACAAAGGGCTCTGTCCCCCGGGGGAGTGCTCCCCAGGCTGGGACACAGAGCTGGTCTGATGCACACCTCCGCACGACTCCAGGCATCAGGAAGGGTGCCCTCCGTCTCTGTCACCTAGTCACATCCTCATCCCACAGGTGTTGTTCGAGTGTCCACTGGGCCCTGTTCTCTGTGCCAGGTCAGAGCAGCAAGCACAGCACACAGAACTCCTGTCCCGGTGAGCCAGAGGGAGAGCGGGGGGCCGGACCGAGAGCGGGGGCGGGGTGGGGGCAGTTAGTCAGGGCTCTCCGGGAAGCGGAACCAGCGGGATGTGTGTGTGTGTGTGTGTGTGCCCTGACCTGTCCTGCCCAATGCAGGGAGATGGACGACGGAGAGACAGACAGCAGACGGAGGACAGGTGGAGGACGGGTAGATGATTGATAGGTAGGTAGATGATAGATGACAGATAGCTGATGGATGGATGGATGGATGGATGGACAGAAATAAGGGGAACTTTTTTACAGGAACTGGCTCCCGAGACCCCGGAGGCCAGAAGGTCCCTCCAGCGCAGTGAGACCCGTAGAGCATGGACTTTGGACACCTGTGTCCCTGGGAAACCGCTCAGCTTTGGGGGAGGGACAAAAATACCTACTACCTGTGGGGATCTTGAGTGAAATGAGGTGAAGCACATAGAGGGTCCCGCATGGTCTGTCGTGAGCAGGACAGGGGGCAGGCGTCCCTGCTCCCCAGGAGTGGTGTCGTGGGCGTGTCCAGGCCTGGCTAAAGAAGTGCCTGTGCCACCAACCCCGCCCCCGGCTGTCCCCAAACGTAGATTCCTGATGACTGGAGGCGAGAGGCCACTGGCAGGCGCCCGGAAAAGGGACCACTCCGTTCTGTTGTTACTGTGCCTCATCGTCGAAGGGACTGCTCACCTCTGCAGGGCTGAGTTTCGGGACTGACGTCCCGGTCCCAGTGCACCCCCAGGACAGCCCTGCAGGTTCCCAGGATGACCCCCGGGCTCCAGATGGGGAAACTGAGGCTGGGCAGAGCACCCGCAGCCCAAGGTCCAGCAGCTGGGCGCTGCACCCGGGCACAGGCCCCGGGCTGCAGGGCCCCTTCTCTGTGCTCAAGGCCCAGGTGCCACCGGTCCCCACACGGCAGCAGGCTGGTGATAAGGGGGCCCGGGTCCGCACAGTGCGCACAAACCCCTCTCGGGCGGCGGCGGGCAGGGTGTTTCCGAGTAAACACAATAATGGAAAAGTTAGGAGAAGTGGAAGGTTCCAGAATCCTGAACAGTAATAAGAGGGACACGTAAGAGCAAATTATGCCAGACAATCTTTTTTACTTATTTGCTCCCATAGGATTTCAAAAACAGAAAAAGCTGATTAGACGTCGTAGCTGGTGTTCTACATTCAGACTCACAGACGTCCGAGGGCCTGTCGTGGAGCTCCTATCGGCAGGACGATGGAGATTGGCTGGGGCTGGAATGTCACCGCCAAGGTCAAAGGCTGGCTCGCCGCCTGTGCACAGAGGGTCCTTGTAAGTGGCAAGGACGGAGCGTTTGAAGACCACTGCTCCGGGGTGGCAGAGCTCCAGGTTGGCAGAGCTCCAGGTTTGCGGAACTCCTCTGTCAATAACTAAAATAAATACATTCATTGTTCTACGGGGTAAGAACCCGGTAGGCTTGCCCGGGCCTGGCGGGGGGCCAGTCCACACCTTGACGCGGAGTCCCCTTCGATTCCACCATCACGTCCCCTCTGAGAGCTCGCCGGCAGGCCCAGCCCGGCTCATCGTGACCGCTCCTGCCCTACGGTCCAGCTCCTCTGACGTGTCTGCATGGAAATGACTCACGGGGTTCACGAGGGTCGCATCACGGGATGTTTCGCACGACGCGTTGCTAAGGACAATGGTTCAGCCCCTGAGCTAGCCACCCCCTAGCACTTCCCGTCCTGTGGGGGTCGTTGGGATGGGGCTCTGGGGAGCTCCGTTGGGGGCACACTGGGCATGGTGTGGTATATTTCCGCGAACAGGATTCCTCCAGCAGTCTGGGGTAGGAGTAGCTTCTAGAAGCCCTGCTGGGCCCTGGTGTGCCCGCTGGCCCAGGGCTGAGACCTAACGGTGCAGGAGTGGGGGGCAGATCTCGACGTGAAAACGCCCTGCCGCGCCCACCCTGGAGTCGGGTCAGTAGAGGAGACCCACAGTCTGCCGTGTGCAGAACCCAAACCAGCGTGCAGGAAGTTCCTCCAGACACGGGGTGTTGAGTCATTAACAGGAGGGCTGGTTCCGCGCACCCGCTCGGGAAACAGAGGTGCTCAGAAACGTCCCCTAGGGCCATGTGTGTGGTGACAAACACCCCGTGGTTTTCTCTGTGAAAATCGTAAAATGGACTTCCCTGGAATTGTGTTCGTAAGACCCAAACCGGCAACCTGGCCGCCATCGGCTGCACCTGTGGCCGACACCCCAAGTTTTCCACCTTCCAGGCCCGGGAGCGAGTCTCGGTGGAGCCCGCGTCTGGAGCCTCGACCCAGCCTCCTCGACCCAGCCTAGAGTCCCGCCCTGAAACCACGTTGCCGGGAGACAGATGAGGAAGTAGACCTGCCGACGACAAACACACAAATTCATCGGTGCGTTGCCGCCCCTGTCGTTCGGGAAAATCGATTGTGGTGATGCAGCTCAATATAACACAGCAGCGGTCGTAAAGCGCACTGATTTCTGATTAATTTTTAAAATTCCTTCAGAATTATGGATCACACCCAAACTTCAAAGTATGAGAGGAAGCAGATCCTAATGGGAGCCAACGACGCAAACCAAAAGAACATACACTGTTAGCCTTTTGAGATTTCAAGCGCATATGATTTTTTTCTCATTTTAAATAAGGAATCACTCCAGAATGTATGTTTGCATATACATATATTTGTATTTTAAATACAGGAGGGCCCTAAAATCGCACGTTTCTTTCCCCGCAGCGTGGATCGGCCTCCGTGGGGAAGGATCCTGCCAGCCCCTGCGCGGGAAGTGGACACAGCCTTGCTCCGCCTGGACTCTGCTCCCGGGCAGCCCTGGGAGTCCCGCGCCCCAGCTGCCACCCGGGCTCCCCGTGCGCACCTGCAGGGGGCGCTGCCGCGTGCTGTCTTTGAGGGCTAGTCCGGGGGGATGCGGCTTCCTTTTAGGATTGAACGGCGGTAGGGTTTGTATGCAGAGCTTGTGTTCTACTTGGCAAAGCGGTTCTCTCCCAGTCCTGTGGGCTCCATCTTTCCCAGGCCCCAGTAGGGACTCCTGTGACAGGCGGGCGGAGGCCCCACGCTTCCATCCCACGGTCTGTGGTCCAGAGCAGTTGACTTTCTGGAACCCACAGGTCCTCCGCTTCTGAACACTCTGTCCGCTCGGTGCGCGGCCCCAGCTCCAGCGCACCTGCTCGGAGCCACGCATGCGCACGCTCCGCCACACCCCCCCCCCCTCAGCGGCAGGTGCACGCGCTCGCACCCCCACCCCCGCACAGCCCACAGGCATCTCCGCACACCCCCTGGGGCTCGCGGGGCACCTGCCTTTGCAGACCCCCTTTGCCTCCGCGGCTCAGGGGCACCTCAAACAGCAACTGTGTTCTCAGGAAGGAGCAGGAAGCGACCTGCCCAGCGGAGTGGCTGCAGGGCCGCCTCTGTCCAGCAGGGGTCACAGGGATATTATCTGCTCCTACGGGCCCCTTCCCTCCGGTCCTCAGAGGGGAGAGACAGCTGTCGTCCGGGAGAAAAGGACGCAGGAGGAAGGCAGCCCTGTCAGGGCGCTGGGCTGGCTCCCAGGTGGTGGTGGGCGGAGCCTGTGTGACTGGGGCTCTCTGGGCCCCTGAATGACTAGGGGCCACACCTGTGGGCAAGTTGTGGGGCCGGGCCCGTGGGGTTGGGAGAGTCTAACCACCTTTCGAGGGACCGTCTGTGTGCAATGCGTGTGACGCGTGGCGTCGGGGATGGGGTGTCCCTGTGAGTGGGCACAGGCCCTGTTGGGGGCACCCGTGTGTGTAAGGGGGCGGTGTGAGGGTGCAACCCAGTCCACCGCGGGAGCACGCGGACTGTCTGGGGGTCAGCTCGAGGTGACAGCCAGGCTGCACGGGGGCTCAGGCCTGTGGTCCTGCTGGGCGTGCCTCGGGGTCCCCTGGAGCAGCACCCTGGTCCACACTGCGTGCCGCTGGCCTTGGGTCGGAGCACGAGGGAGGGACGCGGGGATGAGCAGCAGGGCTCACCTGCCTGTTCCAAAGGCGTCGCTCTGCCTGCTGGGTCCCTGCCTGCTTCCCTCTTTTCAAAATGATACGTTGTAGCGCTTAAAATACCCCAGACGTCCCTCTGGGCCTTAATGACGGGGAGCGGGGCTCGGAGGGTGGTTGCGGCGGGCCGGTGCGGCCTGGTCCCAGGGGGGTTGTTTTCCGCTCAGGTTTTATAATAAGCAGTGACTCGACCCACGTGGGCGAGACACCCTGTGACCAAGGCCCCTTCCTGACCCAGGACTCTGCTTCTCTCTCCACAGCCTGTGCTGTGTACGGGGCCGATGGCCCTGGACGGCCACGGAGAGCCCTCGGGTGATTCTGGCCCGAGCCCCTAACTGCGTGTGCGCTGTCCCCTGTGACGTGCTTGGCACAGCGCTGCCCGGTGGCAGCGGTCCTTGGTGTCTTTCTACACAAACGACGGAGGATTGTCCCCGCAATGATGGGGCAGGTTCTCTCAGTCCTGCCCGCAGTCCCCGAGCCACTGGACTGTTCGTTTCTGTAGAAATCTGTTCCGGTCAGGCAGCACCCGACCCAGCCGACAGAAGCATGTTCCGGAAGCCGAGCAAAACAGAAGCCATTTGTAGGTGCCAGGGGCCGGCAGCCAGGAAGCTCCCAGCACGCACTGCGTCCGCACGGCGAAGGGACTTTCTCTAGCGGGCCACCTCCCAGGCGCTGCTCAGTCCGTCCCGATGGGCTGGTTTAAGGATCCATGGCTGGGAGAGGTGATGCTGTAATTCGTTAAGTCTGGGTTGGGTGACGTGGGCCTTAGCATAAGTGACTCCATTTTGGGCCTGTCGTCTTGTTTTTGACGGGCAGAAGTGGGGGGACAATGCGCCTTCCCTCGCAGGCCTGGCAGCCTGGGCCTCAGCGGGGCGGGTGGGGCGGGGTGTCTGGGAAGCCCCTCAAAGCTGTGATAATTCGGGGCTCTGTCCCTGCCTAGAGGGAGGCAGTGCCTGCTCTTCTCACGCCCACAGGGAGTCCACAGCCCCCCAGTGGCAGCGTCCCCATTCGCTGGTTCTCCTGGGGCCTCAGCTGCCCCAACAAAGTCAGGGAGTCCTGTTATCATGCAGATATGCCCGCAGCCGCCCATCGGGAGCCTTGGTGCAAGTTAATCCCCCAAATTAGAAAAGAACTCAGAAAGCCCTCACTCCAGCTCCCTCCTGGGACTCCGAGGAGGTCCCTTCCCACCTCCGGACCCGCTCTCTCCTCCATGAAACCGGAGGGTTGGCACAGGAGGGCCCTGACCAGCCTGGTGACCTAAAGTCCCCATTTGCAAGAAAGGCTGCGGTTACCTCTCATTCCACAGCCCCGCTCTCTCTCCAGACCTCTCCGAGTCAATCCCTGCTTTCTCCCCGGGCGGGGCCTGGGGCTCTGACCACCGGCAGCTCTGACTCCAGCTGCTCCTGGGGGAGCCCTGTCCCCCGCCCCCCCCCAGTCTGGATTCTGGCAGATTAAAGGTAAGGCTGACCTCCGGAGAGCTGTGGGGCCCAGTGAGGGGGCCCCAGGAAGGAGGGGTGGTCTCCTGGGGAGTTGGTCTGTGGGGTTCTTCCTGCCATCTCTGCGCTGTCCTGGCCGGCCACCTGCCTTCCGGACCTTCCATCCCGGTCCCTGCTGAAGCACCTGTCTCCTGAGGCTCCAGACCAGGTGCGCGGCTCTCCTTTCCGGGCTCACTTTGGGATCTCTCGGCAGCTGCGTGCGTGGGAGGCTCCGGCTGGCACTGTGCGGCGTGCAACCCGGGCAGGTGTGCATCCCCAGCTCTCACGGGCCACCCCGGGGCCTGCTGCTCCTTCTGAGTGAAGTCCCGGACTGTGGTGTGCGTAGGGAGAGACGCGTCTGCTCCGGGACGGGCGACCTCGGAATCGGGCTCTGCGTGTTCTGCGCCGGCTCTTTCACTCGACATCACATGGCGAGATTCACCCAGGGGGGCCGGTGTCCTTTGCTCTCCTTCGCCGCTGCTGACGGTTTCCTTGTAAGAGCGCCCCGCCACTCTTGTGTCCGTGCAGCGCGGGCGGATGGAAGGCGGGCTGGTCTCCGGTGTGGGGCTGTGGTGGTCAGAGTCACACAGACAATCCCGTGCACCGTCCAGGTGCGTTCGTGCATCAGGGCGTGTACCTGGGGGGAGTCAGCAGGCCCTGGCACTGTGTGCGCCGCCTAGGAGGTGACGCTCAGCCGAGTCCAGGGTGGCCGTGACAGCTAACGCGAGTTTGTTTCGTTCCGGGCGCGTCCTCAGGCCCCCTCAGCTAACGTCAGACCCCTGGACCCTGCCAGTCACGTCAGGCCAAGGGCGGTGCTCCTGTGGATTCCTCTTGCATTCCTCTGACGGTCGCTGACATGGAGCTCTTCAGGGGTTTATCGCCCGTGTGTCTATCCTCTGTCATGAGGTGTCTGTCGGTTCAACTGCCCTGTTTGGTGCGGCGATCTGTCTTTATAAAAATTTCCATCCTTGAAGGGAGAGGGGAAAGTTGTTTCTGACCCACAGGGTCTTGCTTGAGCTGCAGACACTCCATGCGCCGAAGTGGGAGGTGCACTCGGGGAGGCCCCTGGGAACCCTCAGTGACCGCCAGCACCCGGGTCCTGTGGAGGGCTGGCGAGGGTCCCTTTGTGTCAGTACCACCGTTTTTTCTCCCGGTCACCTGCCGATGGCCTTCTCCCGTTTGGGCGTGGTGGCAAAGCTGCAGGAACGTCTGAGTGAGCCCCCCAGGTGCCTGCCGAGGGCGGATCCCGGGTTTTGTGGGAGGTGCAGGCTCGCCTTCCTGGGAAACTGGAAAGCCGTTTCCTCCAGGGCCAGTGACAGACGGCCTTGGGAGAGTGTTTCGGCTGGTCCCCGCATCTGCTCTGTAGCCTATGGAATCACGAAGATTTTCCCTACATTGCATCCCAGACATTTAGACACTCAGCTTCTACAGGGAAGGCGGTGGCCCATCTGAAGTTAGCTGAGTTCGTTTTTCAGTATGATGCAGGGGAGACTCAAAGCAAATGGCTTCGCGTGGGGATGCTCAGTGGCTTGAGCCCCATAAAGGGCAGTCAGTGCCCTGTTAAATGACTGGACGCTGTCACAGACAGTTAACTGGCCATCTGAGTGCAAGCCTGTTTCTCGGGCCTCTGTCCTGTCTGTGACGTGTGTGTCTGTCGTGTGGCTCCGCCACGCTGTCCTGGTTACTGTGGTTTCCCAGCGAGCACTTCGGCCAGGAAGTGGTCAGCCTCCCCGTGGCTGTGTGTTAGGGATTCACGTTTTTGGACAGCTCCCCACCCCCATTCACGTGCTGGAACCCTAACCCCAGCGCAATGACTGCCCCGAGAGCATGGCCTTCGCTGGGGGTGGGAGGTGAGGGGAGGGACCACGTTGAGATGAGGTCGTTGCGAAGGTGGATAAGCTTTGTTCCCTTCCTCTCTCTCTCTCTCAATCCCTCTCCTGCCCCCTCCCCACCTCCCCTCTCTCCTGTGCTCCTAAACGTCCCAGGCCCCAAAACTAATAAATGTATTTCTGTTGTTTAAAAAGCCCAAACGGACTAAGATATTCCCTCTGGGTGTGTTTCTTCCCCTATCCAGGTACAGTTGAGAATCAATTGTCCGTTAAAAACAGAAAGTCTGCTTGGGTTGTGACCGGGGATGCACTGAATGCAGACATCAATTTGGGGACAATCAGCATTTCAACGGGGAGTCTCTCCGCCTTCGAACAAGACGTTTCCCTCCATTTCTGTGGGTTCTCAGTGTCTCTTGACAGCGCTGGGCGGCGTTTTGGTGGACCCGTCTCCCACGGATGTACGCGCACACACATCCCCAAGCCTCCACAGACTTTACAGCGTGTTAGGGAACTGCGCTGGATGAGCGTCCTTAACTGGTTTCCTCTTTTGATGCTGTAAGTGATGTTATTTTTAAATTTTAAATTTCCATTTGTCTGTTGCTATAACATGGTGATAAAATTGATTTTGTACATTGATTTTGCATTCCGAAAACTGGACTCATTTAATAATGCCTTGGGAGCTTCTGTACGATTTTTTTTTACAGACGTAATCACGGCATCTGTGAACAGCACGGATTTGCTGCTTTCTGTCCAATTTCTGCGCTTTCCGTTCCGCGCTCGGCGTCCTCGTCCTGGCTGGGCCCTCAGTAGCGGCGAGAACAGACGCTCTCGCGGCACGCCTGGGGGGCTGTTTGGGCCCCCACCTCTGCCGCCTCGGCGGGGTGTTGGCAGTCTAGTCGGGCTCGGTTTTGGCTGCGTGGGCTTCTGCCTTCGGATGCCCTTCAGCAGTGAGGACTATTTCTGCTCCGCTAACAGTTGTTCACGTTGTGGTGTCCGAGGCTTTCCCGCACCCCCTGGAGTGGTCGCATTTCTCCCCTTAACGTTGAACTACGTGGTGTTCCAGCTGGGACTGGCTTTCTTTTTAAGTATTTTTTATTGATTGTGCTATTACGGTTTTCCCAGTTTTTCCCCCTTTATACCCCTCCACCCTGCACCCCCCAACCCTCCACCTTTCCACCCCACTTAGTTCATGTCCATGGGTTGTGCATAAAAGTCCTTTGAGCTCTCTGTCTCCTACACCATTTTTGACATCTCCCTGTCTATTTTATGCCCACCAATTATGCTTCTTCTTCCCTGCACCTTTTTCTCCCCATTCTTCCCTTCCCCCTCCCCACTGAACTCCCTCCATGTGATGTCCATTTCTCTGATTCTGTTCCTGATCTGGCTGTTTGCTTAGTTTTTGTTTTCATTGTTTTTTTTCTTTTAGGTTCATTTGTTGATAGTTGTGAGTTTGTTGTCATTTTATTGTTCATATTTTTTATCTTCTTTTTTCTTAGATAAGTCCCTTTAACGTTTCATATAATAAGGGCTTGGTGATGATGAACTCCTCTAACTTGACCTTATCTGGGAAGCACTTTATCTGCCCTTCCATTCTAAATGAAAGCTTTGCTGGATAGAGTAATCTTGGATGTAGGTCCTTGCCTTTCATGACTTCAAATACTTCTTTCCAGCCCCTTCTTGCCTGTAAGGTTTCTTTTGAGAAATCAGCTGATAGCCTTATGGGAACTCCTTTGTAGGTAACTGTCTCCTTTTCTCTTGCTGTTCTTAGGATTTTCTCTTTGTCTTTAATCTCGGGTAACTTAATGATGATGTGCCTTAGTGTGTTCCTCTTTGGGTCCAACTTCTTTGGGACTCTCTGGGCTTCCTGGACTTCCTGGAAGTCTACTTCCTTCGCCAGATCGAGGAAGTTTTCCTTCATCATTTGTTCAAATAAATTTTCAATTTCTTGCTGTTGCTCTTCTCCTTCTGGCACCCCTATGATTCGGAATTTGGAACATTTCAGGTTGTCCCAGAGAGTCCTCAGCTTCTCTTCATTTTTTTGGATTCTTGTTCCTTCATTCTGATCCAGTTGGATGTTTATTTCTTCCTTTTGTTCCAAATCGTTGCTCTGAATCCTGGTTTCCTTCTTGTCACTGTTGGTTCCCTGAATATCTTGCTTTATTTCACTTTGGGTATCCTTCATTTGTTTTTTCACTTTTCAACCAAGCTCCATCAGCTCTGTGAGCACTTTGATTACCAGGGCTTTAAATTCTCCATCAGTTAGGTTGGCAGTGTCCTCATCGCTTAGTTCTGAGGTTTTGCTGTGTTCTTTCACTTGGGCCATATTTCTTTGTCTTGGCACAGCTGATAGGTTGTAAGGGGGCGGGTCTTAGGTACCCTTAGGTACCCAGCGCTGCCTGTAGGGGAGGGGCCAGGTGAGAGAGGGAACAGTGCAGCTCGCCTTCTCCTCTCCAGTGCTCTTTCCAACTGACTCTCGAGTCAGACTGGACCTATCTCCCACGGCAGCAACCCCAGCCGCAGCCCACAGTCCTGTCTGAGTCTCAGTTTCCCCCCCTAAGTCAGTCCCTCCCTCACAGCTCCTCGGAGCTCAGCAGTCAGCCCCGCCCCCCAGCCGCCTAGCCTCGGTTTTTCTCAGTTGGCCCGCGTGGTCAGCCTTACCGGTCTGGTGGTTCTGGTTGATTTTTCTTTAATTCCTTGGTTGTCGGAGTTCCATGCGGTTTCATCCTCTGGCACTTCTGGTTATTGACTGATTTCAGATTGGTGGTTATCCTCCTTCGGGTTGTGCGAGGAAGCAAGGGGTTTCCACCTACCCCTCCATCCTGGCCGGCTCTCGTGGTATTGGCCTTTTCTATGTGTACCTGGATTTTATTTGGCGAAATTATATTAAGGGTCATTAAATCTGTGTTAATGAGGCATATTGGTCTGTTGTATTTTGTTTGTACGTGCGTTTTCTGTCTGTTTGTTTGTTTGCTTTTTGGTACTATCTTCCTTCCTTGGTCCTCGGCCCCAGGCGGCGGGAAGTGCTGACTGTCCGCCGTGCGGGGAGGCTGTGCCCTCCCGCGGGGTTTCCGCAGGTCCGGCGCCGCCCTCTCGGCGTGAGCCGGGCTGGTGCCGGAGTCTGCGTGCAGAAGGTGCTCAGTGTGCGGTCAGTCGCTCGAACAGGCAGAGAGCTGTCGAAATTTCTTCTTCTGTCGGTTCTAGTAATTTGTATCTTTTATAAAATGTGCTCACTTGATCTAAATTGGTGGGCTTATTCAGAGTTGTTCCTACTGTCCCCTTATTGCCCTTTGTTGTCTGGAGGGCCCGTGTCCCACCTTCCTTTTCATTCTGATTGGACGGCTTGGTTGTTCTTGTTTCTTTTTTGTTTTTGTTTTTGCTTTTTTTGGTCTAGCTGGAGTTTGTGACTTTAAGGGTGCTTTCGAAACAGCAGTTTTTCATTTCATTGACTTTTTGTAGTGTTTATTACTATTTTAGCTCCACGTTCATTTTGATGTCCTCATTCTTACTTTTGGTTTAATTTTCTCTCTTTCCCTCAATCAGTAATGTGGGATAATTAGGTCACTGGTCTTACAGCTTATTCTGTTTCTCAGGTTAACATTCGAAGACGTGAGCCCCTGGAAGCACTGTTTAGGGTGCACCACACAAGGTTTTATGTTACATTTTCATTATCCTTCGGTTCCCAATCTTCTATTTTTTGTGATTTCTTCTTTATATCTTTATTATATTCAGCTTAAAATATTTTCTGATATCTCTTTTAACTTCCTTTTTAAAGAAGAATGTTACTTAAGTTCTAATGGTTTGAATATAATTCAGATTTGTGTTTTGCATTTTTAATAAAATTTTTGAGATGAGAGCATATGCCGCATATGATTTCAATATCTTAAATTCTTTGAAACTTGTTCTGTGACCCAGCATATGGCTTAAATTGATTAATACTAAGCACGCACTTACTAAGCATGCTCAATATTCAGCATGTCATGTGACATAATCTTCCGTAAATGTCAAGCGAGCGAAGTGACCGGCAGCGATGTTCGAGTCTGCCATGCGGGCCCGATGTGTGACCTGAAGGACCGATCGGCACCCAGAGAGGCCACCGACACTGTGACTGGGGAGACGCCCTCGTCCCTCCCACCCGCTGGTATCTGCTTAGTGCGCCTGAGGTTCTGTTATTCGGTACTCACAGGTTTAGAATAGTTCTGCATTCTGGATCAATACGCTTCTTCACCTTCATAAGTGCTCTCCTGCTTGTTCCTGGTGGTATTTCTTGTTCTCACATCTGCTGTGCCAGGAATTAATGTCGACATTCAAGCTTCCTCCCAGCTATTTCTAGCATGGCGCGTCTTTTCTTCTCACTTTTAAGCTGCTGGTCCTTACACACGCCGTGCTTCTGGTGTCGGGGAGTGCGTGGGCTTTCTTTGTTTGCCTTTGTTTCCGTTTTTATCAGTGATGAGCCACAGCCAGGTCAACCTGGCTCTTAAAAGTCAGCGCAGCCTCTCAGAAGCTGTGCAGGCTGAGGGATGTCCTGTGGTAGCTCGAAACCGATCAGACCGGGAGTGGCGACACCACACAGACTGGCAACCAACACTAACTGGGGCTTTTCCCCTGTGGGCGCCCTTGGGAGACGTCTGCCGGGAGGCCCGGGTTTCCGTCTGCCCAGTCTGGTGGCGCCTGCTTGCATTTGGTGTTGAGACTATCCACACTTACTATAATTATCAATGTGGTGAAGATTAAGTCTGACATCTTTCTATTTGTGTCTTTTTTTTTTTTTTTGCTTCTTTCTCTGTTTCTCCTGCCTTACTTTAGATTGGGACTTCTTTACTCTCTTACTCTATTTCCATCTCTGGCTATACCCCTTTGTCTTAATTTTTGGTGGCTGACGGTCCAGGTCTGGCGTGACCTAACGTTGCACCGTCCCGTGTAGAACACGGCGACTTGACCGTCACAGACTCCCTTTCCCTGCCTTCCTCGTGTGGGCGTTCTCCCGTGGTTCACCTGGTGTCGGTTCCAACTCCCCATCACACTACAGTGTTTCCTCCTTAAACACTGCATCGTCTTCCTCAAAGTCAAGGGGAAAAGAGCTTATTTTAAATCTAACCACATAATTACCGTGTCTGGTGTCCTTTGCTTTGTGTAGGTCTGAATGACCTTCACTGTCATTTTCTTTCAGCCAGAAAAACGTAACCATTTCTCAGCACAAGTCAGTAGCCACAGGTGCCCCCGCGGTGGTCGCCTTCAAAGCCTTTCTTTCTCCTTTTAGCCACGCCGTCTCCCTGGCTTCTGTGTTGCGTTTTTTTTTTTTATGAGACATTTATAGTAAGTCTTACCTCTGTTCCCCTGGAGTCCCCTTTTTATTATGAATCTTTTTAAATTTTTTCTTTATCACTGGTCTTTAGGAATGTGGTAACAATGTGCCTTAGTGTGATTTTCTTTGTTTATCTTTTTTCTAATTTAAAATTTTAAGTATATTTTATTGATTATGCTATTACAGTTTTCCCAATTTTTCTCCCTTTAATAACCCCCCGCCCCACATCCCCCAACTGTCCAGCATTACACGCCCCTTAGTTCATGTCCATGGGTTGTACACATAAGGTTTTTTTGAGTTCTCTTTTTCCTATACCATTTTTTATCTCTCCCTGTCTATTTTATGCCTACCAATTATGCTTCTTCTCCCCTGTAACTTTGTTTATCTTTTAACAGTCTATTTGGCTTGTAGTGTCTGTGGGTTATAGTTTTATTAAATTGGAACATTTTCAGTCACTATTTTTTCAACTGTTTTTCTGACCCCGTTCATCTTCTTCTTCTGGGACTCTCATTACAAATAAGTTACCCTCCTTGACCTTTGTCCTGCAGGCCACTAAAACTTCGTTTCTGTTTGTTCAGCATGGGTTCAGTGTTTGAACTGGATGAATTCTATGGCTATATCTCCAACTTCGCTTATTCTTTCTTCTTAAGCATCTGATCTGACACCAAGCTGATCCAGGGGAATATTTTATCTCAGACATTTTGTTTTTCAACTTTAGAAGTCCCGTTTGGTATTTTTATTTTTTATTTTTCTCCTCGGTTTTGGATTTCCCTTCCATATCCTTGAGCATGCTTACAATTATGCTTCTTGAGATCTTGGCTGTTAATGTCATCCTCTCCGAGATTTCTGAGTCTGCTCCTAAGAAACGCGTTTCCCCCTGGGAATCGGCCGGACTGTCCCTCGTCTTCGTCTGTCCAGTAATTGTTTATTGGATGCTAGACATTGTGGATGTTACGTTGTCAAGCATTGGCTTTTTGTCATCCTTTAGAATACACTGAGCTCTGTTCTGGCTGCAGTTGTTTGTCAATCCACTGACACGATCCATTTGAAACATTGTAAAACACGATCCATTTGAAACATTGTAAAACATTTTATAGGACCGGTCTAGAGCAGGCTCTAACCCACAGCAGGTGAGCCCTGCTCGAAGGCATAACTCCTGGGGGTCCGTGCGGGGGTACCACGGGTGCCGCACAGCGTCTCTGCACTCTGGCGGGGAAGAGCTCGGGGCCCCAGAACGCCGTGCAGATTTCGGGAGCCGTCTGCCTCGCAGCCCCTTGCCAGTCCCGTACCAGCGTGTGGAGCCTTGTGCTGCGTAGGAGCTGGCAACGGAACCTGAGGCCGCTCTACCGGTTCCTGGAACCCTTGTCTCTTTCCTGCGTGACTCTCCCTCTCCGGTGCAGGGCCCACCAGGCATAACCCCTGTGTCCCCAAACTCTGCTCTCTCTCCTCACCCCAAGGGGACGCTGTCATCTCCTCTGGCTCCCCCGCCTCATGCCACGTATGGAAAGTGCCACAGAGAGAGCAGTCGCCCCATTTGTCCCTTCTCTCACCACCCGCAGCTCCACGTGCCAGTCCGTGTTATTTCGTGCGTTCCGTGCGGGTCCCTGGTTGCTTGTGAGGGGCGTGCAGGTCTGGTGCTATTTGCTTTGCAACTGTGGAAGCAGAGATTTATCTTTCGGTTGGCCTCTGAGCCAGTAAACCCAGCTCAGCCTTTCCACCCTCGTGTCTGGCCTCCCCTCTCTAATTACCCCCAGGACATTTCCTGCCCTGCCCTCTTATCTCCCAGTCATCCTGTTCCCGAGTAGGTTCCTTATCTCTCCCTTTCCATCGGCTGTTCCTTCAATTTCCCGGGTGTCCCCAAAGCTCAAAATCTTGGTAATCTTTAAACATTAACGTAATCATCCATCTCCTTTAAAAAAAATCAATTCCAATTTCAAGGCATGCCAGTTATTACTCAAAGATCTTTTAAATCTACTCCCTTCTCTCCATGTCTCCTGCACCCTCGCTAAGAAAAGTCCCCCTCGACTCAGTGCCGCCTTTCTGAGGGGGGCTGGGGGAGACAGCTGGTGGCGGCTTGCACACAGGAATACCTCCGATGAGCAACAAGGGTGTTCGCACACGCCCGGTCCACTCCACGCCCTGTGCACTGGCGTGTAAAGAGCCACGTCCCCCACGTGCTTCTTCCTCTCAAGTCTGAGTGTCCCCACAGGCGGCTCCCTCCTCCTGGCCCGCCCACTCTTCTCTCCCGCCTCGCCCCCTCCACCACCGCCACCCCTCCACCTTGTCCCAAACTTCTCCTCATCCGTCAGCTCTCACCTTAAACAGTCCCTCCTTCAGAGAAGCGTCGGCCCTCCCCTCCCACGGATAAGGTTCTTCAGTGGCCTCTCCCCGGGCTTCTGTCCCCACAGGCCCTTCCCCTGAGGTCTGGTTCTATGCTGTCAGCACTGGTGCTAGGTTCCCCGAGGAGGCTCGAGTGCCCGGCGCATGGATCCTGTGGCTGCATCGGCCCGACATCAGCGCTGAGCTCGGGACCTGTGACTTGCAGGACGCTCAACAAACATCTGTTACAGAGACACATGCGTGCCCGCAGAAAGGGCTCTGGGTGATGCTCATTTTGTCTGTTCTCAGCCCCGTGCTGGGAACAAAACGGAATAGGAAACGGACAGCAAGTCACAGTTGGAAAAGCCCCAGAAGTCACTTCGTCCCAGCGTCCACTCGGAGCAGCCACGCCCTGGCCACTCCCGAGGAAACGGCTGGCCGGTCTGTGCCGAACCCACTCGATACGGGGAGCTCCCTCTTCGTCCGGGCAGCCTGTGCCGTTTCTGAAAAGGCACCAGAACCTTCTTCGTCCACAGCACTTCCGCCCACCGGCCTTCGTCTTCCCCGGGAGCCTGTGTGGGTGGCGTCGCCCGCCGCTGACGCTCCGGTGGGAGCTGCTGGGTGTCCGACCTCCTGCAGCTGCCAGGCCTCCTCGAGGACGTCACAGCTGTCAGCGCGTCAGCTGATGTCTGCCGAGTGCGCACCTGCTCGTTGGGGTTGAACAGCAGTCCCACGAGGTGGTCCATTTTATCAGTGCCCTTCCACTGAGGAAACTGAGTCTGGAAGGAGGACCACAGAGAGAGAGAGAGAGAGAGAGAGCGTGCGCACTCACGCGATCCGGGGAGCCTTAGCCGTGTGACTCTGCCCGGCTCGGGCTGCAGGCACACGACTGATGGGCCCTCCGAGGTCTCCGGCCCCGGCCACCGTCTGACTGCCACCAGGTGAGCGACCTCGAGGGAGAATGGCCCACCTGAGCCCAGCCAACACGGAGGAGAGTTAGGAGTAAAAACTGAAATGCTGTGGTGTTTTCAGCCACTAAGTTTCGGGCGGTTTCTTACGCAGCAAAAGACAATCCATCGATGACAACGCACCGTCCTCTCCCTTGGGGGGCGTCCTCAGAGACGTGGAGTGGCGTGCTGGGCTCCAGACACCCCGCACGTGGAAACCCAGCTATTGGCGCCAGCCGTGACAGCCCCTGTTTGTTGTGTGACTTCATGAACCTGTTCAAAAAGGGGAAGAGAAGACGGGGCCTCCTCTGGCTCTGGCCATTCAGGCCAGAGTCAAGGCTGACTGTGTCCAGGTGTGTGGCAGCTGTGTGCTCAGTGGATGCCCCCTGTGGCCACTCCCTCCTCCTCCAGTCCCGCTGTGGCGGGCTGCTGCAGACGGGACCCAGCGCTGCAGGACCACGGGGCGGGGTGGGGTGGAAGGTCCCCCCAACAGGGTGCGAGCCCGAATGACGAGGGGCTGCAACTAAGAGCACCCTGAAGGAGGAGAAGCGGGAGCTGAGATGCACCTTAGAGAGTCTGTCACCTCTTTCCTGGGAGAAGGGCAGTTTAGACTGAGCAAGCAGCTTAACCTGGAACCCAAAGAGGAAGTCATGGTGGAGGACCGCTGCTGTGGCCCTCGAGGAAAGGGGGGCGGGGACTGAGAAGGCTGGACCCCACGGAAGAGCTCATCCCCGAGGTGCCCAGTGAGGGGCGAGGAGCCTCCCCAGGCAGGGCGCATCCGGCTTTGGGGACTCCCCGTTTGGCTGCCCTGTGAGCATGGTCTTCCGTGGGTGTGGGATCAGGAGCACCGGCTTCACCACCTTATCTCGCGTGCCCAGGGGTTTATTTATGAGAGGCTGGCAGGGGGGCTACAGCAGGGAGCGTACAGCCCCGGTTCGGCCATCGCCGCCCCCGTATTTCCAGAAACGGACACTGTGAGGTCTCGCTCGGGCAGGTGCTCTTTCCGCCCCCTCCGTGCTCGCCTGGCACCCGACTGCAGGCGGGTGTGGCAGAGGGCACGCCTGGCCTTGGGGACGCAGCAGAGGCAGCCGCCTGTCCCCGGCCCCAGCAAAGGCGCCCCGATGCCCTGCGGTTGGGCTGGCGTGCTTTAGGGCACAACTGATATCCTTACGTGATGAGGAGGAGGGGATCCCCCGAGGGTGGTGGGCTCCCCTCAGTCACCTCTCACCCTGGGCACAGATGACAAATGACGCCCGGAGAAGAGCCTTGGGAGCGAACCACTGGTCTGTTTCTAAGTCACGTCCACCCGGGGGATCTGGAGGCAACTGAGCAGTGAGACCCACCGCCAAGGAGAAGGGAAGGCGCGGAAAGCATGAGGTTTGTCTTTCACGGAAGGGACACACCTGCCCCAGGTTGCCGGCTCTTTTCTAGGTGGAAGGTGAGCCCAAGGGCGCCCGTTCCCTGGGACCCGGCCCTCGCCCAGGACCGTCTCAGACAGCGGACGCCTTGCCTTCGCAGGCTCTGGGAGGCGTTCGGGACACTGGAGGTTTCCGGGCTGGAAACTCTATGGTCAGTCTTGGGATGGGCATGAGAAGCAGTGGGCAGCAGGTGGGCGGACCAGCAGGACAGCGAGGCAAACGGGCCAGGCGCCAGGTGCCCCGCTGGGAGGGCAGAGGCGGGTCTGGGTGGGGAATGGCGCTGTGGGGTCCCGGCAGGGCCCGGGGGTCAGTTTCCTCTGAAATCACACTGGGAGGCCTCACTCCACCCAGCCCCACCACGCAGGACGTGTGCCTGGGCGGCCAGGCTGGGGCAGGCCCCTCTCAGAGAGCCGGCTGCCTGGCGAGCCCCCCAGGTGGCCGTGGACACAGCTCCGCCGTGCTGTTCCTCCCGCCGGCCGTCCCCCCAGCTGCCGGGGCGGACGGTGGCCTCTTCCGGGCCGACAGGTCTCACGTGTGTTCTCCCACCCCTGGCTCCGGTCTCGTGGCCCCCGGGGGAGGAGAGGAAAACATACCATCTGGCCACATCCTTCCTGCCTGCCCCCATCGGCTCCTGTATGTCCAGGTATAAACGCCCTGGCCCGGAGGGGCCGCCTCTGAGGAAGCCAGGCCCTGGGTCATCAGAGGGGCACCCGGCCACGGCGGGCTGGGACAGGCAGGCCACCAGCTCCCTGCGCACAGCCCGTGTGGCCCCTGACATCCCTGCAGCCCACAGCCTGGCGGGTGGGGCCCTGCTCAGCCGGTCTCACGGGGCCACGGGGACAGGAGGTCAGTGGGGGGCAGGGGGACGGCAGGCAGCCTTGCCCGGACGTGGGGATGAGCACAGCTGTGGCCCTGGCTGGCTGCTCAACTCAGCTGCCGGCCATGTGGCCTCCGCCGTGGAGGCGCGGAGGGACGCAAGGAGCATCTCCCCGCCGCGGGGCTGGGCCTCTTCCCGGGCAGGGCTCAGTCCGGCGCCCGGCACCTGAAGCTCGGGCTCTCTTGGACTCGGCGTTTCCTGATGGGGCTCCCCTCCCCCACCTCGTGGTGCGTCTTCCTCCCTGAGC
>CM052542.1:1924421-1949552 GCA_028533065.1 Trachops cirrhosus
ACATTTTAGAACGTGTGTGTGCAAGCTGGTACCTGTGTGTGCGTGTGTGTGCTCGGAGGAAGCTGCTGACCACAGGTCTCGCCGACTCTGCTCCCCCTTGCCTGGTTTAGACAGAAACAAGGTGACGAGTGAGCTTTCGGTGGGTCCCCTACCACCACTGCGCACTGAAGACGGACACCTCGTAGGAGGGGGGAGGAGAGGAGAAACCCCCGCAGGGCGGCACCAGGGGAAGGCGGAATGTCGCTGCGGGTGTGGGAGCACTAACGGGGTCCGTCGGGGCGGTCTGGTGGGTCAGCCCAGAATATGCCACTTTGGCCCAAGAGTTGTTCTGAGCCGAAGGCATCTGAGTCCCTGACATTCCTTATCTGTGAAAAGCCCGCCTCCCAAAAGCACCACCTCCACCCAGCGCCTCCGCCTCCGGGAGCTTCCCCAGCTCCTCACCGCCGGGGAGGAGGCGGCACCCCACGGGCAATTGGATCTCCCCTCTGGTCCCCCAGGCCCGCTTCCCGAAGGGCAGCCGGTGCTTCCACACGCGCGCCCCTCGCTTCTGGGAGGGCCCCCCTTGCCGTCCCACCTGCAGGAGATGGTGGATGATCATGGAGCGCCCCCTCCTCGGGGTGCCGCTCCTGTGCGTGGGAAATGAAAGTTAACAAACGCGCATGCCTTTCCTCCTGAGAGCCGGGCTGCTGTCCGTTTTGATTCACAGCCCCCCGCCCCTGAGCCTAAGGGGGCAGAGGGACAGACGTTCTTGCCCAAGGCCTCGTGCCGGCTGAGGGCTCAGGGAGAAGCGAGGACAGAGGTTAGAAATCCCGGGATTAACCAGCAGGGCCCGAGGCGTTTCACTTTGGCTCGTAAGCAGTTCTGGGTCCAACGCACAGAATTTCCCTCCCGACCCCTCTGCCCAGCAGGGACCTGGGGCGCCCTGCGTCTGCACCTTCCTCCCCCAGCGGTTTACAAAGGCCCCAGCCGGTGACGTAGAAGGCCGTGGCGCGCAGTGAGGCCGCAGGCACAGAGGGGCCGCACTCGAACTCCCGTGGGAACACTGGGAGCCCAGCAGCGGGCGGCAGAGACTGCAGCGTTGCCTCGGCCATCAATAATAGTTACGTTTAATAGCGGGGACTCATTGACTGTAAGAGTCCTAATTATAAGAAAGGATGACCCTGTCTATTCACAGCAGAAAAATGATCAGAACGGAAACCACATAAACTTTAATTGTTTGCTTGTCCTTTTATAAACAAGATTAATCGGCTAAATAGAGCCTTCGGTTCACAGGATAGAGGCGGATTTTCCCCCAACAATTGCCTTCCTGACACGCTCAGACTTAACCTTGGGAGGCTTGTTGGGGGGACCGTCATCACGGGGGTTACCGTTGTCACGTTCTAACGCCACTCTTCTCTGAGTCTCCCCTCCGCTGTGCGCAGAGGCAAACAGGCACCCTGGCTGCCCGCACCGGGTGCTCCGAGGAGCTGGGTGTGAGCGGACACCCTGGGGCGCCAGCCTGGGTGCACCCCCGCACCCACACACGCATGCACAGCAGAACACCTGCACACACCCACACCCACTCTAACACATGCACAGACGCATGGAACTCACATGCATGCACATGCATGCACACACATGTATGCGCACACACCTGCCCACACTGGGCACACGCAGCCGGCCGGGAGCCCAGGCGCCTGGAGAGGCGACACGCTGGCCAAGCCACGCCGGTGAGGGAGCCGGAGAGGGCGCGGAGGCTGCAGAGCCCGCAGCAGGGGCCGATTTGTTGGGAGAGCAGGCCTGCGCCCACAGTGACGCCTCCCTGACGGCCTTCGTTGTGTTCGCGGGTGGGCTTCCCTCCCAGCTGCGTTCCCGTCCTGCCTCTAAACGTATCAGCGCCCCCGTTCTAAGGACGAGGCACACAGCCAGGGAGCGGCCTCCAGCCCAGACCCCGGGTCCCGTGAGTCACGCCCACACTCCTCCGGGCGGGGACACCTGCCCAGTGTCTGAAAAGAGCTGGGATGCGGGAGCCCACACAGCGTGAAGCCAGCGGAAGCACAGTGTGCTGGTGGCCGCTGTCTCTCACAGTGGGGCATGCGGTTCCTCAGGAGCGGGAAGTCAGCCGCACCCACACCTGGCCAGCAACGGACTCCAGTTTCCGCCCCGCTCTGCCCCGCAGGCCCCCGGGGCTCCAGGCTGAGTTGTGCCCCTAGAGTCCCGGTTGGAGCCCTGAGTCCCAGGACCTTGGGGGTGGGGACTGCATTTGGAGAGGGGTCTTCACCGAGGCAATTGAGGGGAATGCAGTCATTGAGGTGGGCCGTGCTCCCGTATGACAGGTGCCACGGACACGCAGACAGGGTGAGGACACAGGGAGAAGGTGGCTGTCTCCACCAGCCAAGGAGAGAGGCCTGTGAGTGGGGAGCCGCCCCACCCACCCCTGGATCTTGGACGCCCAGACTCCGGGACTGTGAGGACATAGTTTCCAGGGGTCTGGGCCCCAGTCACGCTGGCGTGGGCTCCTGACCCAGCACCTCGGGCCTGCTGGAGCCCCTCTCAGTGACGCCCAGGGGTCTGTGACCCCTCTGAGTGACACCCAGGGGTCTGGCGTTCAGCAAGGACCACAGGTGACACTGTCTTGTGGGCACCTTCTGAGAGCGTGCCAGGCAGTTAAAGGCAGAGAGACAGAGGGGAGCCTTGCTGTCACCCCAAGGCTCCAGCCCTTGTTGGAGGGAAGTGGTACAAAGCGACACATTGTGGTGACGTCAGTTTTGGACGGTGGGGGCAGGGGCGGGGAGAGTCCCTGCTCCCTGCTGTTCCTTCTATAGGGTGTCGGGGGGACCCTCTCTCCTGAGGTTTCTTTCTGTGGGGACAGCTGGACATGACTTTCTCCAATGTGGGCTCAATCCTTGGCATCTTTTCTCAGATGGTGCAGAGACCCGGTCAGCAGCAAGGTGATGGTCAGCGCCCCTGTCACCACCGCCCTGTCCTGCACCGCCTGCTCGGTGATGCAGACCTGAGGGCGGGGCCTGAGTGAGGGCGGGGCCAGAGTGAGGGCGGGGCCAGAGTGAGGGCGGGGCCAGAGTGAGGGCGGGGCCTGAGTGAGGGTGGGGCCTGAGTGAAGGGCCCTACACGTTCAGTGATCCTTGTGTTTGTAAAGATTCCAAGGAAAGGGCCAGTGAGTCTGTCATCATTGCCACCTCAGCTGAAGCCCAGACGGTCCAGGAGCTGGGGCATGTGACCGAGACCTGGGGGGCACCCCCAGGGGTACCCAAGGGTGTCTGGAGCCGCACCCTGCCTCATGGCCACAGCACCCCTGCCCCCTGTGGTGCCAACGGCCCTGGAGAAAAGTGTTCACAAAGAACGGAGAGGTCCCTCTGTGCTCTCTGCGTCCTGCGTCGAGGGGACTCCGGTCCGGGGGTGGCTAAGGTCGCGCATCGAGCCTTCTGTCCATCCAGCTCTGCCTGCTCCTGGCAGTCTGGAGGGTGGGATGCAGCCACTGTCACAGAACAGACCGACGGGGGGGACAAGAACTGTTACCGAATGGGCCCCCCTCTCCCCTGGGGTCCCTCTGGACTAGGTTCACCTTGCCCATCGCCCTTAGGAATTGTAATTGTGGCTCTCACTGCCAGAGTTTGGTGAAAAGGAAAGGAACTATTTATTCAAAGAAGTTACACAGATTTAGAGTAATGGCAGAATGTTGCCGTTAAAAATCCCCAAGTCCCTTAGAACACCCACAAACACACACAGTCCTTCCTTCCCCCCTTTGCCCAGTCGGGCCAGGCAGGGCGCCGTGTCTCAGGAGAAGGAATGGAAGTCCGAGGCTCGGCCAGACTCCCGGGTCCTCCCAGCCGTCCCTGCTCGGCGGGCAGGCCTCCCGCGGTTCCCAGCACCACCAGCTGCGTCCTCGCCACGACCTCCAGTCCTTAATCCAAACCCACGTGGCCCCTCCTCACGGCCGCCAGCCAGAGTCCTTTCACCCCTCTCCTTCCCGCACGGTCCCGCATCCTCTCTGCTGCGTCCTTCCAAACCGCTAAGGGAGAGCTCTGCGTGGCAGCCACATCTTGGTTTCCTGCTTCCTACCCCGCGTGGTCAAGGGAGCCCCCTCTCCGCCCCTAAACAGCGCGGTTACAACCAGCGTGGGTGCTGCGCCGGTTTAAATCCCGACGCGGATCTTCCTCCGCAGCCCCGTTTCCGACCCCTCCCACCATCGGCTCTGCCTGCCGGCGCTTCCGTGGTTCTCCCTTTCTGGGCGGCCACAGTCAGTCCGGGCGGGCGTGGCCCTGTGGCGCGGAGCGAATCCCCTCCAAGCTCTCACGCAGGCGCTGTGACCAGGGGGAGCTGCCTCCCAGTTAAGTGTTGGGGTGAAGTCACTGACCAAAGTCACTCCCATGTCCCTAGCTCAAAGTCGGGCCACAGCGACTTAACATATCTGTGAAACTAACCAGCTGTTACAGATACGTTAAATAACCATTTTTGCACATTAGGTATGAAGCTGGCCAACTGTTGGTTCGCAAAATACCTCTCAATGGCCCTGCTCCCTGGGTCCCATCCCCTAGTTCAGACTTGTTGAGGTGAGGATATTTTATATTTTATAATTCCTGTGCACCCGTTTCAATCCTTCATTTGAGGGGGCCCTGGCTGCACCCTGGTGTACTTGGCCCCGAGCCCCGGTGGTCAGGGGTCTCTGTGACCGGCCAGCCCCAGGTTGGCCCTGCCGATGCTGCCAGAGGAGCCGAAAAAGTGGCCCGCCATCCGGTCTCCTCCGGTGGGACCCCATCTCCTCACAGGTACCCACAGCGCCCCGCTCCACAGGCTCCGACACCCGTGAATGAATGCCGGGCCCCAAAGGAGGCAGCCCAGACCACCAACAGGAGTGAACTCAGAGCCGGGCGCATGCCCTCCGGCCGCCTGGGGCATTTCCTGGGTCAACTTTGCCGCCTGGGACAGGCATCCCTCAAGGGGCAGGAAGGCATGTGTGTGGAAGTCCCGGTGAGGACCAGTGCTTTTCCCACCCGGTGTCCCTGCGGGCGCCACTGTCCCTGCCGGTGCTCAACCCTCTGCCGAGAGCAGCAGCCGGCGAGCAAGCTGGGGGGTCACGCAAACAGAGGAACAGAGCTGGCGTGTGGAGGCCTGTCCATCGCGCCACATTGCTTACTGGCTGAGCGATCGCGAGCAAAGCCTTTGCTAAGCCTCAGTTTTCCCATCTGTAAAATGAGGACGCACGCCCACAGGCAGGCGAGCCATTAAAACCCGGGGGACCCAGCAGCGCAGCTGGCACTGAGGAGACGCTTGAGGAGACAGAGCGTTCTTTCTGTCCTCGATGAAATCTGGGGCTGAGTCCACTCGTGGCCCGGGAGCCACGCCGCAGGGGCTGGAGCTGAAACCGGGGCAGCCTGGGCCTGAGGTGGGGCGGCCCCCTGTGCAGCAGGGCACAGGGGCTAGGAAGCTTGACTTCCGGTTGCCTTGGACCACAGCGTAACTGCTTTCTCCCACTGGCAGAATAATTCCAATGAGTGGGAGTGGGCCAGGAATTCGGGGCAGATTGTTACAATAGGGGATTCATTTAAAAATGTAAAACAGTAAAAAGATAGCATTTTGTTCATGAGGACTGACCGTTGAAATGATTTAAAATGGTCATTCCTTCTCTTCCTTTCAAATCTCCTGCTCGGATAAATGCGGTTTTCTTAATTTCTTTTCTGCCCTCCTCTCTTCTGGTTCTGTAGTTATATGTTCCACTCCTTTTAATTATTTTCCTTAGTGGTTACTAATTTTAGGTTTTAACAAGTCTATTAACAAAGCCTCCTAACATTAAACATTTCTAGGTGCCCCCAGGAGTTAGAAGACTTCAACTCCAAGCTTCTTCCACTCCGGCTCCCTGTTCTCATTGGCCAGTGTTTCAGTATCAGCTTATTTTCACTCTCTTTTCACTCTCTTTTTTCCTTAGATATCATTGGTTTTTTTTTCAAATTGCCAATATGTTTATAACTTTATTTACAAAGGTTTTCTCCCATCCTTGCTTTTTCCTTCGGGTTTAGTTTTCCACTGGCTAAAGTGTATCCTTTAACACGTCTCTCAGAAAGGGTCGTGGAAGAGTGAGCAAGGACAGAGAGCTCTTTGGTCTGCCCCTGAGGTCGACTGGGGGGTGGGCAACTGGATACAGAGTTTCTCGGCTCACAATTGCTTCCTTCCGTGTTTACAATGTTCTGTTGAAAGCCCATCACTTACGCTGCCAATGAGAAGCCTCCTCCCTGTATTATCATACTTTTGTTATTTTTTTCCACTGGCCAAGTTTGAGATTTTCTTTTTGTTTATGAAGTCCCAAGGATTTTACCATTTTCTCTTGGTCCATGCAATTCAATAGATTTACTATAAAATGTCGATGTGTGGATTGGTTTTATTTCTTTCGAGTGGGACTTTAGGGTTTCTTACCTCTGAGTGCTTGCGTCTACTCTCACTTTTGAAAAACGGACAGCCTTTTTTCCCCCTTGAAATGTCTTCTCTCCTTCTGTTGCTTTCAGAGATGTGCAGAAGTCCCACCCCCGTCCTCTGGTGCCTCAGCAGTTGCTGTCACAGTGTCTCGGGGCTGCCTGCTCATCGTCTCCTGCAAGCCTCCCGCTCACTCATTCTGTCAGCTGTGTCTTGTCCTCTAGTGTCCCTTTCCAGAAGTGACATCCAGTCTGTGACAATCTGCCTGTTCTTATTTTCTGCACACTCTCTGAGTCCCTCCCTGCTTCTTACACCCTCTGGAAGTGGGAAGTGTTTTGAACTCTCTCTCACCTGTTTCGTCACCTCCACTTCCCGAGGGGCTGGAGTGTCATCTCTGGTCCCGGTCGGGAGCTTCTTCCCATAGGACGTTTGCACAGGACTCTCCCAGCCTGAGGGGTCCTCATTCTGCATCGCTGTCACTGCTGGCCTCATAGCGGAGCCCGGGTCCGGATCGCCTGGCAGTCAGCTCAGGGAAAAGCCCTCAGTCCGGAATGCCAAGGGCTGGCGTTGGCTTGTGACCCAGATCATGTGACCCAGATCATGTGTCCCAGACCGTGTGACTCAGACCGTGTGACCTAGACTGTATGGCCCCAGTTGAGTGTCCCAGGCCATGTGGCCCAGACCTGGCCAACGCAGATGTCGAGGGGACGCCCCTGAGCAGGCCGCCTCCATCCTGCGGGACTCTCAATGACCCAGCAGGGTGGTGGGCCCCGACCACCGGTTGAGGGAGTGGGGTATTTACAATAGACTCTTACTGAGCCATAAAAATGAAGGTGATCCTGCCATCTGAGACAGCGTGGCCAGCCCACGAGGGCACCGTGCTGAGTGAGGCGAGTCGGGCAGAGACGGACAAACACCGTATGAGCTCATCTCCTTGGGGATCCAGGCAGCCCGGCTCGGAGACGCAGGGAGCAGAACAGAGGAGGCCGGGGCCTGGGGGGGGGGGATGGGACGGTGCCGGACAGACGTCCAGCTGAGAGATGATCGCGTCCCGGGGGCTGATGCGCCGCGCTGTCTCAGTTAGTAACGCTGTGCGTCTCCTTGAGCGTGGCTAAGAGAGTAGACGGTAAATGTTCTCAGCGTCGCATGAAGGCAATCGCACGCTGTGAAGGGAGCACCAGCCAGGGCCGTGGGGGGCACACGCTCCTCAGAGACGGCAGCACTGGGAGGTGGGGCACACAGACGCCCGACGTGGCGACGTGGCCGCGGGCTCGCGGTCCTTGTGTGGCACAAACAGAGCCGCAGGGAAAAGCGTCTCCGCCCCGAAGGTGGGTGTCTTCTTCAGGATGACGCGGCTCCGTGTGACTCAGTTCCTCCCGTCTATGCGGCTGTCGCAGGGAAGGTCTTATCATCACGTTCGGCTGCTTTGAAATACGAAGGAGAGAACGAACCCACGGGTCTCTGTAGCTGCTGGGGGCCCGGGGGGGCCCGAGGCCAGGAGCAGGCTCCCCGCCCGTGCGCACAGAGCTGTCACTGCCCGGCCCACAGGAGCCGCTGCTCCAGGCAGGGTCTTGAATCCAGGCGGACCCCCGCTCTCCGTTGGGAAGCAATGTTCTGAGGCCACTCAGGGGCCCCACAGGTCAACCAGGTGGAGTCACCACTCTCCCTGCCCTCTGCCAGGACATCTCCGCCTAAGCCAGTCAAACCAGTGACAACATCTGGAAAATGCCGTCTTGAAAATTGCTTCTGAGGACGTACTGCACGTCCCCTGGGTGGGGGAGGTTCCTAAACATCGGACCCCCGGCCTGGGCCGCAGCAGGTACAGGTCTCCGGGCCCCCCGGGGAGTGTCCTGCTGGAACGGTGCCCGTACACTCCCAGGAAGTGTCAAGGCCCCGGGGTGGCCTCTGGGGGAGGGAGCAGAGACCCTCCAGCATGGGTACAGAGCCATTCAAGCCACAAGGTTTAGGGTCCCCCTGGAGAACCCAGTCCAGCCCCCGCCACTGGGGTCCAGGCTCCTTCCTGCCGGCTCTCAGCGTCTCTTTCCCCATCTTCCCACCTCTGCAGGCTGAGCCTCCTGGTCACCCATGCGCCCAGGTGGTGGCCACTAGTCCATCGCTGGTCCAGTCAGATTCCCGACACCGACCAATGCCACCCCGCAGCCCGTGGAGACAGTGGCCAGGCCGTGGACGGTCTGTTGGCCATCCCGCAGGGTCCTCCAGGGACTCATTCTGCCCGTGTTAATGAGGCCCTTTTCGGTGGGCTGGCACCGCTTCCCTTGCTGTGTAACAGACTTATGGTTCGCGGAGGGTTTTCCTACTGATGCGGTCCCGGCGGAAGACAAACTGACCCCGCGTTTCCGGGCGCAGTGGAGAATCGCACGTGCCTTTCCCGGGGCTCGGAAAGCAAACGGCTGTCGGAGGCTGCTCGTTGGAAACGAAGCTTGTGCTCGGCTGCGGAGTCAGGTGAGGGGCTGCCCGTGCCGGAGCCCCATCGCCAGCGGGGCATGGGGTCACAGGGTCACGGGGCGGAGCCCTCCCCCGAGACATCCAGGAGGGTCACTCTTCTGCCACGCGGAGGTGCCCACCAGCCAGGAAGCTCTCTCACAGTACCTCCGTCCAGAGGTCGGGTTGCGATTCCATTCTGGAAACACAGCTAGCCGAGCTCCCGCTCCAGGCCTCACCCCCTCCTGGCGGCCGTAAGAACCGCCAACCCCTGAAGACAGTCCACGGGCTCCTGGCCAGAGCCCAGCGACAAAAGCTAAACCCGGTTTGCGCCGAACCACAGACGCCCTTGCTCAGCGGACCGGCCATCCCCGCACAGCCCCCGCTGCGGCGGTGAGGTGCATTCTGGACACGCGCCCCACGCGCCGCCCCGCGGGTGAGATGCTTCACGACCCAAGTGGGTCCCGCCACCCACCCTCTCTGGGTCTCGTCCCCAGGCACATGGGCCCGGAGGTCTGGGCTCAGACCAGGCCCGGCGGGGCCACAGCAGCGGTTTCCGTCCGGTCTCCAGCAGCCGGGGTTTGTGGCTGGGTGACAGGGAACGCCTGAGAAACGCTTCTCAGGTCCCGCTGCTTCTCGATCTGTGTTGTGAGAGAAACCCCACTCTTTCCCTCTCCTCTCAGCCCCCGACCCCCGGGCTGGGGCAGGGGTTCCCAGTCCTCCATCCTCTCCCTCCTCCGTGGACACCACCCTCTACCGCTCACCCTCGCCCCCGGGGCCGGGCGCACAGGTGGCCTCGTGCTCAGCGAGGGGACACATCTTTCCCCCGAAGTGTGCGTCCTTGCCACTTTAAGCTGGAAGGCTGCTTTAGGACATGATTTACACAGGCTTTCCGGGTTTCAACAGAGGGGAAAAAGTCTGCAACAGGCTTTTGCTGAAAGAATTACAGGAGAATCTTCTAAGGGATCTGAAGCTCCCAGAACATAACAGGGAAATTGGTCCGACGCCGGCGCAGAGGCTGAGCGGCCACTAACCCACGTGATGTCACTCTGTCGGGACGGGAGTGCCACCATGCAACCTCGTCAATGGGCACGCCGTTCCACGGGACACACGGTGACCAGGTGAGGCCTCCTCACAGACGGGGACCCCCGGCCTGTCCCCGGGTGTGAAGTCCGCTCTGACGGGAAGTTCCAGAGCACAAAGGGACCTACGCGGGCCGTAGAACACTGAGTTTGGCAACTAATGTTTAGCAACAATGTACGTTTCTGCGAGGGGCATTTTTAAATGCCACACACGCACGTGCGTGAGGCACAGATGATGACAGCTTGCCTGTTTTCACTCTCGGAAGCAGTTTTCCGGGGAGAGGCTACCACGAACCCTCTTCCACAACAGGAGACAGGGCCGGCAGCCCAACCCAGAGCCCCAGGGATATGCCGGGGGGAGCAGCAGCCCTTGTCTCTGCCTGGGGACCCCAGTGTCCCTGCAGACGGCAGACAGATCCACAGCCGCCAGTGACCAGGGCCAGCCCAGCCCTAGTGACAGGGTTTGCTTCTCTGTGTTCTCGTAAAAGCTGCAGAGATGGGCTCCCGTCCCGGGGTTGGTGGCCGGCCCCTCCCAGCAGAGTGCTCCTGCACCCTGGCCTGGTGTGGCCTTCCTGCCTCCCCAAATATGCCCGCGTGGCCTTTCACAGGGTGGTGGCCCAGGAGGGGCTTGTGGCTGCCGCGGGTGCTTGCTAAGCCCACACACGAGGACTTAACCCAGCAAACAGTTGTTCTCACGCAATCCAGGAGGCCAGCCTTCCGACTCATGGCATCGGCAAAGCTGGCTCCTGCCGGAAGCTCTGAGGGCCTACATCCAGGCTTCCAACAGCTGCCACCCGCCATCAGCGACCTGTAGACACATCACTCCAGCCTCTGCCTCCATCGTTGCGTGGCCGTGGTCTCCATTTTTTCTTCTATAGGGACGTCAGACCTATAGGGCCTAGTGGAGTAAGGCCCGCCCTCGTGACCTCATCCTAGCCAGGCACATCAGCTGTGACCCTGTGCCAAACAGTGTCACCTCCTGACATCCCGGGGGCTAGGACTGCAACATACATGTTTTTGGGGTGACACACGGTCAATCCACAGCAGTCTTTACTCTCAGCAGCTGTGGATGCTGGGACTGTGTGTTCAGAACCAAATCCATTCATTCCTGTATTCAGCATGCCAACAGTTACAAGGCACCTCCTAGGCATCATGCTGAACTCTTTGGGTTAATGGGGAGCAAACCCAGAGAGTGCATTGGTGGGGGCAGCTCCAGATGGAAGGTGTGGGTGGAGGGGGAGGGGCATGGTGGGGTCATGGCCGGGTGAGGGTGGAGGCAGAGGGCCCAGGGAGTACAGCCAATCATGCTGTAGTAACTAGGTAGACTGCCAGGTGGACACTGGGAATCGGGGGGAACACTTTGGACAGTATATGACTGCCCACTATGCTGGACACTGAAACCAATACGAAATAATACCAAATGTCATTCAGCTGCCATTGAAAAATAAACTTTTAAAAGTAAAGAAAGCATTCGGAGCGCAATCAGTACGGTTAAAGCACCAACTGGTGGGAGAGCGGTGACGGTCCAATATTCAGGGAAATGCGGGAGGCGGAAGGATCCTCTCCCGGCGCCGCAGTTGGAGGCGTGCGCAGCGCGTGCAGCGCGCGCAGGGCGCGGCGCTCCGCGGGGACATGAGGGCGGCATCAGGGCGCTGTCCCCGGCGAAGTGCTTGGGTCTGTGCCGCGCAGGGCTGTTTACGAGCCATACGAGGGTGCGCACGGTCAGAACCCAGAGTGAACAAGACACACCAAGCTGCTAACGGGGATTGTGTTTGGTGGGGTTTGGGTCGTATTTAAAATTCGCTTCTTCGCGTCCGTCTGTAACACGGCTTCACGGCAAAAACTGGCAGACTACGCAGACACGCGCGCTGCTGCAGAGCGCTCTGGAGTGACAGAGATGGCGGGTGTCTTCTTCTTAGAGACTTGGCCGAGTCCCACTTCTTAAGTTTCCCTTTGGGACCTGCCTCCCGCTCTTAGTCCAGGGTCCGAGGCTTCTCCCCCAGGGACGGGCGCTGGCCGAGGAGAAGGCGCACGGCTTCCAGCTTGAGCGCTGTGGGACCGCCTCGCGGTTTGCTGGCACCTGCCCAGGTGAGCAGAGTGAAGAGCAAGGAAATGGGGTCTGAAGGGTAAGAACAAACAGGAGAGGACGCGTGTGTGTCTGTGCGTGTGTGCATGAGTGTGTGTGTGCATGAGTCTGCGGGGACAGGGTGTGAGCCAGAACGAAGTCTAGGCTGATGCACCTGGACAGAAGGAGGGCAGCTCCTCCCTCCAGGGACCATCAGTCTGGCCCTCTTCGCAGGCCCTTCAGGTCCCCTCGAGCAAGGCAAATGTTTTAGCATTCTTTAAAAAACATACTTTAAAGGTCTGGCTTTAAAACCCAGAAGCCAGGAAATTCTCTCTGCAAGCAGGTCTGGGACGGTGCAAAGGACATGAATCACAGCCGCCACCGCCTCCGGACACACGGCTCTAAGTTGGCATAAAATCGCCCATTTCGTGCGGTGAAATAAGGGGCCTCATTCTCGACACTCGGTCGATATCGGGAGCCACTGCTTAGTGCCCGACACATCGGTCATTTTAATCGCCGGCCCCCGCGTCTGGGCTGCGCCCCCTCTTCTGCGACCATATTTCTTACTCTGTGCGGTGTTCACCCCCATACCTCTGGACCAGCTCACATGACCCAGGAAATTCGAGGGCCTCGTGCCTCCCGGGCGTGCGAGGAAGTGGAGGAAACGGTCAGCAGACAGAATAAACAGCGAGTGAGGCCCGCGGTGCAGGGCGCAAGCCGGGGGAGGAGCAACCGAGAGATGCACTTCGGCAGCTCCGAGCACCACCCACGTGGGCACGCAAGCGCGTGCACGTGCGCACACCTCTCCCCCAGCACACACCAAGCCCACTCCCCTCCAGCTGCCCTGATTCCCGGGGGACCCAGTTCCTGGCCATCTCCCAGGCCCCTAGGAGGAGGCGTGGGCTCAGCCCTTGTTGCCCCCTCTGTGGCCAGTGCTGCTGTTACCCTGTCTCTGCAGATTTGTTCCAAGGCAGCTGACATGCTGGGGAACACAGAAAATGGGGTGATAGACGGAGAATGCGGAGGCCGGCACCCCGCTGAGCAGCGGCGGGAGGAGCCCCCCACTGCGCGCGCGCGCACGCGCGCGCACCTGGAACATCCGCCTGCTGCCCTGCGCTGCCGGTTCTGTGAGCCGCGCCCCTCACGCCTGCGCTAGGACTTGGCGCGGACTCCAGAGAAGCCTCCTCCCACCCCTCCCAGAACGCAGGAGCTGGACCCATATCAACAGCCTCGTCCACAGGCAAACCGCGGGGCGGCGCTACGGTGAGGAGCCGCGTTCCCTGGGACCTGTGTGTTTCCCGGCGGTTTAACGTTGGGGGTAGGTGCTCTAGGTCACGCAGGTGACCCCGTCCCGTTAGCTGCTTCCCCCACGCCCTGTGGGTTCAGGGTGTGGCTCTGCATGAAGCGGTGACTTTGAGCAGCACCCGGGTGGCCTTACAGCAGAACTGAGTGCACTCTTAAAATTCTCTGACCCAGGAGAAAGTATAGGCAGACAGAATTCGCTGTGGGCCTGGTGCGCAGAGAGACTGGGGAGAGACGGGGTCTCTCTGGAGCATGGAGACACAGGGTTTGTGACAATGGACGGAGGCTGGGTGCCTGAGGTGGTGGGCTGAGCTACGGCCCTGAAGGTCCCCAAGCCCTAATCCCCGGGGCCTGTGGGCGTTACCTTAGCAGCAAAAGGACTTTTGTGCAATAGCTGTGATGACGTTAAGGCTGTGGAGGTGGGAGATCATCCGGTACTCTGGGGGGCGCCAGTGTGGTCAGAGGGTCTTTGCAGGAGAGGAGCCGGTGTGGGGAAGGAAGCAGTCGTGGCCCTGCTAGGCCAGCTCTGTGGGTGGGGGAGGAAGCCTGCCCAGAGTCTGGAAGAGGCCGGGAGCAGACTGCCCCACCTCCCGGGGCCTCTGGAGGGAGCTCCGCCCTGCTGGCAGCCCAGGGAAACTGATTCTGCGTTTCTGATCTCCAGAGCTGCCAGAGGAGAACTGGGCTGTCTTCAGCCACCCAGGTGGGGGCAGTCTGTCGCAGCAGCCACAGGGAGCTGATGCAGGAGCAGTGTGGTGCAGTGTGGGAGATACCGGGGGCTGGAGTCGGGGCGCAGCACCCAGCCCAGGGGTCTCGGCCCGTTTTCTCTGAGTCCCGGTGCCGCACGGCCAAATCGCTTTGGTCAGGATGTAACTGCTCCGTGACTGGTCTGTCCGGGCTGCTTGGAGAGTTTCATGAAAAGACGTTGGGGTACGCAGGATGCAGCGCCTGACCCGGAGAGGGTGCATGAAGTATTTGCCGCTTTTCAGCTTCTGAGAAGGGACCGTTCCCTTTCTTCTCAACTCCCCTGAAGCTGGCTCCCACCGGTCCCCACCCCATCCCTCAGGCCAGCAGCATGGGTGGGGAGTCTTTCTGGAGCCACGCCCATCCCCCTGGGACACAGCTCCCTCCCCTCCCAGCACCCACACACTCCTGTACCCACCAGGCTCCTTCCCCAGCTCAGCGCGACCTGCCCACTCGGGCAAGCCCAGCGCCCCCAGCAGCGCCATCAGCCATCACCGTCTCCCAGAACAGCACCCCGCCTGACCCGAGGTGTCCTCTTCCACTGCCTCCTGCCCTCTCCTCCCGCCCCCCTGGCTGCAGGATTCCTGCTCATCCCTGGAGGCACCTGAACACCCCGCTGTGACTGTCTCTCTGACCCAGCAGTCCCCGGAAACATATTTTGCCTTTTGCTCTGTGAAAGCATGTTCCCCCACAGCCACGTTCCTTAGAGAGAGGGCTCAGTCCCCCTGATTCCTTTCTGTGGCCCCACCGCCCAGCCTCCCGCCCAGCACAATGGAGGCCGGAATTCCTGTGTGGTCGGCAAAACCGTCCCCAACATCCCAGAGCAATTTTTTCTACTTGTGACTTTGAGAAAATGTCGGTGAACGACGCTGGTTTTTGTTTTCATCACCGAAAGGGAACGGAACTGCAAGCCAAGAACTTGGACTTGCGCTGCTGTCTCCGAGTGGCCGGGCGGTGGGTGGTCACTGCCCCTCCTGGCCATTGGTTTCTGCAGGAGGTTGGATTAGGCCAGGGTTGGGGGGTCTCAGGCTCCTGTGGGGACGGCCCTCTCCCGTGCCCGTGGCGGACACGACGGGTCCTCACAGCAGGTCCTCAGGTCTTTCCAAGCAGGGGGACGCACCGGTGTGGGAAGGAACCCTGTCGGCCGGCCCAGGCTCACGTGACCTCCAGGGTCCTCCCGCTCGACCTTCGGCTCCAGTGGGCGTTTCTGCCCTGTTCAGCAACGGCATAGGAGGTGGAAGGGGGGAGGCTGCGTGGGCTTGGTGTGAGGCGACCGGTGGCCACTCAGCCAAGACCCTTCCAGGAATTCCCACGGTTGTGTCCTGAGCTCCAAAGCCTTGGCCTGCGGTTTACCCGGTCCTCCCCGGTCACCTGTGCAGAGCAAGCTCCAGGCTTTGGACTCCGTTACGGGCTGAGCTGTGCCCCGCCCACAGATTCATATGTTGGAGTCTGCGTCCCCTCCCTGTCTTTGGAGATGTAATGAGGACCTGCGCCAAGGTGATTAAGGTAAAATGAGGTCAGCAGGGTGGGTCCACCCCAGCAAGACCAGGGTCCTGGTGAGAAGAGGAGACCAGGACTCGGACACACACAGAGGGACGGCCAGGTGAGGACACAGGGAGGTGACGGCCGTGTGCATGCCAAGGAGAGAGGCTTCAGAAGGCGTTAACCCTGCTAACTTGACCTTGGACTTCCAGGCCCCATGGCACTGAGAAATGCATTTCGGTCGTGCTTGGCCCCCGGTGGTGGTACTTGGCGGTGGCAGCCCCAGCAAAGGAGGCACAGAGAGGAGCCGGGGCTCCCCACACCCGCCGTGGGGGGCGCACCTGCGCTGTCCACAGGCCCCAAGGCAAAGCTGTGGGACGTGAAGGACCATGGGGGCGCGCTGGCCCACGAAGGCCGGGCTCCAGGGGAGGGACGTCGGCTCGCTGCCCGGGCCGCTGGGGTGACAACCACCAGGCTGGTCTCCGTGGTCTGCTCCTTGAACCCTGTGCTACCTCCCCCCTTTCCGGAAGCTTCCTGTCAGGTCTCCAGAACTCCTCTCCCCGAGCCGCTTGTTGGCGAGGATTAAATCTAACCAAGTTATTCCTGTTTGGTTCCTGATGGATTTCTCTCTTATGGCTGTTGGTAAAATTACATTTTAAAAATACGAGCCAAAAACTAATAGAGAGAGAGAAGGAAACACAGCCAGGCGCACTCAAGGGGAGACATCGCTAATTGTGGCTGTTCGGTCCCCAAGAGGGACAAGGTGCACAGGACTGGCGTGACAGGTCCACCTCGAACCCCCGGGGGTGCCGTCAGGAAGAGCCCCCCGTGGCCTGCAGGTGGGGCCGTCGGTGCCCGTGGCCACGGTGGGTAAGGACAAGGCAGAAACCTTGGCATCGTCTCCCGTCTGTCCCTCGAGGATGTGGGTGGTCTCTGTCCCTGGTCTGTTCCTGCGGAGGAGTGGAGCAGTCGGAACAGGGACACAGAGCAGGGGACGGGACGGTGCCCTGGGACCGGGCGGCCCGTGCTGTCCACGCAGCACCTGCACCCAGAAACCGAAGGCTCGGCCCCTGTCGCCTGCCCCGAGCCCAGACAGCCGCGGCTCTGGGGAGCCACCTGTCTCACGGTGACTCGGTCTGGCCGCCTCGCGATGCTCATCGTTGCAAGCAGGCTGAGCTTCCCTGTCGCCTCCGCTTTGTTCGGCGGCGACAGAGGCAGCGGCTGCGGCGGCGGCTGGGTCAGCGGCAAGCTCGGAGGGGTGTGTGTGTTTGTTTGCCAAAGAAGGGAAGGCACCGCAAGATGTGATTTAACTTGTAATTTTATTTGCTGTGGAGCAGCTAAAGCAATGATTGTATCTGATGTGGAGTTGAAATGCATAAAGAGATAAATGGCTTAATTTGAATCAATATTAATTTACTGCAATTTGCTTTTAACTTTACTTCACAGCAAATGAAATTACTCTGCTCAGGAGTCGTTGGGAAAGTTTTCCCTGCGCAGAGCGCCGAGCTGAAGCGGCGTGACCGCCGGTTCGGGCGTGCAGAGCTGACCGCGCCCACCGGCCTGGAGGAGACCGGCCTGAGCCGCTCGAGAACTGGAAACGTCCCCCAGCCGCCAGTGAAGATGCTCCAGCCGGCGCAGTCCGGTCCCGGTGCCTGCCTTCCTGCCCCGGGCGCTAAGGCCGGCCTTCCCCAGCAAAAGGGGGCCTTAGGAATGGGGGTAGACGGCGAGAAGACGGCCACCGACACGCACTCTTCCCACACTCTTCCTCACTCTCCAGTCCAGGGAGTGAGCTCCCCACTCGGGTCCTGGGACTCCCGACAGCGCCCTGCAGACAGGGCAGCTGAACGCACAGGCCGTCCCGGAGGCCGGAGCCCCAGGGGTGAGCAGGCTGGTTCCCCCCAGGCCTCTCTCCTTGGCGTGTAGATGGCCATCCTCTCCCTGTGTCGTCACATGGCCACGTCCTGTGCGTGTCCTAATTTTGGTTGGGACTGCCCCAATGAGGTCACTTTACTTTCCTCTCCTCTTTGAAGACCCCCAATCCGAATGCAGTCACACTTGAATGAGTGTGAGTCCGAATGAGACACCGGACGTTAGGCCGTGACTGTGTGGGTTTGCGGACACGAGTGACCCCAGGACAGGCCCCTCAGGCTCCCCTCTGCCCCCAGCACTTGAATTGGGCTCTGTGCCTGGGGGGGACTTGAGGTCCAGGTACAGATCCCAAATGCCACCTCCGAGGGCGTCACACTGAGCGCTGACCCCGCGCACACAGTGGTGAGTACGACGCATATCAGCGGCGGCCGCCTGGAGAGGCTGCGAGGCGCAGACCCCACACTGAGCCCCAGGCATCGGCACCGGGTGACACCGCCATTATCCCCACGTCACAGCTGAGAAGGGTGACTGTGAGGACGCGCACTGCCCTCCTGTCCCCGCCGGACGCCTCTCGGGTGAGCAGCCGGGCAGGGCCACGAAGATGTGCCGGTCCTCCCCCTGCAAGTTCTTCCCGTGGACGGGCATGGCGTCCCCCGGGGAAGGCGTGCGACGTCAGGCCCAGCCCGCCGAGGGCGTCCCTTCCCGGAGCCCTTCCCCTGGGCGCAGAGCCGCCAGGCAGTCCCGCTCGTGATGGGCCCCCTCCTCGTTTCAGCCGAAACGGGCGTGTAGGAGGTGGCGTGTCCTCCTCCTGCGCGAGACGCCTCGTGTGCTGTTCCAGGGCTCCTCTGTTAACCGCGTGCTCTCCGCCACGCAACCCGGCACGTGGGCCCTCCGACCCGGGAGTCCATGAGGAGGCGCCCAGGGGTTCAGACGCTCAGATTTCAGGGCAGTGCGGACATGATGTATGTGTTTGTGGAAACCGTCCACAGAAGGGCCCACCCCGGTCCCCCGTGGGTCCCCACAGACAAGGGACAGGAGGAGAAGGTCTGGAAATGGGGGTACAGGGAATAGGGGTCCTTCACAGGCAACTAGAGGGTGTCACTGTCCCGGGCTCCGGCTGGCAGGGGAGAGCAGGGCAATCCTCGTAAGTGTAAATGAGTCATCTTGTTCTGGAGGCTTCACGCTGAAACTCAAAGCCAGTTCCGCCCTGACTCAGGAGGTCCGGGCAGCGGGGATGGCACGGCCTGGGGTCCGACCCAGCCCGCTGGCCTCTGAGCGCTCTCCCAAACACGCCACGGTGGCCTGGGGATCTTGCTAGGGGACTGGCAACCTCCAGGAGTTTTCTCCGGCGTCAGCACCTCCCGGGACCCTGCGTACACACTCGCCCCCCCCCGACCTCCGACAGCCTTGTGCCCCCTCCCTGCGTCCTCTGAGTCCCTGCGTCCTCTGAGTCCTCTCCGCGTCCGCCTGTCTGCCTTCCCCACCAGGCCGTCAGCCCGGGCGTTGTGTCCAGAGTTCCCAGGGCTGCCTCGCTGGGACCTAGAGTGGCGGCCGGCGCAGGGTAGGTGCTCCTTTGTGGCTGGGGAAGGCCTGGCGGGCCAGGCAGAGGCAGGAGCGGGGGTCCGAGGACACCGACGCGTGAGGGGGTGGGCGAGAGGAAACACGCCAGCCAGGCCGGTCTGGGGCTGCGCTTTCCCCGGAGGAAATGCGTCCCGGTCTTCCTTCCATAGGCGAGTGAGAAAACGCAGCTTTCGAGTGCAGAGGCTCAGTTAGCAGCCAACTTTGCTGGAATGTTTCTGCTCAGTAATTTGCACCCCACAGCATTTTAGGGGTTGAATGTGATTTCTGAGAGCAGTCAGAATTCCGTGGGCGGTCTTCTATTTACTTAGAAGTACAAATATGTCTACTCACTTCTTTTGATTGGGGGAGGGCAGTTTTAATCAAGCCTTGGCCAAGTACAGATAAGAACATTGGTTTAATTGGACTTCACCAGCCATCCAGAGAAGGTCCGGGCTCTCACTGGACACGGGGGGAGGCGGGGGTCCGTCGGTGTCCCTCCCAGGTTGATTTGTCTAATTCCAATTGACATCAAGAGAAATACAGCCCTCAAAGGGCATGATGAGAAGATATAAACCATTTCCTCCTAATGTTTTATGCCAAAAGTTGATGCTGCAAAATTTAAGCTCCCCAAAGCCTGACACCTCGTTTGCAATAAATTCTGGAGGGAGAAAATAATGACTGTGGGCCGTCACTGCGTGTCACCCTGGCATTGCTCTGCGTTCTGTCCTCGCCACAGCAGGGGGGACAGGTGCCTGGGTCACGATGATGGGCAGGGCATCTCCGGGACCCAGACGGAGTGCCACACCCTTGCTGCTCCTGTGGGCTGACGCCCCCTGCCAGAGGGTCCGGGTCCCGGGGCCCAGATAAATGGCCGCCCGGAATCTGTTCGCAGTGAACCTCCCGACCCGGGGAACCGCCCGATCTGGGGAGGCGGGAAACTTGAAGGATGTGCCCTCGCTGGCGGCCGCCCGGCGCCTCCCAGCCTGATCCCGCCATTGGCAGGCAACCCACAGATAATGCGCTTTCTAAATTACGCCGTGCAATTCATAGTTTCACACCTTTTTCAAATGTAATTTCAAAATTAAATTAGGCCGAATGTATACAGGAACGTGGTGGACGATTGTCGACGTGGCCTCCAGCCAGCTTCTTCTCAGTCCCCAGGGGAAGGAGAGAAAACTAATTAACTTTCCGGAGCTCCGGGATGCTGTCTGTGCGTGACAGTCCACCTGCCACCTCCCGGCTCGAAACCTCCCTGCCTCTCCCGAGGGCAGAGCCGCACCTGCCGGTTTTGGAAAGAGCCATTCTCTCCCGCCAGTCCCGGCTCGGGTGCTCTGCCTGCACCGGGTCCTCTCCTGGGCGGAGAGACGAGACAGAGGACGGGTGAAGTTAGGGTGCTTGGGTAGCCGTTGGGTCCCACTGAATCTTCCCACCTCCCCCTCGGCCTCCGGCCTGGCCTTAAGTCTGGATGCTGTTGACAGACCCTCTCAAGCAGCACTTGCCTGTTAGAGTCTTGCTCTGTTTTCTAAGATTTTGCATTAAAAAAAAACTCACTTTATCACCAGATAGTGTTTCCCCAAAGCCCGCAGGCGTTGCCTCCTTGGGTGACCCCGTCCCCCTCGTGTATCCCTATTCTGGGCACACAGTAGGACCTGTGTGGGTTCAAGGCCATTCCACAAACAGCTGGTGAGCTCTTCCGCTGCAGACAAGTGCACTAGGCTCTGAGGGGAACATGAGACACCCCCACTGCAGGGGCTGTCCTAGGAGCTTACAGCTGGGAGGGGCGGGCCCTCCGGCGCCCAGCCCGGGGAGAGCACCCAGCCCGGGGAGAGCGCCCAGCCCGGGGAGAGCCCCCAGACCGGGAGAGGGGGAGAGGGCTGTGGACTGCATCCCGGAGACCCTTTTCTATTTTCTCTTCTGAAATTTCTTTCCGTAAACCATTGACGAGAGAACAATTTGGAGGAAGTAATATATACCATGAAATTCGTCATTTTACCCATTTTCGAGTGTACAGATCAGTGGCATTTAGCACATTGCCACGGCCGTGGAGCCGCCCCCTCCGTCTCGCTCCCGGCCGTTTCGTCTCCCGCAGACTCACACCTGTGCGCGTCAGCGCCCACCCACTCCCAGGGCCCCCTCCCTCGGCTCCTGCCCCGGCCGCCGTCCTGGCCGCAGAGCTGCACAGGGGGTGGCCCTCGGGGCCTGGCTCCTTCCACTCAGCGCGGTGTCTCCTTGGCTCACGCACCGCGTCCCCGCATCTGAGCTTCGTGCCTTCTCGTGGCCACATACAGGCCACCGCACGGGTCCACCACGTTTGGGATCGCCATTCACACGGCGACGGACGCTGGGGTTGTCCCCACGCTTGGGCTGTCATGAGTAGCGCTGCTGTGAACACGCGTGCCCAAGTTCCATGTGCCTGAAGGTGCGTTCTCTAGTCCTGAGTGACACGTCTCGGCCACTCGGGGACTGCTTGCCTCACTTTTGAAGGCGCCACCCAGGCCTTTCGATGCTGGTTTCTCCCCAGCCTCGCCTGCACTGGCTGTTCTCTGAGCGTTCATTTACTGCTGCTGCTGCTGCAGCCCTCCCAGTGAGTGGGAGCCCCCGTCAGTGGGGATGCCCCTTTCTTCTCCTCAGCTGCCGCGCACTTGACCTGTGACGCAGGGGGCTGGCTGGCTTGGCCTGGAGGAGGCCCCTGGGTAGGGGGGGCTGGGACAGCTTGATGGCTGACGGCTGCTGCGTTCCGGGGCAGCAGCAGGTGCAGGGAGGTGCCCCCACGTCCCCTGCTTCCGCTCCAAGCTCTGGGCCGGCTGTGACCCGGGGCGGGCTCCGCCACCACGGCCTTGCTTGAACGTCCACCCCAGTGGGGTAAGGAGGGCGCGCAGAGGACATTGGTGAGGCAGAAGTGACTTCCGGAGACGCCGTCTGCCAGCCAAGGAGGGAAGCCTGGGAAGCAGCCCGCGCCGCCGACACCCTCCTGGATCTCAGGCTTCCGGTGCCCAGGGCTGTGAGGGGACACATTGCTGTGGCTGAAGCCCCCCATCTGCGGGGCTCGGTGATGGCAGCTCCACAAAGCTAATGCAGGATGTGACAGGGAGACAGCAGTTCCCATCGGCTGTCCTGTGACGAACCCTCCGGCCCCTCGTGGAGGCTGGAAGTGACCAGGGGCCACTGAGGTCCGGTGGGGGGCGAGGGGCGGGCACGGGGCAGGTTCCGACACCCTGACGTGTGGCCTGCTGTGGTTTCTGTCCAAGGTTGCACATCCCCCACTTTTGTTGACAACTGGCATCACGGCCTACAGTCAAAGGCGATCTAATTTTTTTGTCATTGAACGTCTATATTTATGTATTATTTCTAATGTTGGTTGTCATCATTTATTTATTTTTAAATTAGATTTTGGGGTGACATTGGTGAATGACACTACATAGGTTTCAGGTGCACAGTCTTCTAACACACACCTGTGTGTCCCACCGTGTGCCCGCCGCCCGGAGTGCCGTCTGCTTCGGTCACCGTGCGTTTGACCCCATTTACCGTCGTCAACACCCCCACCCCTCCATCCAGCCGGGGTCTCCTTTCCATATAAAGGAGAAGCAAAGGGTTTCCCGAGGAAACAGAAGCTGAAGGACTTGACCACCACGAACCTGCATCTCAAGAAATGTTGGAAGGAGAGATCTGATTCTGCCCCAACTCTTCTCCTCTATCACTTAATCTTAAGACGCTGCTGGGGGACAAAGGGAGCTTCACTCTCGGTTTCCAGGGGAAGCTGGACCCTCGAGTGGCCGGGGACCTGCCCGAGGTCGTGGAGCTCTATCCCGGCCCGGGTGTGGGGGTGGGTGGGGGAGGACGGCAGCGCACAGAGACCGCTGTGCCCACACCGCCCGCCCTGCGGGGACCAGCCCCACCAGGCGGGGGAGGAGGGAGCCGAGTCCTGCCCCCGTTCTGAGTTGCAAGCTCCACAATGCTGACTTGGAACAGCAGCCGAGATTTCTGCAGACTTCTGAGTGCTGAGTCCAGCGAAGGGCTGGCCCCTGACTTTGTCAGCTGTGCTGGGCTGGAGGAAGCCCGGAGAGCGTGCCCCCGGGGGAGCAGAAGGGGGCCCCGTTCCTGTCGCCGCCAGCTGACAGGGCGCAGCAGCTACACAGTCACTTACCCCCCTCCCCCGACACACACACCGAGCCTGCCCGCCTTCCAAACCACACTCTTCCAAACTGGTTCCTCCCTGATGCTAATTCCAGCCGCCTTGTTGACAGAGGGGACGCAGGTGATGCGAACAGAGCAGTGTGTCATGTGTCACCTAGATCAGTTATGGCTGCGTGGCTTTCCTCGCTGGTCAAAGGGATGAGGGCCGTGTCTGTTCGGTTTCTGCCGGCCCAGCGTCGATCTCATTTCCAGCACACAGTAGGCACCTCATGAGTGTGCACAGTTGAGTTGAGTTGGGTGAAACCTCTCCCAGTGCCCATCAGTGTCACTGAGAGACCCAATTGTCAGAGCTGCAGGCACAGGGTGGGGGTGGAAAGGACCCTGGATCAGAACGCCAGGTCGCTGGTCCCCAGGGTGGATTTCCACCCACGAGTCTTGTAGTTTCGCTGGCGTCCAGCCCTCTGTACACAGCCCACCCCGTCTCCCCCCCAGAGCCCGGATCCCTGAGCAGCCCTGCTGCGATGCTTCGAGCCCAGCACTTTCTACCTCTCCAAACGCTGGGGTGGAGGGGGTTTTCCGCCTGGTCTTCTACCTGCAGGCTAAGGGGGTTTCTTGTGGGAAACGGCCTGAGAGCAGGGAAAGTTTTCATCTGTTTTGCATTTGCCTTAGAAGAATAAAACTCACCCCAGTGCTTGGTGGCTCATGCATTACCCCTGCCCCTCTTTTATCAGGGTGATGTGCACACGTAGAAAGAGGGGCACCTGGGACACTAATAACTCCTGTTGGGACGGGGAAGCCCAGCACGAGACGGGCAGGCCCAGCGGAAATCCGCCCCCTGAAGCTCCCGACCCAGGACCTTAGACCGACCCGACTTTCTTCCCGGGCGTCTAGTCCTGGTGGACGAGGCGGACGGTGTGTCGGTGTGAGCTGGGCACGTTTATAACGGGGCAGTCCGCGTTTCAGTTGCTGAGTCACTGCCTTTAACCGCCAGGGCCTGCAGGCAGGGCCAGGAGCCAGCGTGGTGGAGGTTTCCGGGTCCACCAGAGGCTCGGGGAGCGCGAGGCAGGGAAAGCATTTGGACTCATTAGGAGGAGAGGTGGCAAGGTGCTGAGGGAGTCCCCTGGCCGCTGTCCCAGTTAGGCAGGCTCATTAAGGGGCCGTTCCGTGGGCTCCACGGTATTAAGAGCAATAAATCTGGGGGCCGCCCTGCGCGTGGCCTCCTTCTGCTGCGATCCCTGAGTCAGGGCATTGGTTCTGCGTGGCCCGTGTGCAGGGGACCCCCGAGCTCCCGGCTGTGCATGAGCCCCGCCCTCAGCTGGGAATGCTGCCCTCGGGCCCATCCCGGGGCACAGCCAGCTCAAGGTGCACGGGGAACAAGCAGTCTCTCCCTGGTGACATTTAAAGGCACACTGGGACCAGCTCGTCCCGGGAATGAGAGCAGGAGCGGGAGGCGGGGAGGGCGGGTTGGACACACTTCTTTCAGAACGGGCGGCTGCCTTCCCGTTCTCCTTCCACACACACGCCCATCACCCCAAAGGCGCAGGAATCGACTTGTGTTTTAAATCAAACAGTAAATGCTTTATGGGGCGACATTTATTTGCTTATTCATTAGATTTACATTTACATAAGAACATTCCTCTTAATAAATGCAAAGCTGCTGCCTGTTAATTTTTTTTTCGAAAGAAGTGGCAGTCAGTTTAGCTGTTGGAAGTGAAACAAGGTCACGTCGCATCCTGCTGGCGGACGGGAGGAGCTGCGTGGGGACACGTGCTGACTGGAGACCAGAGCCCAGCCCGGGCCGGGGGCTCGGGAAGAGAGCGGGGAGGGCCGTCCTCCAGGGCTCTCGCCAGGGCCCCGCTCACAAACAGATCCCCACGTCCCGCTAAGCAGCCCACACCCAGCCGCTGACTCGGAAGATTCTGAAAACAGGGGACAAAGAAAAGAGAGAGAAGGCAAAGAAGCAACCCAAGGTCCCTACTCCTTCCTTCCCGTTCTCTCTCTGTCTCCCTTCTTCTCTCTCTCTCTGTCTTTTAACATTCAGAACAAAAG
>CM052542.1:1950052-1970022 GCA_028533065.1 Trachops cirrhosus
GACTTGAGCCTCAAAGTCATTCTCAGAGGAAGTTATTGTCAATCAAAAAGAAGCTTAAAATAGAAACTCTTCTTCCTCTATTACTATCGTGTTAGTGACTGCGGGCACAGCTATTCTTACATGGGGAGACGCATTTCTATTTAGAAAATGCCCGTGATTCTCTGGCGTGCGATCTGGGTGGGATTGGACCACAGGCGTCTATTGGGCCACGAGTGAGTGAGAGGACAGGGTGGGGACAGGGTGGGGACAGGGTGGGGACAGGGTGGGGACACAGCGCAACAAGGGCCTGAGGCAGGATTCCTGAGTCACAGTCACAGCCCTTGTTGGAATCCACCCGAAACAGTAGCTTGACGGTGGCCCTTGGAGCCGTCATTAAAGAAAATGACGACGTGCTCATGCGAACCTTTGAAGCTGCACCTGCCCCGTCGCTGAGCCACCACCGTCCCGGAAACGTTGTCTTCATTAAAGGCGCAAATCCCTCCAGTCTGCTGCAGACACACCGCCCTTTCCGAGACTCTGAGGGGTCGCCTCCTCCCAGTGCTGCGTCCTGGGCGGGGTGGCATTGATGAGCGGGCACGCTCACGAAGCAACAGCGAGGAGACAAAACATGAAAAAGTGGGGGTTTCAGAGTGAGCCCCTGTGTTACACGGCCAACAACCAGGAGGGTTTTCCCCCTAAACACACAGGGTCCGGCAGAAGCAGCGCCTGCTTGAGTGTGGTCGGTAGGGTAGTAATATGGGTGTGATAATTTACAGTTTTAATTTGAACATCTCAGGGAAAACCTCATACGGTGTGCTCAATGGGATACTGTGACATTACAGAATGACATGCTTACGATTTTTTAATAAGCAAGGGGTGTATTTGTGTCGGGCCCTGCATTTCTCCTTCCATCTCTCTGGAGGTTCTTTACCAACGTGGGGGCTCCCGGGACACGGGCGGGGCCCGGGGCCCCAGAGTCCCTTTCCTGCACGGCAATGGGGGCTACCCCGCTTTCCCGACCCCTGGGTGCTCCCTGACCCCGAAACATTCCGGGGAGCTGCTTGAAGCCGCTGCTGGGAGGGGCGTCTCCTCTCCTTCCGGCGGGTCTAGACCAGAGCTCAGAGGATGATGCACAGGGAGGTGGCGGCAAAGTGACAGAAAAGGGGAACCTGGTCTGTACTTACAGGCAGCGGCCCACCGGGGCCAGCCTCCGGGCGTCCTGCCCAGCCGCCTGGAAGGTCAAGGCCCCTGCCCCCTGGTGACCCATCCCCTTCCTCCGCCACAGAAGTCCGCCACCTCTTGCTGCCTCCCCCGGGAGCTTTGTTTCAAGTCACATGGGGGTCTCTCTTCTGACCCCAAACATGGCCCCTAAAGCAGACTCCGCCCCTTATTTCTCAGGCCCAAGGGACACCAGGCCGCAGCCAGTGGGGTTTTCCCTTTGCTTTCAGACTGAAGGGAGTGGGTTGGACTGACGGACAACGAGGGGGCATGGTTGGGGGGAGCACTGCGCTGTCAGGACCCCCAAGCAGTCATCGCTCAAGGAAAAATGAGGGAACGTTTTCCTGATGGGTCTTTTTTCCTGGGTGGTAATGACATTGCATTGATATGTTCTGCTCTGTCCATAAGGCCACTAAGCGGGTTGTCCACGGATCCCCATTGAACTTCCTCATTCTGCTATTGACTTTAGGTTAAAAACAAAGGGACGTGGGGACACGCTTCTATAAATCACCCGCAATCTCGCCGCGGAAGAACTAATTACGCCACACCCTGTCTTTTCCCCTGCGTCTGTCCCCGTGGGCTGTGCTTGGGGACGAGGGGAGGATGGAAGGGATCCCTGGGCGCCTTTGTCTCTCTCCCCACGCGAGGCCATCAATCTTCCCAGTACAACGAGGCGGGAGATGTCATCCTTCCAGAAGGGACGGGATAAAAAATGTGCTGCCGAAACAACTGATTATTACCCATTTGCATAGGAGAAGTTGCCATTTGTACCCATCAAACTCGCTTCTCCTGCGCCCGCCTTGGCACTTGGCTTCGAAGTCAATTTTCAGGAAGCCCGAACCGCACAGGGAGCTTTAGCATGGTCCACAAGGGCCGGGCGCCGAGGGTCCATATGTGTGTTTAATTGGGTTTTAAAGTGATTGAATCAATATTCTCCATCACGGAAAGTAGAGGAAAAGGCAGCAAGCACAAATTGTCCTCTCGATTGCCCCGTGGGTTTCTCAGACTCAAACGGGGGGCGCCTCCAAGTGAGGGGGGGAGGCGGACCCCGTGGCAGGCTGTGGGAGAAACGCCCGGAGTAAGAGCTGTCCGGTGTGGCTGCTGGCCAGAGGCATCGCGGGGCTCGCTGGGCCGAGCGCCAGATTTCCTGAGTCAGAGACGGCGGGGAGGGGCCAGCACTGCGACCACACAAGCCCCCCAGGTGTCCCGATGCACAGTCAGGACGGGACCCACTGCGCCTGGTTGGACTCTGTGACCGCATCAGTCCCCTGTGGAAGGCGTTCCCACGGAGGCAGGCCCAGGAACAGTGACACTGCATAATGAAGACACATCCTCTCTCCCATCGGTGTGCACAGTGTAAAGAAAATCACGGGCCACACCATACACTCAGAATGTTAATGAGAAATTATATTGCATTTGTAGACAATTTTGAAATGGTACCCAATGTCCCCCAAACACTAGCATCTTGTGTAAGGGGGGGTGGGTTTGGGGGACGGCACATGGGAATTCGGAATTTACTTCCTGGAAGGTTTGGAAAAGTCAACCTTTTTACCAGTTCAGTAGGCACCGAATAGTTCATGAGCCCTTCCCGTGTGTCTGGGGCCATCGTGTGTGACGGGGAAACATTGGCGAGTGAGCTGAGAGGAAGCCTTTCCTTCTGGAGCTAACCAGGAAAGCCCCGCTCCGCCCTGGCGGAACCACCCCCCCGTGACAGTGTGAATTACTGACAACAGAGCTCCGGAAGGCTCCACTCGGCATCATCGAGGATGTGATTCATCGCTGGGTTTTGTCAATGACACCACACTGTCACACCTGTGGTTCCGTTTTCCTGCAGTGTTCACCCAGCACGGTGACAGTGAGGAAGGTACCCCAGGGAGCCCTGCTGGGACACAACAACCGGCTCTTGCATAAAACATAACTGTTATTGCCTTGCCGGGCTCGCGTGGAAAACTTGAGGAGGCCTTAGGAAAGGAAGACCAGAGAACAAGCGTTGTGAACTGTGACCCACGTGCAGAGCAAAGCTTCCTTGCGGCGGGGGGCAGTCTGGGTTGGCCGGGAGAAGACGTCCAGGTTCGGCCTGGGAATGGGGGAGGGCGGGAGTCACCCTGGGTGGGTGGCTTCTCCAGGCTCACGTCAGCAATGAACGAAAGTCCCCTCTGGAGGGAAATATATAGGTCAGGTCAAGCCGTGTGAGCTCACCATGGACAGTGGCCACAGCGAACCACCGTGAACAAGAGTCGACAGAAACCCACCACCAGCTCCACTCTCCCGAGGAACCAGACGCTCACATTATTACAGGAGGGATACTGAATAATCCTTGGAAGGGCATTTAAAGGAAAAATAGAACTACAAAATTAGAAAGCAACAGCAAGCATTTTCGAACAAAGAACCAGATAGGACTGAAAAAGTATAATTAGTAAAACGAAAAGCTGAGTAGTTGCGTTGAAAAGCAGATTAGACGCAGCGGAGGACAGAACTGGTGAACTGGAGACAGGTCCACGGTACGAGCTCACAATGCACCTCGGAGGGTCAAGGAGAAGAAAGACAAGAAAGGTCAGAGATAGGGACAATGGCGAGAATGGCTTTCACAGAGATCTAGCTGGAGTCCCAGAAGGTTGAAAGGACCCAAAAATTAGGAGATGACATTTTAACAGGGGATGGCCAAGAAATGGATAACAGTATTGAAAAAAGGTATGAATTCACAGATGTAGAAAGTGCACTATATCTCAGGTAAAAGGAATGAAAAGTGCAGAGCACAGAAGAGAAAGGGGGCATCCCGGTGGGACACGTGCAGGGAAAGACCCCCCTGCGGAGGGGCGGCAATGCAGGCAGCAGAAATGAGCCCCAGAAGCAAAGTGGAAGCTACGGGGAAGCCAGACAATGTCCTCGAACGCCCGAGAGAATACCAATGCCAGACGAAGACTAGGCGTTTAGCAGCCTTACCTTTCGGACAAATAAAAATAAAGAGAACATCCTACCCTCCTACTTGGTCTTAGGGAGAAATTAAGGATGTAGCTTTACGAGAAGGGAAGTGACCCCAGAAAAGAGGGGAGAGGAGCCGAGGAAGAGTCACATGGGCAAAGTCAAGGGCGTTACCCGTGCCCCAGAGCCCAGAGCAGTGCCTGGCACGGAGCTGGTGCTCAGTTCGCTGTAATAGGAAAAACACTGGCACAAAGTAATAGCCTCGGTAACACAGGCAAGTTTTAAAAGGCAAACCAGGAATTCTGGACAGAGCACGGGGCCAGAAGGGGCATGCGTTTAAATCTCATCGGTCAAGGGGGTCGTGATGTTGCCTCAGACTTTGTTAAGTAGCTGTGATGGACTGCCAAGGAAGACCACTAAGGGGTTAGAAGTGGCACATTGTAGGAGACCGTTCTGTGTGGCGTGGGCCCAGCTCCCCCTCGGAGACGCACAGGACCCACGCCCGTGGATAGGTTCTCCCTCGGGGAATCAGGCCTGCAATGTACCTAGGCCGCTTTGAGACCTGCTTTTGCTAAAACTCCCTCACCCTGAATTGAGACAGCAAGTGCTTACTGTAACTTCCTAAATTTTGTGTTAAAACTCCCCAGTATTCAGTGTAACTAGTTCAACCACTTTTGCCTTTTTATCTGCAAATATCCTTCTTCTGTGATGTGATTAGCAGCATCAGCTCCTCTGTTTTCTGTAAAAGGGAACCACCTAAAGCCAACCTGTGCACAGTAAATGAAGACCATCTGTAATGTGCAGAGATAGAAATAAAGGCCTGTCATGGCGGAGGCCTCGGCTTTTGCTCCCCTTGAGAGAAAAGCCATGCTGTCCCTTTTCCTCCACAGGACTCCGTAGTCCGTGTGAATGTCTCGTGTCTCACTCACAATGTGGCGGGCCCCACGAGCCGGGGCCCGCATCAGTACGTGAATTCTAAGCCAGAAGAGGGGGGAACAAAGAAACTACAAGCACAAAAACCGTGATTTTACATGGTGGGCGCTATCTAAAATTTTGCACGTAGTAACTCACTTGATTCTCACTGATGTAAGTTATCACCATCTGCACAGATCAGGGTACTGAGAGGCTGAGCAACTTGCCCGGTCACACATCTAGAAAACCATAAATGCAAAGAAGGGGGGCAAGAAAGGAGGGAGTGCGATAAAAAAGGACAGACTACAGAAAGCTGCATGGTGGAAGCGAAGGCTGTGTGTCTGTAATCACAATAAACGTAAACGATCCAGACTGGATAATGTAGCACATAAACTGTGAGATTCAATTTTTAAAAAGATATTCAAACATAGGCTTATGAGAAACCCACTTAAAAATGAGGACACGCCTTCGGACATTAAAGCATGCGCAAGGTTGCACTGTGCAGTTCAGAACCTCCGGAACGCACGGTAAACAGTTCAGGTCGGACACAAGGAGCCCGTAAGACCGAGCAATCGACGCACGGACAGAGCAGAGCCTCTGCCACACGTTTCCGCTTCCCAGGAGATGTAATAGTTCCAGTGTGTATCCACCTGGCAAAACGACCTCAAACCACACACAGCCACGCCTGGGGGAGTAACAGACAAATGCAGATGGACCCACGCCCTGTGGGAGGTGCCCACTGCCCCACCTCGATTGTGGATATGCTGGGTGGTGTTCCTAAAGGCACAGAGAACCAGGTGGCGTCGCTGACAAGGGAGTGTGTGGGGGGCCTGAGGCCAGCACGGGAGCGAACCCTTGCTGCTCACGCACACAGGACATCCACGGAAGTCGGCCCTGTAGTGGAGGAGCCCAGGGGCCCCGTCTCTGTCACATGTACGTGAATGGCCCTCAAGGAGAAGTGTCATCCACGGGGCAAGGACGTGCGTCTCTCCGGTGACTTGGCCTGAACCCAACAGAGGGTCCGGCGGGGGCCTGCACGAGATCACTCAAGCAGCCTAGTTGTTTGGGGGAACTTGGGCAGTGAAGATGATGACGATGATTCTGGCGGTGTCTGTGATGATGACAGTGGCCGATGACATGTGCTGAGTCTCCCGTGCACGCGCTGGGTGTCTCATTTAAACCTCTGCCGGGAGTGTGGCCTCGATGGGGAAGAAACCGGGGCGTAGAAACTTCGTCATCACCCTGCCACCACATCGGGAACGGCCCCAGGCAGATCTTAGGGATTCATGGGTTCATTCTCCCGTTTAGTGAATAGTGCGGGGCTGGGGAGTCTCTGCTCCTGGGTCCACCTGGAAATGCAGGTCTCGGGGGCCACTCGGGCTGGCCCCCCAGCTGAGGAGGGGACTATGCAGATAGGTCAGGCAGAAGTGCTTCCCCGTCTAGGGTTCCCAGAGTGGCAGGGGGCAGGGACGTGGAGTCACAAGGTGGGAATGTTGGCCAGAGCATCGTCACTGAAGGCAAAGGTGTTGCTCCCCGAGAGACGCCTGAGCCCGGCTTTGAGCCGGGTATTCAGGGGAAGTGGGAGAAGGGGTGGCAGGCAAAGCTGCTGACCCCAAAACCACCCCATTGCATCACTCAGCACCGAAGCCATTCACCGAAGAGCCCCAGTTAGAAGGTAGAGACGGAGCTGGGACCAGGCCTCTGGTCCCCTAACATGCTGGGGGTCGAGGATGAGATTCTGTCTAACTGTGGGGCTGGGATTTGAACTTGGGTCTGTGGAACCACAGAATCCCCCTTGCATGTCCAAGCGCCCACTAACTGTCTTCCTCCTCTCCACTGACACATGGAAATGTCCTTCCCCAGCTGACCCACAGGCCTTTGCAAAGCCCTCCCGGAGCCACACCCCTCCGTGGTGGGGCTGCCCCCAGGCCCCACACCCCAGCTGAACAGCCCTAGCATGCCCGCCCACGCCGGGACCCCCTTGTCCCCCACTACGGCCATGGTGAGATGGTGGGTCACTCACGCTGACTCTCCCGCTCCCAGTTCAGCAACCGTCGGTAACAACCCTTGTTGATCAATGAGCAAAAGTGACTTTCATTTCGCAGTAGGATCTGCAGAGGGAGCAGACATATTTCAGATGAAAGAACGCGTGTCACAACGTAAAATAGCTGATCACAACCATTTACTGTCTCTGGCACAGACAGGATGACAGGAGGGACCACGAGAAGGTCACAGAGGGTGCCTTCTACCATCCAAAGCCATATCGACCCGAGTCCATTATAACAGCCCGGTGCGCGGGAGGGGCAGGCTGTGGTGCATTAGCGACTGTCCTCACCACAGGGAAATTGATCTGTGACAAATTAATCCTGGCAGCTTTCATTTTCGATTTCCTTTCTGAATTACACAGAACCATTAAATGTACCCAAATAGAAAAGAAGAAGACAGGACAAAGAGATACACGTGCCATATATCGATTTCCTACAGAAAGAGTTGAAGAGTCTATTTAATATAAATAAATGGTAAGAGTACTATTGACATAGGGATCATACCGCTGACGGTGGGGTTGCTTCGAGGGGCTCCCCGGCCGACCCAGCCCGGGGGGCTGGGGCCTTTCTGCAGCCTGCGGGGCAGAGGGGGCCCAGGCTTGAATGTATGAGTTGCACCGGGCCGCCCTCACTGTTCTACGGATTTGGGGGTTCGTTTCAGCAGGCTAGCAAAAACTGCGGGGCTGGGGAGCCTCTGCTCCCAGGTCCACCTGGAAATGCAGGTCTCGGGAGCCACTCGGGCTGGCCCCCCAGCTGAGGAGGGGACTATGCAGATAGGTCAGGCAGAAGTGCTTCCCCGTCTGGGGTTTCCAGAGTGGCAGGGGGCGGGGACGTGGAGTCACAAGGTGGGAATGTCGGCCAGAGGCATCGTCACTGAAGGCAAAGGTGTTGCTCCCCCCTGAGACGCCTGAGCCCGGCTTTGAGCTGGGTTTCCGGGGGGAGGGGGACAGTGAGGCCACTGACCCCAAAACCACAACGCTGGGTCACTTGTAGCCATTCACCGAAGAGCCCCAGTTAGGAGGTAGAGACGGAGCTGGGACCAGGCCCCTGGTCTCCTCACGCGCTGGGGGTTGGGGATGAGACTCTGCTGTCCAGTCCGGACCCTAAGGAGGACGGTGATGCTCCAATGCAGGTCCGTGGACTGGCCACCCTGGGGTCCAGGGACACCAGGCACCCCTTGGCTTGTGGCCACGTCACTTGGTTTCGCCTCCTATCTCCCATGGCTCCTGCTTCCCCTGTGTCTGCTCTGAGTGTCTCGGCTCTGAACACTTGTCATTAGGCTGAGGGCCCACCCAGATAATCCAGGATGATATTATCACAAGATCCTAAAATACACCTGATTTCCAAATAAGGTCACCACTGCAGCGTGGCTGCTGGGATTGGAGGGAGGCAGATCTTCTGGGGCCTCGACTGAGCTTGGAGGGCACATGACCGAGCACCTTTCTCTCTAACACTCTGGGCACCTGTGCTGCCCCCAAAGGCAGGGACCCAAGCTCCCACCCAGCCCCCACCATCCTTCGCTCAGCGGGGGCCACTGGCTGAAGTCTCCTCCCCCCTTTGAAACAGGGCCTCCGTGGTTGCGGTCCCCAAGGCAGAGCAGCAGGACAAGGAGAGCATAGACTCTGGCTCTGTTCTTCCTGCATCAGAAGGTGGCCGTGGGCCCACTAAGGGCATGGGACTGCCCTTCCTCCACTCCTGGGAGCACAGGAAGGGGGGAGCGAGTCCTGCCGGCCTGGTCCTGCTCCCGCTCTGCCGAGGGCAGGGCGTGGCCCAGGGCAGGTCCCCGAAAACCACCCTCGAGTCCGCAGATGTTTCCGACAATGTAGCGGTGTGGCGCGGGGGAAAGAACACCTGCAGGTGGCATGCGCATGTAGCTTAACTGCAGTTCCAATCACATCGCGAAAGGCTCTCCAGGCACCTGTCGACTTTACAAGGGAAGGAGAAGCGATGCAGAAAAGCAGGTCCCCGCCGCTTTGTGGTGCCTGCGGGGCAACTGGGTTCGATCCCACACCCTCCCAGGTGAGCGCTTTGCCGGTTAGAAAGGCTAGGTGCAGAGAGGTGGGCGGGCCTGCTGCAGGGCACACAGCTGGGGCGCAGAGGAGCAAGCGGGGGGAGCCCAAGTGCCCATCCTTCCCAAGTAACAGCTACAGCATCATGGCCAGCGAGGGAGGCTTCCAGGACATCCCGAGCGGGCCTTGGGGGTGGCTTCTCCCACGTCCATTCCCACTGCCCGCCCTGGCACTTCGGCTCCGGCCTCTCCTCTGCCCCTCCAGGTCCGAGCAGTGGCTGTGCCTGGCTCATTCCGCCACCCCCTCCGGCCTGGGCTCACTATGGCCACTGGGGAGGCTGACTATGGCCACCCACGTAGAGCAGCCCTTCCCTGTCACTGCCTAACACACTGCGGTGAATTTATTTTTTAATTTTATCATGGTCTGTCTTCACTGTGATCGGCTGGGTTAGAATAGGAGCTTGCGATGGTTCGCTTTCTGGGTCAGTGGGGCTGGACCACACCGCCCAGGTCTGCGGCCACACACTATTCTGGATGTGTCTGTGAGGGTGTTCTCGGCGGGTTTAACATTTTAACCAGTGGACTCTGAGCAAAGCCGACTGCCCTTCATAATGTGGTGGGCTCTATATTGGATCTTTTGTTCTTTCATTCAATGGCACGCCCACCCTAGCATCAGCCGGGCTCAGAGCCGGCAGCGATCTGCCAAGGGCAGGAGTCATTGTCCTGGGTGCTCAGGGAGGTCGTGGGGGTGGGCGTCAAGGGGGCAGAGCTCGGGGAAGCCTGGCACAAGAGGGAAGGCCCTCACACAGGACCACCGCTCCCTGCAGAGCTCCAGGGGGAGCGGGGCTCACACCCCGAAGGCCCCTGGTGTCTGCCCACCACGGGCTCACTGCCGGGTGCTGAAGGACAGAGTTTGGTGAGTTTTCCAATGCCCCCCACTCAGTTCTGGACACGAGAGACCACACGGTCGGCACTCACGTTCAGAAACCCGGTGCCCTGCTGCCCCTTCGGCCATCGGCAAATGCTGGTCTCCACGGGTCTTTGGGTGCATGGCCTTCAGACCGGCCCATGCACACGCCCATGGTAGGTACCCGTTCGCGTGGTGCCCCGGCGAATGGGTCCCAGGGACCCCTCCGCGGCAGGGCTTGCAGTTTAGTTCCCCCGGCCCGGGCTGCCCGCACCCCTCTTCCCGGACTCAGAGGCCCGGGGTAGCGGAGTGTGCGGACGTCCGGAATCAACACAAATGCGCCTGGACACGTGCGCTGCCGCAGCTAGCGTCCCAGCCACGCCCACGGCCATCTTCCCCTCGCTCCGCGGAGGGAGACGCCCCGGGGCCCCCTCCCCGACGCAGGACGTGCTGACGGTCGGGACCCTGTCGGTGCCGCCTCCTGGTAAAGCCCGTGGAAGTCGGGGCTCTGGCGGGGCCCCGGGGACCCCGGCGCCCGCCATCGTCGCGGGCTGACTTTGTCCGGGTGTGGCTGAGCTTCAGTCTGGCCCGCGTGGTTGTCTCTAAGCCACTGTGTTTCCTCTGCGGGTCGCGTGTTCACCCTCCGAGACCGCCTGACGAACGTCGCCTGTTTCACCTCCCACTTTCCTTCCAGACAAATGGACCCATAAAAATCACTAGACTGGCGACAGAGCAAGCGCTTTGGCTTCATAAAGCCTGATTTAGAGGCTCGGCAGACGTGACGGAATACGCAAACGGCGGGTGGTGCGGCGGGTGCGGGGTGCCAGCGCCCACGAGCTGCTCAGTCACCCCGCCTCAGCGTGGGGGGTCGAGCCTGGATGAAACCGGTTCTCAGTCGGCAGACACGGGTTCCCCAAGTCAAACCGCTCCAGGCGATGTTCAGGCACAAAGTAGGAGAATTGGGTGGAGGGCCCTGGCGGGGGGGCTCAGTTGGTGAAGGCATCATCCCGATACGCCACAGTCGGGGGATCGAGCCCCGGTCACGGTGTTAGGGAATGAACCGGTGGGGGGGAGCCCAGGTAGTGTTACCAAAACAAGCCCGTCCCCACCCCCTGGGGTCTCTCTGTCACTGCGGGTTCTTTGTCCACCGCCAGGTGCTAGGAACTGTGGCTCTCACTGCCAGAGTTTGGTGAAAAGGAAGGGAACTCTTTATTCAAAAGTATGCAGATTTAGAGTAATGGCAGGATATCACCGTTAAAATCCCCAAGTCCCTTAGAACACCCACAAACACACACAGTCCTTCCCTCCCCGCTTTGCCCAGTCGGGCCAGTCAGGGCGCCGGGTCTCAGGAGAAGGAATGGAAGTCCGGGGCTCGGCCAGACTCCCGGGTCCTCCCAGCCGTCCGTGCTCGGCGGGCAGGCCTCCCACGGTTCCCAGCACCACCAGCTGCGTCCTCGCCACGACCTCCCGTCCTTAATCCAAACCCACGTGGCCCCTCCTCACGGCCGCCAGCCAGAGTCCTTTCACCCCTTTCCTTCCCGCAAGGTCCCGCATCGTCTCTGCTGCGTCCTTCCAAACCCCTAAGGGAGAGCTCTGCGTGGCAGCCACATCTTGGTTTCCTGCTTCCTATGCCGCGTGGTCAAGGGAGCCCCCTCTCCGCCCCAAAACATCGTGGTTAAATTAAATTTAAAAAAAATTAAAGAATCAGGTGGGGAGACAGCCCTGGCCCGGGGAAGCCCTGGCACTGACAAAGAAGTCCGGGTGTGCCAATCACACGGCGGCTACGGTGACTTGATGATGTGGTGGGCCTCGTATAATCAGGTGAAGGCCAGATTGTTTTTAAAAAGTTGACCTTCCCCAAGCAAGAGGGACTTCTGAGGTGGTAAGAAGACAGAATGTCAGTGGGGAAGAATGAGAACTGTCTGCAGCTTATGAGGAAATGCTCATGCTGGTTAAACGTTTCTTGTGGACTTACTAGGTGCCGGGCTTGGCTGTGGGCTGGCGTGGTCTAGTTCTCACATCCACCCATTTTGCAGATGGGGAACTGAGGCCAAGCCCGGTCGTGGCTCCCTGTCGGGGCCACGGAGAAGGCAGGGCCGCGTGGTCAGAGCCAGCAAGTCTTCAGGTCACCCTGGGAGGGCCGCTTCTCACTCACCAACAACTACCTCCCCCATTGCACCGTCTCCATGGTGCCCCGAAATGGAGGTGGAGGCTCAGGAAGGCTGATGGCCTGTCCACCATGACAAGGCGGGGTGCCTGGGGCCACAGTCTGCCTGGCCGACTCCAGATTCGCGCTGTTTCTGGGAGCCCGTGTCCCCCAGGCAGCTAGCATGCATGGACTGATGTCCTCAGGGGTGGGATGGCTGGGTTCCCTCCAGTGGGATGTCACCCTACGGCCACCCTGCTAACCACAGCTGCCCCCTACCACCGTCACCGTGGGGCCCCGAGCCCCAGCGCCGGGAGGCCGCAGGACTGGGCTGTCCTCGGAGCATCCAGGCCCTTGTGGTTACTTTCATTTTCTCAGTCACCCTTCAAATTTCGTGTCATCTTGCCACGGAGTCACTGGTTAAATAAGCTGCTATTTTTCTCTCCTGCATTACAGGCTCTGAGTAATATTTCTGCAAATCGAAGGCTCGGAAGGAAAGCTTAATATGCATTCATGACAGCTGAGCTAATCACCCTAAATCACGGGGCCGCAGGCGCCGGCGGAGCGCAGCCCCCTCCGCGGGGGACCGGGCTCTCACCTGAGCGGAGCAGCGCTGCCGGCGCATGAATTTTCATCAGGATTCATGGGGTGCGGGGGGGGGAGCGCAAAGGGAGGCAATGCATTTTAAGAACCCTAGCAAACCAGTGCGAGATTACTGCACGTCTGGCTCGCTGTTTGACCTTCGGAGTGCGCCCGCCCGCCCCAGACTCCGGGGCTATCGCCGCCCGTCTCCCCCACAGAGGGGCCTGTGGAGGAAGACGAAGGCGATGACCTCACAGCGTGGCCGGTGGCATGGCCACCCTTTCCTCCCTCCCACCGGGACTTCACCCGGCCCAGGACACACACAGCGGCTGCAGCTCACACTCGGGCACAGCACCAAACTGATCCAGCATTGGGCTGCCCAGGGCCCACATGGCAGGGACGTGCCCCCAGGGCGCCCCATCCGGCAGACAGGGAGGGCCGCCTCCTCCGAGTCTCCCAGCCCAGTGCAGCGTCTTCCCCCACCGGCCCCTCCTCACTCCCTGGGGCCCCCACCCCCCTCAGCACCTTTCAAGCCAGAGATGGGATTAAAAAGGGCAAGGGACACAGGTGTTGACACTTCCTGGTCCCTTATGTATGTGGAGACAGGACAGCTCTGGACTCCTGACCATCATCCCTGGAGTGGTGTGGGTGTGTCCACAAAATCCCTATGTTGAACCTGGTCTCCAGGGTGATGGGGTTTGGAGGCAGGGCCTGTGGGAGGTGATGACATCAGGGGGTGGAGCCCTTAAGAGGAGATTTGCGCCCTTCGGAAAGGGGCACCTTGGAACTCTCCTGTTCCTTCCACAGGGAGGATGAGGGTCCTCACCAGACACAGAATGTCCTGGAGCCTTGACCTTAGACTCCCAGCCTCCAGAACGGTGAGAAAAGATGTCTGAGTTCTTCAGTCTCCCAGCCAACAGTGTTCAGTTACAGCCGCTGGGACAGACTTAGATGGGCCCCGACCCTCCAGTGGGTCTCAAACAAGACAGACTCTGGACACGGGGCCCAGTGAGTGAGGGCGTCTGGGGGGACATGTTGGAGAGACCCTAAGACGTGTCAGGGTGCCCTGGCCTGCAGGTGGGCCCAGAGGCACAGCAGGTACATCACGGAGCGGGGCTCCCCGCGGCGGACCTGTGAGCCCGTGTCAGGTTCTCCCGAGGGGACTCAAAACCAGGCTCAGTTGTCCTAAAGTGCCAGACGCCGATGCTGAAACCGAAGGGGCAGTGAATGCGATCAGCTGACTCAGGTCTGGGCACCGGACGGAGGCGAGGGGCCCCGGGTGAGGAGCCAGTATGGAAGGTGAGCGGGAGCCAGGCCCACCTAAGGGCCCTGCCCACGGTGCTGACCCTGTATGCAGCTGAGGCCTGCACCCCAGGCCCCGGGAGCCGCCCAGGGGGGCTACACAGCAGCTTCCCCTTCCAACTGCCGAGGAGACCAAGGCTCCCTCCGCTGGAGAAGCGCACACGAAACTCCCGAGTGTCCGCAGGGCAGGCACTGGCTGTTAGAAGTGTCTCCGCAGATTTCATCAGAGACGAGTGCAGGACACGAAGTGCGTGATCTCAGGAAGTCAATGAACAAGAGCCTGCTTCCCTCTGTCCGCGGCGACCTCCACGAATGCGGGGCTCCTCTGCGGTGCGTTTAAGTACAGCCCGACCCGCGGGGTCTCCCGGAACCCGCTCCACTCCTCCCTCCACTGCCACCGTTCCACTGGATGAAACGTCTAAGCCACCACACGGTGTGCCAGGGACTGTGACCGTACAAGGACAGCAAGGACAGCCACCGCCCCCGCTCTCTCCCTCACTGGAAACCCTAATGCAAACGTTTGATTCCAAGGTCAGACTGTTCCAGGGACCGGTGGCTCAGAGGTGGCGACAGGCAAAGACACTGTAACTCTTAGGGCTAATCTTGACAGTAATCAGGTTAAAAAAGAAACCATCCCCCTCGAGGACAAAGCAGCAAGGTTCTCCTCCCCCTCCCCAGCCCCGCGCTCCTTCTGGAACTCTCCCTGGAGCTGCCTCTGCACCCCTGTAGGCTGGGACCCACGGCCAGGGCTGCGGCTGGGGCTGAGTCACCTCCAGACCGGGGTGGGGGTGGCGGTGGGGACAGGGTGCCACGTTGGTGCCTGAGACAAAGTGTCCCTGGCTGGAGCAAATTTTTCCTAATTACTCTCCTCCCAACCCCATTAAAAATGCAATGAAGGTGATTACAGAAAACTCTTCAAGGTAAGCCTAAACGAGTGGATTTATTTAAACTCTTAATGAACTTGAGACTCGGCACACTGCCGAGCTCCGGGGCTGGAATCCCTAATTGTGTGTCGGTGGGGGCCGAGGGAGGGTGGCAGGCCCCGGTGGCCCGATGCGGAGCTGTGGGGACAGCTCATTTATCATCCGGACCCTGGGGAGCAGTGACCAATTACTCCATCTGCTCCTCACGTCTCTTTCCCAAACAGACAAGTGAAGCCCTCGACCACGGGCCCCGACATCCGCCCTGCTGGGACGTCAGGCTGCTGCTCCCTGCAGGCTCCATCTCCAAGTGCAACGGGGTCAGAATGGGGGGCCTCGCGGCCGGAGGAAGGCCGGCGCCCTCGCTGTGGGAGGCACCGAGCTTTTGCAGGGGCCTCCGTGGGTGCCCTGAATGGCAGCCCGAGGGGCTGGCATTCCAGAAGCCTTGGGTGCATGTGGTACCCACGTCCTTCACGCCCATGGTCTGCACGCGGGGCAGGTGCCCCTCATTTCCCGGAGCATGCCCCCCACCTTAGGCACAGGCTTTGGCCACCCGGAGACAGGCGTCCGTCTGCTGGCTCTGTTTCCCCGAGGACTCGGGTCCAGGAAAATTTACTTTCCTGCTTCTTTCTTCAGCTCCCTCTCTGCCCACATCGGCCTCCTCCGCTCTGGTCTTGGGCATCACCACAGTCCCCCTTCCCCACACGTGCATCCCTTTGACAAAGGGGCCCCCTGCCTGCCTGCCTGTCACAGGAACGGGCGTGTGATGGCTGCTCGGGAGGCACTCACAGAAGCAAACCTGCGGGGTGCCTGTGAAATCGGTCACCGAGAGGTGTGGGAGTGCTGGGCGTCTCTGGGCCCGGGGCCAGCGCCGCAGCCACACACATCCAGATAAGGCGGAACTGAGACCGACTCCATCCGCCATCCAGAGGGATCCCAGCGGGGTGCAGCTAGAGCCCCCATGTCCCCTCACCTGGAAAGAGCCCTCAGGGTGGCCGATGCCGATGGCCATCGGGATGCACAAACACGAAGGCTTGGTGACGTTCAGCTACAGACAGGGCACCTGCAGCCACTCCTCCGTGACTGGTTAGTTAGGGACACCATCGTGACCCTCATCGGCGGTGAGTGCTTCCCGAGGGCTCACGTCCCCGGCATGCAGCTGTCTCGGTTTCCAACAATGTCTCACAACGCCATCTGAACGGGAGGTTCCCCCGAGAAACGCGGTCGTGGTTTGGGGAAGGTGTGGGGCCCTTCGGTTTTTGTGCAAACGCCTGTCAATCAACAGAACGTTTGTTGCCAGTTGAACTGACGATCTTCAGCAAACCGAGAGCCTGGCCGGTAACTGTGTGTTCAGTGTCATTCTGCCTCCTTGTCGCACCCGGTCCCAGCAGCAAGGACCGACCCGCTGGGGAGCGTGGCCGAACGCTTCCTCTGGCTCCTGGGCCTGGGGACCGCGTGAGCGTGCCCAGTTCCGGGGCGGGAGCCGCCGTGAGGCTGAACGCGCACCTTCGCTCCTCGCGGATTCCACGTGGGGAGCCTAAATTGAAATCCGTGCCTCCAGGGACTGAGAGAGCCAAAGAAAACGGTTGGACCCTCAAGGGACCATTTCCCACCGTAATGAGAATTTTGAGTGGCAGGTCTAAACTCTTTGAAAACCTCTCGGTGGCGTGTGCTCGGAGGATGGCTCCCGAATCACCTGCAGAGAGGCCCTCAAATTAGAGACGGCGCCTCTCACTCCGACTTCCTAGCCTGCAGACCTTTCTTTCTCTCTCAAAAGGGGGGTCGCGCAGCCGGCTCCAGGCAGCCCAGGAGCCCCCCAGGCTGCTGCCTGGCATGCAGAAGGGAGACGTGCGCCTTGAGAGGGGATGGCAGGCAAAGGGGGGCAGTGATGGACGCCGAGGCTTGATAAAGGGTCCAGAGCAGGGGCAGGGAATGACGCTGTCTTCCCAATGCATGTCCTTCACCTGGACACACGCTAGCTACACCGGTGTTCTCAGAAACCCCTCTGACGTCACTCACTCGATGGGTAGTTCCAGAACTGTTCACCGAGCGTGCACAGGTGCGGGGCTCCCTACCTGACCCACGAGCACGGCCTCCTCACCCCTTCAGATGCTCCTGGGTGGGACGGACGCAGCCCTCCGTGTTACCACGGGCGGATGCACCTGCGAGGCTTCCCAACCTGGTGGCGGAGGAGGCGGAGCCCAGAGGCAGGCCTCCCGGTGAGCTTCCCGCCCCCGTCTGCTCCCGGCCGTGGGTGCGGGGTGAATTCAGAGCCTCCGTTCCTCCCCTGCAGAGCGGGGAGCGTAGGACTCCCCACCCCACGGGGTGCGTGTGATGCCCAAGCGAGCTCACCCACGCCTCGCCGGGGCCCTGCCCCTGAGCTGGCTGTCGTCACCCAGAGGTTAAGGTCCAAGGTGGCAGGGAAGCGGCCGCACCTGCCAGTGTGTTCCAGAGCAGAATCCTCTCCACGAAGGCGGGTGGTTGGGAGGAGATTGCCTTTTGCTTTAAAATGCACGTGCTGGGGGAAGGGCAGGGGGCGTTTATCTGCTGATGGACGGTGGGCGCCTAGCTGAAGGTTATGAAGTGGATGTAGGTTGTTTTCAACTCCTCATGGCCTGGACAGTCACGGCTAGTGCCGAGAACGTGGTGAGTGGTCGGCGCACTCTACGTTTGGGGACCTGGCCCGTGTGCAGGCCCCTGGTAGCTGGCCCCGGCCCCATCTCCCGGGATCTCATCTCAGCGTCCCTCAGCTCCCTCCTTCTGCCCCAATGGCTGCCAGTCCTCTCCACGTGGCAGGTGTGCTGGGCAGAATAGCGGCCCCCCAAGATCAGGCGCCAACCCCAGGACCTGCACGTGGCACCTGATTTGGGAAAACAGGCTTTGCAGGTGTGATTATCTTAAGCATCTTGAGATGGGGGAGCAGCCTGGACCCTCTACGTGGGCCCAGACGCCACCGCACAGTTCCTCAGAAGTGGAGCAGAGGGAGGCTGGACACGTGGGCAGAGGGGTGGCCATGTAACCACAGGCCCGAGAACAGAGGACGTGGCCACGGGCCAAGGGTGGCTGGCAGCCCCCGGGAGCTGGAAGGGCGAGGCGAGGGCTCTCCGCCAGCCCCTGAGCAGAGAGCACGGCCCTGTGATGACCCGATTCCGGGCTCTGGCCATCAGAAGTGGAGAGACCACGTGTTGTTTCGGGCCGCTCCGTCTGTGGGTTTGTTACAGTGGCCACGGCAAGCAGGTGTACGTGGCTCCTCCCACCTCCCTGCCCTGGTCAAGTCACTCTCTTCTACCTGGGACGCACCTTCCATTCTCCTCCGTGCAGGTCATTCCAACAAGTCCCCGGGGGCTCGTGTTTGTTCACTGGCACTTCCTCCTGGAAGCCTTCCGGGACTACACCTCCCCCAGCTCGCGTGGGTCCCCAGGGGCTCCTCTGAGGACAGCCTGCCATGCGCTGTGGAAGAGCCCGCACGCCGCCTCTCCCTTCACGAAAGTCCCCCCGTAGCACCGAGGGGGCTGCCGTTCAGGGATCACCAACAGGCTTCCCCGGGCCGGCACTTCCGCTGCTTCCGTGGGTGCTGGTGAGGACGGGTTTCCTGCAGGCGGCTCACGAACAGACGTTTCTCCTCAGCGACACTGCCGCCTTGAAGGCTGAGGATGGGAAATGCCACCGGGCCACGGCCGGGGCCCATGGGCGCCCCGGGGAAAGAGCAAACGGTCCCCGAGAGGAGAGCCCCACGCCCTGCCCGGAGCCCTGAGGCGCAGACACCAAGCTGTCTCCGAAGCCGTTCCCATGCTGGGGGCAGCCCGACGGTCCCGTCAGTGTGAGGCTGCAGCGAGGGACAGGGGAGGGCCCCCGTCACTGTGTCGCTCAGCGGACATGGAAACAGGACGCAGATGCACCACCCTGTGTCCCGGGCGAGGGGGGTCGCCTGGGCGAGCCGGGCCTTCAGTGCCCTGCCTCTGAATGAAGGCCTTGGACTTGGCAGTGCACACAGCCTTCCCGAGTCTCAATCCGGTGACATTTAGCGAGGACTGGGCGTCGACGGTGGGCCGCAGGGGCGTCCGGAGGAACAGCGCTGTACTGTTGGCAGATCTGGCCGGATGCCAGTGACGTGGACTCGCTTCCGAGGGCACCGGCCGTGCCCTCCACGAGGCAGCATCCGGACAAGAGGCGGCAGTGTGTCCCTGTACGTCGGGTGGGGCTCCCTCCGGCAGCCTCAGAGCGGGTGGTCCCTGTCTGCGCTCACTGCCCCTCTGTCGGCTCCAGGGCGGCCGCCCCTGCTCTGACCCGGAGAAGTCTCTCCCCGTGTGGATGGCCTGGGGCCGAGCAGCACGTCAGGACACACCAGGGCGCGGTCACTGGGGCCTGGCTGTGCAGGGCCCGGGGCTTGGTGGTTATCGGGGCCCCTCTCCTTGGCCCACGAGGCCTCCTTGGGGTTCTGAAGATCCTTCCGTGATAGTTCGGTAGCACGGGTAGCAGATGAGACTCAAACTGGATCTAAAGATTAGAAACTCAGATTTCGACCAGAAAGGGACCCATCAGTTATGAGCGGTGGCCAAGGTGAGGTGACATGGAACAGCGGAGCACGCAGGCTGAGTCACGGCCCTGCCACTCTGCTGTGGGACCGGGGTAAGTGGCTTCACGCCTCTAAGACTCGGTTTCCCAACTGAAATGTGCAGAAACCGTGGCAATGGCCCTGCTGGTTGTGGTGGGCCTCGAAATGCCTCCCCAGGTCATCACGACAAAATCCTGACTGTCCCCATGTTTGGCCCTAGGGCCTCTGCAGAGGTACTGGAGTTTAGGACCCTGAGCTGAGACCGTCCTGGAGTACCCCAGTGGGGTCTAGACCTGACAATAAGTGTCCTTGTCACAGACACACAGGCAGAAGGCAGGGATCAGGGTGATGTGGCCACAAGCCACGGGCAGCTGGCAGCCACCAGACACCGAGCAAGGCAGGAAGGACCCTCCCCACAGACCTGCAGAAAGGTGTCGGCCCTGCCCACACCTTGACTTTGGACTTCCAGTCTCC
>CM052542.1:1970522-2015676 GCA_028533065.1 Trachops cirrhosus
GTCCACACAGCCCCCCACCCCCCGCAGCACCCGGCACAACACCAGCCTCTCTGCCTTCCCCCCACAGCGCGGGGGGGAGTTTTCAGGCCAGGCACTTCCCAGATATGTATCCACGAAGCAGCACGGCCTTCACTGAAGTTTGTTTTCCCTGGTCTTATTCCCGCCCCTACCCCCACCCCCACTTCTTAGGGGGCCAAAGGTGCTCACCTACCAAAGTACGTGCAGCCCAGAGTTCCGACATCTCTGTCTGAGTCAGACCCGCTGGGGCTGGCCTCCGCCACGATCACGCTGCCCCTGCCCACGTCAACCTGTGCGTCGCCGGTCCGTACTGGTAAACGGCTGTCCGTCTGTCCGCCCGCGTTCCCGGCTCTGCCCCACGGCTGCGTACAGACACGCCTACGTCCTCATCCACACCAAAGTGCGTCGCCGTTTCCTGAAACGGGGTCTCTGGGCACTGGCTCACTCTTAGCTCTGCCCGGCGGCGCTCGCTTTATTGGTGTAATTGCACCATTTTTCATCCCGGCGCCCCTTTCTTGGGAGTCACTCATTTTTTTCTGTTTTTTGGCCACTTGGAACAAAGCTGCAGAAACTATTATGCGCAGGTAGGTAGATAAATACATAGACAGACGGACAGATAGATGATGGATGGATAGACAACACATGTAACTATCTACATATTGTGTGTATATATAACATAACGTTCGGTACTGGCTTTTATAGTTTTACGTAATGGAACGGAATCTATATTTCCAATTTTCATTAACGTTGTCAAATGCTTTCCAAACCAGCTATAAAAATTTACATTTTTACCAGAAACTGGTGAGTGCACGCTCTTCGGAGTACCTTGCCAAAGCAGGTGCTAAAGTTCTGAAGTTTTACGGCCCGATGCTGCGAAGAGGTCATCTCACCTGAACTTCAACTGGCCCTTCCCCGGCCCCCAGTGAGCGGGCGCGGCCCGGCCGCCGGGCAGCTGGGCTGCGGTCTGGGGGCTGCCTGCCGACACAGGCGCCCGGCGGCCTTCTCTCCGCCCCTCAGCTCTGAGCCTCCCGCGTCGTGCGCGGCCGCGCTCCTCCCCGGCAGGGGCGCTGCAGACCTTCCAGAAGTCTCTCTGTTCCGTTTTCACTCCTTGCCACCGGAAACTCTTCTTTCGATTTCATCGAGTCTCTGTCTCATCTCATAGCTCCCGGGGCTGTGGCCCTGTTTAAGAAGTTCCCTTTCTCCCAGACGCCCCGCATTCGCGGCCGTGCCTTCCATGCACCTGTAGTTCACGTTCCACGTGGTGGAACCGGGGGCTTCGGCTTTGCTTCCTTCCGGGGAGACGGCCAGCTGCGGGAGCGTAGCTGCCACCCGGCCCCGTCGCAGGGAGGCAAGCCGCCCCCACCCTGACATCTGCTTCCCGATCGCCCGTCTGAGCCTCCCTCAGACCTGCCCATTGAACCGCTTGCGGTCGGTCCCCACGTCGGATGAAGGGCTTCCCGGGTCTCGGCCGTGTCCGGGAGCAGTTCTTCGGCGTGAACGTGGAGGTTCCTTCCGTCCTGATTTCCACAACACCCCTCAAACCAACCGGCCAGCCAACCGAACGACAGAGCACGGTCTGTCTGTCTGTCTGTCTGTCTCTGTTCTCCATATAAGTCCTGCGTCTTTTTTGCTGTGTATTCGCTTCACGGGCTTATTGCTAAAAGAGAGAAAAACTGTTGAGTTTCGTGCGTTTCTCTTTTAGCACCCGTCTGATCAAATCTCTCTTAATCCTGTCTGTTTGCTGACCTGCTTGGTTTTCTGAGGATGTGATCACATGAGACAAAAACAATCTCATCCCTTCTTTTCCAGCTTTTGCGCTGCTTCTCTTCGCCTTCCGACACCGTTGCCTCTTGTGCGAGGCCAGAACAGGGTCGCACTGCTGTGGACGTGACAGTCTCTAGGTTACCAGCTCCAGGTAAGACCGCCGTGGCGTTTTGTCGCCGTGGTTACTACCTGTGGCTGTTTCTGACGGTGACTTTCACCACGTGTAAGTAGCTCTGCGCAGCCCTGCTGTGCCCGGGGCCTTCATTGCGAATGGCAGCTGAAGCGCGGTCACTGCCTTTTCCACGTGGCCAGTTTGGTCCCGTGTCCTCCTCCCCGAGCTCTGACGGAATGAACGGCGTGGGTCGGTTGCATAGCGTTCAACCAGCCTCGCGTTGCTGGGACAAACCTCATTTTGATTCATGAAAATCCAGTCATTATAAATATGAGAATGTGTCTGCTGACACGGTCCGTTTTCTGTGCTTCATACGCTCGCCTGTTATGTGTTTCCAGAGCTCGGGCTGCGGAGCAGGCTTGGCCTGGGCTTTCCTGTTCTGCCCGGGGCCCATTCTGCCCTTGGGCGGGACTGGCCTCCTCCTCGCTGCGTCTTTACCTCGGTATTCCCTTGTTACTTTTTCCTCTTTATTTTTCCAGGATGATCGAATTACCATCCGTTTCCCTTTTCCCCTCGTTTCCTTAGAAGCTGGGATGGATCCTTCCTTATATAAAGCCCTGCCCCTCCCACGAATCCGGCCCACCTGTGCCCACGCCCGGAGCACTGGCCTGCGACCCTTCTGCCCATCAGGCGGACTCAGCGTCTCCCTCCCCCCGAGTCTGTGACTTCACTCCACCAGGAGAGCGGGGCGGGCAATGTCCAAACTCCCAGCGCCGGGGACTGAAGGGTCTTTGGGACTTTGTCCCTTTCTTCACGCACAGAAGCTCGAGCCGTGCCCTTTGAGGGCAGAGACCTCGTGGGGAGCCCCTGGGCAGCTCGGCAGGACAGGGAGAGGGGGCGACTCGGGCTCCCCCAGCCCAGCCTGTAGCTGACGCTGACGCAGCCACACGCGGGAGTCCCGTCAGCCCAGTTGGACCGTGAGGAATGAGAGAGACGCTGTCGTGTTACGTGTGGAGGCCTGGCGTCGCCCAGGCAGCGACAGCGGGCTAGTGCCCAAGCACCTTCCCACCTGCCGCATTCAGTCAAGGAGGCAGTGCCTCCTCGTTGGCGGAAAGCAGGACGCCCACCGCCTCCCCCCAGCAGCACCGCCCCCCGCCCACCAGGCAGACGCAACCCAGACCCGTCAGCGTCACTCTCCGTCCCCTCGGACCTGCCAAGAGAGCCTGTGGCCCTCGGCAAGTTGGTCCACCCAGCTGGCCGACGCATCTCCTCTACTTCGGGATCCACACACGACACTCATCGCGTGAGCTTTGCACTTACACTTAGCTCTGTGTGTGCGTTTTCAAGGATGTGCCCTATTTAAATATCAAACCCCAGACCGTGTCCCTGTGGGCTGGCATGTTGGCGCTCTCTCTCACCTGTCCGGTGCAGGCGTCCTGGCTCCTGGGTGGCCGTCCTCTGTCCCTCATCCCTGCACCTTCTGTGTGTGTGTGATATTACAGCACTTCTCCTCTAACTAGAGAGGGAATGAAGGGGACAATATGACCTCAGGGAGCCCCGGAAGGAGAAAGGACGCCGGGGTGGGTCTGGCGAGGCTGGCCCAGCGGGGTGGCATCAGCGGGAGAGCCGGCTCTGTGGGCACCACCAGCAGATGGACAGACGGACTCTGGGCTGCACCCACTTGTAATACGGCAGAGGGGGCCTCGTGACGTGGCTGCCTCGCACTTCAGGTGTGTTTCGGGTGGCACATAGCTTACGGAGAACTGAGAGGCAAATCCTTCTAGAAGACAGAGTAGACTGTATCCTCTCACCCGGGAGTGCACTCCTCGGTGAATGGCAGGAGCCTTGTTATTCGCCTTTGCTACCAAGGTCTTCAGCTCGTCCGACCTTGACTTTGGGGCGTGGTGTGCATGCAGTGAGAGGGAGCTGCCTGTTGTTCATGCTTCGTTATCCCTTGATCCAGCCCACTGATTGGCTGTCCATTGATCCAGCCCACCGATTGGCTGTCCATTGATCCAGCCCACCGATTGGCTATCCATTGATCCAGCCCATTGACTGGCTGTCCATCGATCCAGCCCACTGACTGGCTGTCCATTGATCCAGCCCACTGATTATTTACCTAATTAATTCGTCCAGTAAATGATTATCCAATGGATCCAGTCCGTGAATGAAGGACCATTGCTCTGGAGGACTCTCTGCTCCGTCCCATTGGTGTGCACTCGTGTGCAAGTCCCGTGGACCCCTGAGTCTGCTGTCTGTTCCCCTTCAACGGTGGCCTAGGCCCTTGTACCTTCGTGCCCAGTGTAGAGTCTGATGGCCCTCTCCCCCTCTCTCTCTCCCTCCCCACCCCACTCCCACCCTGTATGGTTGGGTTTAAATCTACCGTCCTGCTGTCTTGCTGTGTTCTGTTTGTCCTATATGCTCTTCGTTCTCATTTTCTCTCTCCTTTTTTTTGCATTATTTTAATGTGTTTATGATGCCTTTTTGTATCTTCTATGAATTTACTGCCTACACCTCTCTGTTTTATTACTTTTTGTAGCTGCTTTTCTAGGGATTACAACGTGTCTTTAACTGGCCGCCGTGTATCTGCAGACCATATTACACCACTTCGTACACACGATAAACCCTGCACACCCCGGCCTGGGGCTCGGTGGGTGGGCCTCACCCTGCAAAGCAGAAGGTCGACTCCCAGTCAGGGCACAGGCCTGGGTTGCGGTTCCATCCTTGGCCGGGGCCCGTGGGAGAGGCAACCAATCAATATTTCTCTCTCACATCAATGTTTCCCTCCCTCCCTTCCTCTCTCCCTAAAAAATAAATAAATAAAATCTTAAAAAATACTTTACAAGAAATGTTTCTAAATCTCCCTTCCACACTGTGTGCCCTTGTTGTCGTACATTTGAATACTGCACGTGCCACGGACACGATGCGTTTTAATCGTTCTCACGTTAAACAATGATCCTTCACAGAGATGTGAAGACACGGAAAATACCATGTATTCACTCACCTAGCTGCCACCCCTGATGTCTCGCTAACTCTCTCGTGGACAGCCAGCTGTCCGCCTGGGCTTGCTCCCCTCTTCCCAGAGAGCATCTCTCACCGTTTCTCGCATCCTCAGAGCGCTCGTTTGCCCACCGAGGCCTTTACTTCCGCCTACGTTTCTGCGCACTGTTCTCGTCGGACGCAGAGTTCCAGGTGGACGGGCTGCTGTCACTGTCAGGACATCAGCTCGGCCGCTCGGTCACCTCCCAGCCTGCACAGCTCCGCTGAGAAGTCTGCTTACTTACTTATTTTTGACTTTTGTAATTTATCTCTTTATTTTAGCTGCTTTTAATTTTTACTCTTTATGGCTGGTTTTCAAGAATTTGATTACACTGTGCCTTGGCATGGTTTATTGGGGGGGTCCGTTGGGACCCTTGGATCGGTGGGGTTTGGTTTCACCAAACTCGGAAGTAGTTCAGCTGTTCTTTCTCCCGATGCTTTCCTCCGTCTCTGTCTCTCTGTCTTCTGTCCTCCCCGCAGGTTTGTTGGCTGGTTCCACGCTGTCCGCAGCCACTGGCTTTTCCCTTTTCCGTCTTGCCCTCCTTTGCCCTCGTTCCCGGCCGCTCCCACTGCTCTGCACGCTCCTTGACTGACCTTCCCTCTGCAGCGCCTAATTAGTCATTCCTCCCGGCCACGGCGTCTTCCGTGCACACTATCGTCTTTCTTTTTTGTCACCGCGGGTCCCATTGAAGTCCTCTCTCAAAGTCGTCTGTCCTGTCTGTCGCACCGCTTCCTTGCTCCTGCGCACCCACAGGGTGTTTGCGTAGTGGTTGCCCCGCCCCCGCCCCCTGCATCCATCAGCCCCGGGCTTCTGCTGGGAGGCGCTGTCGGGCTGGGTCGCGTGCAGCCTACAGTCGAGGCTGATTTTGTTGGTGCCCCACGACAGTCGCCTCCCGAGGACGGACCCCCCTGACACCCCGGTGTCACCACGTCCCTGCGCTCCGGTTGGAGGAAGCACAGACTGCTGCCAGCCTGCTGAGAGTCCCGAAGACGTCTCAGCTTCCTCTTTTTCCGTGTTTCTCCCCCAGCCCTGTGGGGTCCCACGCCACGCACATGCCCGTTAGCATTCAGACAGAGGCTTCCTGGACCTTCTGCAGCCCCCTGGGGCCCTCTCCCGCTTTCTCTCTGTGCTGCCCTGCCCCACTGATTCCGGCTGCCTCAGCGCCTGTGCACCCCGGTGTTTTTCTCCTCCAGTGAGCGAACCCGCTGCGGTTTTTTGGGGTGACTCTCCCAGGGTTAGGAACGGGGACCTGCCTCCTGGTAGTTTGCTGGGGCAAGCCCAGAGCTCACCTTTTTGCTTCTCTTCTCTCGGGGTTCACAGCCGTGAGCTTCGCCGTCGGCACCTGAAAACCGCTGAGAGGCACCAACTCGGCACGTGTGGTTAGTTCTCGGCGACCGCAGCAGCTAACGCGTGGGGGTCAGCAACAGGAGCCTCACCTGCTGATCGTCCCGCCTCCTCCAGCTCCCGTCAGATTTTGGCATGGACGTTATGCAAATCTCATGACATGAGTTCGACGGTGTTGTCTGTTTTCTGTGTCAAAGTTTGCACAATATCACGGTGTCGGAGTTATTTCTTTCTGAAATGTTTGGAAGCATCTACCGTGTAGCCATCTGGGCCTGGGTTTTCCTCCTGGGAAGCTTTGAATTACGGATTCAATTTTTTTTATCAGATATAGATCTGTTCAGATTTCTTTTTATTTTTGTATCAAATTTAGTAAATTTTGTTCTTAAATTCTTTTCTTTAACCCGCATTTCCTAATTTATTGACATGCAGTTGCTTAAAACATTCTCTCGTTTCTGTTTTCTGTAAGACAGCGGTTATGTTCTCTCGTTTCGATCTGATGCTGGTAATTCGTACTTTCTCTTTTTTGAATTAGTCTTTCTAGGGATCTATTTATTTTATTAGTCATTTCTAGCAGCCAGTTTTTGTCATTGTTGTTTTTTCTCTACACGCGTATGTGTGTAGCATGTATTTCTTTTTACGTTATTTTTTTCCACTTCCTTTAGTGTTAGCTCCTCGATGCTGACGCTTCGATCGCTGGTTTTTACTTCTGTGTCCGTTCAGGGCTGACTCCGCCCCTTCGGCCCTGCTGAGGCTGGACCCACCTGTCCCCATATGCCGTCTTCTCATTCCCATTCGGTCCCCAAGATGTTCTAACTTCTATTGTCGTGTGTTGTCCAAACTTCTTAATTGAGAAATGTAATGCTTGAGCCCTAAACACTGAGGGCGTGTTCTACTTTTTATTTTTGTGATGGTTCCCAACTTGATCATACTCTGGTCAGTGGCTGGGGCGACAGGGAGTGGTGGGAGGGAAATGGGACAACTGTGCTTGAACAGCTATAAAAGATATTTAAAAAGCATTCTGAAACATACTTCGGTGTGGGACATTTGAGCAGCCTGGTCGGAGTTTAAGACGAGTGTGGCCGAACCGCACGCTGTGCGTTTGCGGGCGCCACGTCCCTCCCGGGGCCAGGCGGTAGGCGGTCTGGGCTTCGCACACTCTGGGCTCTGTCCCGGCCACTCGGCTCTGCTGTCACAGTGCAGACCAGGAGGACACACACAGGGAGGGGCCCGGCTGGGTCCCAGGGAACCTCCATTTACGAAGACAGGCAGTGGGCCGGGTCCGGCCTCGAGTGGCCCCTGGGTCGGGACCCCTGCCTCAGGGGTGCACTGGGTCCTAACCGTGACCTAGTTAACCTTCAGTCCGTCTACTCGGCAGTCTAAAATATCACGTTTCGTTGACTTGTTGTTTCCTGAGTGTCTGCTGGTGGCACAAGCGCCTCTCCTTAGTCACTCGTCATTGCTTTGCCCCACTTGTCCCCCCATCCCCTCGGCTCCCCGGGGCCCGCCAGTCCAGGCCCTCCGCTCCTCCCTCCTGCTGGGGGCAGGTCCTTGACGCATTGCTGTTTCCTTCCACAGCTCAAGGTCGCCCCAAAGGGACTCCCAGGCCCCGGAGGAACATCTGGTGGTCGGGGTTCGGCAGTCCCTGCTCCCATGGGCGGTGGGGACAAGGCAAGGTTCCCTGTCTGGGAACCAAGCACAGAGACAGGGCCTCTCTCCTCCAGCCTTCCTGGACGCCCTGAGATCCCGGGGCGGCGGCCCCCCTGCCCCACACAGAACTGCACCCGGCCCTTTGGGGCCCTGGAGTGCCAGCAGGTATTGTGGGGTGACGCCGGGGCTGCGACCCTACTTCCTCCCAAGAGTCTGTGGGCTGCCCGTTGCCCCACCCCCGGGCTGTCTGTGTCAGGCTGTCACCCCGCCCAGTCTTTCCCAGCCGGCCCCGCACGCTGCTGCCGTGGTTGGCCCTGCAGCCCCAGGTACCTGCTGGTGCGGGAGCTTCGGGCCTGGGCGTCGGCGCTGACCCTGGGGGTGGAGGGGGCAGCAGGGTGATGGCAGGCGGCCGTCCTTTACCGTTAACATGACAACCGGACCCCAGGTTACAGGTAGCAGACGGAGCAGCCAGCTCTTTCGGAGTCAGGGGTGTGGTCCTCAGCGCGAAGAAACAAGGGCGCTGAGAGGACGGGATGGGGTTGGGGCACAGGAAGCCAATCCTGACGAGGGGCAGCCGAGCTCTTCTGAGAAATGAGCGAGGCCCAGGCCAGGGCCACGCGGTCGTGGGTGTGAGGGCCGGAAGGCACCACTGGGACCAACCGTCCAACAGCCCCTCCCCGCCCCCCGTCCCGTCTCCTCCGCCCTCCCTTCTCCCTCTACACAAGGCGTCTCAGCGCACCTTCCCCTGCCCTGGGGTGGCTGGGACAGCGCTGCCCCCTCCGCCCTCTGGAGTGAGTCCTGCGCAGGAGCAGGGGACGCTACAATAACAGGGTCTGGGAGCAAATGGCCACCGGCTCACTCGGTCTTCAGAGAGTGACAGAGGCCCAGGTTCCTGATGTGGGTGTTGTACAAAAAGGCGTTAAAAGGTTACACAGGGTTCTATTTCTGACGACAGACCCAACCCCATTCAACATCCATATGCCGCACGACCATGGCATTGGGAACACAGTAACTCAGTTTGCTGGGAGAGAGTAACAGTATCGATCTTCCGCACGGTGCATTCTGTTTTCCATTAGGTTTTTATGGAGCAGGATGAGCCGGGCGCGGGTGCGCTCCTCCCCACGCCTGAACATCCGCGGCTTTGCAGACCTGGGAATTAGGAATCCGCGCTAATCAAAGCAGCCGGCGGCCTGGGAGCCGAGTGGAAGCGTGGTCTCGCCGGAGTTGGCTCCGCGCTTATTAGGTTTTGATGTTTGTGAACTGACCCGCGGAGGAAAGAGAAACCCCTCCCCCGTGAGCAGAGAGAAGGACGTGGCAGCAACCACCAGACTTGATTTCTCCGAGGCTGAACGTTCTAACCCTCGAACCACTTGGCTGCTTTTTCTGGTGACAGTCCCCATCCTGAATCTTTCTAGGGACCTGCCACCCTCTAGTCATTGCGTCAGCACAGAGGAGACCTGCACCACCGAGGAAGTCCAGGCGTTTTAGGATCTGTGTCGGGAACTGGGCCCCGAATGTAGTTCTTATGATCCAGCCGTCTTCCCACTCGTCAGGGGAGAACGGGGGAGGAGGCCGGGGCGTCGCAGGCAGGGGCCAGTGTCTGACCCCCGGAGAGGCGGCCATAGAACAGACACGCTCAGCCGCGCCTCGGCTCTCCGCTGGACAGAGGCAGGACACGGGCCGGTGGGCCTGACCCCTTCCATGACCTTAGATGAGGCAGAGGTACGCGCGTCCGTGAGCTGAGCCCGTGCCCGCCGGGGAAGCGTCAGATCCCCACGTCTTCTCCTCGCTCTCCCTCCACTCCTGGCGATCGATCTGAAATGCACTGCAAACTCACTGTGTTTTCTTCGAAGCTCCGAGAATAACTCAGCCTTTTCAGACAGTGAAGTAGGTCAGCCTCCAACGTCTGAGGACCCCGTCGGATGGGGCAGTGCGGAAGAGTCCGTCCCTCATGTCCCGGGCCACCTCCGCCCACCGGGGGAGACAGGGCGGCTGGCGCAGCCTGTCAGAGGTGAGTCACCGCCCGGCCCCTCGAAGCTTTCGTCTCGGTCCTGCAGGCCCCGTCACAGCCCCAGCTGGCCATTGGGAGGCCGCCCTGTGCAGACTCAGCCCCTGGGCACGCCTCCCCTGAGGCCTGTTCTGAAGCCCCGGCTGGGCTGGACGCCAACCCTCGTTTCCGAACGTCTCTACCACCTCGTCCTTCTCGGTCTCTCCCAGAGTTCTGACGGCCAGCCACGTGTGGATTTCATCAGGACTGTGGCCAGATTTTCATCAGGAATGTGGCCAGATGCAAGTTCTTAGGCATCGGTTCCTGCCCTGTGCTCTGCCCACTGCGTGCGGTGGCACAGATGGGGACCCGGGAAAACAGGGGGACCCTCAGAAACCGAAGGGGAACCCTTTGCCGAACTGGCCTCTCCCATCTGCGGTCGTGGCCGGTGCTGATGAGGCAGTTCGACGGTATAGACGGACTCGGGAAGCCGGTGAGGGACATTAACACGCCATCAGAGATTTGTAAGTGCCCACAAGACGGCGAGAATGATCAGGGCGGGGGAAACAGGGGCTTGCACAACAAACGCAATCCGAAAATCAGAGCAATGCTGACTCGGAGGGAGGAATTAATTTTGGGAGCCAGCGTCTCCAGACGTAGCCTCGCTGACCTGCTGAGCGCTCCCCGCCGCCTTCGCACAGACCTTTGCGGGAAGAGGCTCGGGGCTCCCGGCCCAGCCCGTCTTGCAGGGCGGAGGACCCCCGTGCTTTGCGGTGCACGCCGCACAGCCAACGTTTACTTCAAGTGCAATTAAAAGCAGTCGAACATCCCATTTGAAATTTCATCTTCACACTTCAAAGAAATTAGCGTGATGAGTGATTGCAATGGAGTGAAGCTAATGATGAAAATAATTAATGCTGAAAAATACTTCACAGGCACAGAAGTGGCCTGTGTGCCTTCTTTATATTTCAAGAAAGCCCCCAAGACAGACAGGGAAGGAGCGAGGGGGCCCCGCCGCCCAGCCCGGACCCTGGCCGCTCGCCCAGGACGGCGGCGCGAAGGGACGCCTCCTGACACGTCTTTGCTCGGCCGGCATCTGTCCCAGTGAAGCCGTCTGACTGACTTCTCACAATCGCCGCAGAAAACGGGCGCAGACTTCTGAAATCACCGGCCTGGGGGAGAAAGATGGGAGTGTGCTGTGCACGCGGAGACACGGAAGCTCCTCACCGCCATGTCTGCGCCTGAAACTCGCTCCCCGAAACCTGACAAGCCCTTTCGGGTGGGGTCCGGATCCCCTGGGCCCTCGGGACTCCTGGAGCGGGAAGGCGTGAACTGAGGTCTCGGTTTTGCTAACCTTTGCAGGACGGGGACGGCCGAGCACTGAGCCCTTCCTGCGTGAGCTCCCACCACGCGAGTCCCAGCAGCGGGGGGCGGGAGGGGCAGTCTATTCTCGTAAATACAGAAGTCTGAGACCCCTTCTTCCCTCCCCGCTACACGCGTCAGGCACCTCTGCCCCCTTATAGAATTGTCCAGTCCCCTGAGCCCCCTAACGCTTTGCTGAACTGCTCCCCACTTCCAAGACCTTGGTCGCTGGGTCGGACTGACCCAAGTCTTTGTGTCCTGGCCAGTTAATTTCTCTTTTGTCCTTCACAGGGAGACCCACCCACCACACTAGCCTTGGGATCCCTCGCCTTCTGACGCAGACCCAATTGTGCCCGTCCCCAAGTCCCACGTTGAAGCTCTACTCCCCAATGTCACCGTATTTGGAAACAGGGCCCTTAGAAAGGTAAGGAAGGTTAAACGAGGTCATAGGGTGGGACCTGAGCCTCGAGGAATTGGGGTTCTGAAAGAGGACAGTCCAGAGATACCTCACCCTCCATCCGCGCGTGCCCAGAGGAAAGGCCGGGTAAGGACACAGCCAGGAGGTGGCCGTCCACAAGCCCACAGCAGAGGCCTCACGGGAAAGCACCTGCCCACACCCTGACTCCAGGCTCCTGGTCGCCAGAGCTGCGAGAAGACGAACGTGGTTCCAGGAGCTACCCGTCTGTGGTCCTCTCTGCACGGCCCATAGGTTTCTGGAAGCTTCCTTGCCATCAAACACAAGATGCCCCAGGCTTGTGGGAGCATTTTCTACTTCAGATGTGGAAACACTTCTTTCTGGAAGAATCTGATTTCTTTTCGGGGGAAACAGTGTTTTGCGGCCACAGCCCGGAAGGCGGGGCGTGTGTTGCTGTCAGGTCACCGAACTCCCGTCGGGGGCCCAGATCCGTGCCCTTCGCTGCACCCACGCCCGTGTCTCCACCCTGACGCTACACAGATGCCGCAAAGGGGTCCGAACCCCACCATGTCTGAAAGTAGCCTCACTCTCCACCCCAGCTAGAGACCATCTCCACAGCCCAGAACCCACGATGTTACTCCATCTACACAACGGTAAGCTTGCTGCGCCCTGCCTGCCACGCCCCACCTGTTCCTTCCAGGGAAACCTCACAAAAGGCCCACCCTCCTGCTTCCTCCTGCTTCCTGACCCACCTCGGGGCTTCCCCGGGACCCTGCGTGCCCCCTCCTCTGGGGAACTGTCCTGAACTCTTCCTTCAAAGCCAGTTGTCTCCCTGTCTGTCACCCTCCACCCAAAGCCCAGCGGCGTCCGCTGCAGAGGCGTGAGGAAGGCGCCCAGCATTTCCTGGGCGCTCTGTGACGTCCCTTTTCCGAGCCTGGGCTCCCTAACAATAAAATACAGGGGATGCTGCCTGCCTCACAGAGGTGTCAAAAGATAGGGGAGCGTGCCTGGAGCAAAGCAAGTTCTCTAGACTCCTGGTGGTTGTTCCTCATCATATTATTACCTGGTGTACAAATTCCAGGTTCCAGTGGCATTGGGGTAGAGCTGATAAAATCATTAACGCCAGGTGCAACCCTTGTTCAATCGGGTCTTGAATTCTTGATGAATGAATGAATGCATGCATGAAAGAATGAATGTTGTTCTCCTGGTTCCCGTGAAAGCATCTTCTCCTCCCTTTTAGTCTCTCACCTCTGGTTTCATGCCCTGAATTCAAAGCAGGAAGGGAATCGGATCGCTGCCAGTTACTCAGCCCCACGGACGACTCACAGGGCAGTAATTTATTATTTCATTACGCCGAGAAAAGTGCGTGAACCTCGCCGGTGGGAGGAGCGGCAGGCCGGCCTCCTGCCACACCTGCCACTGGAGGCGCACGCCGCCGCTTCCCTCCCCGCCTCCCCGTCCTACGGTGTTAATCTTACATAAGTGGTTATTAACGCATTTAAGATTATTTCAATTAATTATGTTTGGTACATTGTTTCAAAAGATTATGCTGCGGTTTGCTAGCAATTACACAGGCTTCCGTGTTAAGTAGGCCGCCGGAGGGCACACTGAATGGGACTCCGGTTACTGTCATTGAAATCAAACTGCCACTTGGAAGGCGTCTGTCCTCGGGAACCCGAGGAGCTCAGCGGTGACAGCGTGCAAGGGCAGGGAAGGCCGAATCGTCGCCGGAAGTGGTTACTGGAGGGACCAGGGGTTTCTGCATCTCTGTGTAAGATGCAAGTTCCAGCTGCGGAGGGAAGAGTTACATGTTTAACCCATGGCCAGGACGGCGTGGGCCAGTCAGAACATATGTGGCCTTCACGCCGGGGCAGGGGCCGAGACACCTGCCTGGGCTTGCCGGGTGCCGGGTGCCGGGGTGGGGGTCCGAACCTGACATGCCTTCATTGTCATTCTTCAAATACAGTAACTTCTCTTGACCCTGAGTCCCTTCAAGGTGAACTTTAATTTCCAGGCCACAGCGGACTTTCTACTGATTCATAGCTAATCCCACCGAGGTCAGGCAACCCACCCTAAATGATTTGGACACATTTAATCCTGTGACGCGTGTGGCGCTCTCTTTGGGGAGCGCAGTGTGGCCCACGTTGGTCCATGCACTGGACACAGAAGCGCGCGTCCCCTGCTGGGGCAACACTTTCCGTGCGTCCCTGGGCCTCTTCTCCGCTGTCCCGTTCAGCTGTGTTTCCTGGCTTTCGAACTTCCTGTTTCTCTGTCGTGGAGGGACTGTGTTAGCGCTTCCCACGCTGGTTGTGAGTTGCTCTTCTTTCTGCCAGTTCTGCCCACCGTGGAGCCGACACCCTAATGTTTCCGGGGACACCAGTGTTTAGGGTTGGGACAGCGACCTGCCCAATCCACGCACCTAACACCATGAGGCATCTTCTTCACACTCGGTGACACGGACTGTTTGCTTCCTGTAACGTCAGTGTGACTCCAGCCACTCTCCCTTGGCTAACACTTTCAGGAGGGTGGTAGCTTCTTCCTTGTCCTTTCGCTTCCAGGTCTCACCAGTCCTTGTGCTTAAATGCACCTCGCTCGTAAGAGTCACGTGAGTTTTTTTCCAGTTTGACGATCTTTATCCTAGCTTGCTTAAGGCCCTGAACCCATTCATACCCTACATAACCACTGATGCTCATGTCTCCCCCCACCAACTTACTCCCAATTGACATGGTTGTTCTTTATTCCGGTCTGCTCTCTTGTGTCACTAAGGGTCAGTCCAGCAGTTTTTTGCTCTCCCTACTTCCCCCCGGTATTTGGTTAGTGAAGAGATGATAAATGGACGGAGTGACAAGTCATGACTGCTGGGACCCTACATGGAGGGAAGTCTTTAGTCTTAAATACGTATACAGATGAGAACAGAAGTGGAAAAGTCGAAGATCTAAATTTCCATCTGAAAAGGATAAAAAAGGAAATTAAGCAAAATCCAAAAATGTTTAAGAAAGAAAAATATGTAAATATAAAAGTCAAATGCAATTAATTAGGAAGAATATAAAAAAAGAAAATAAATTAATGTAATTCAAAGTTGGTTATATGGTGGCAGAATAAGAAACCCCAAAATTTAATTTCTAAAAAAAAAAAAAAGACAATAAGAAGACTGCCAAAACCTGTCAGAATCGAGATTTTAGAACTCTGGAAACTAACGTGCAGCCTGCAGGGGGTGCCTCCTCCAGGAAGCCCACTGGAGTCTCGGGGAGAACAGCGAGCTCCATGCCATCCTGATTCACCCTGACCTCGGCTCCTGCCGCTCAGCCCACCCTGCCCCGCACAGAGGGGTTCACGATGCGGGCAGCTCCCAGCTCCACGGGGAGCAGAACAGACCTCGTTTGCAAAGAAGCCTGGTGGCTCCAAGGGCTAGCCATTATGTCACTCGACTAGAAACCCTTCCAGTGCCAAGGAAGCTACTCCCGGGGCCCCTTCTGAAAACACTTAGAGGAAAACGCATTAGTTGCTGATGCTCGTGGTCCTGACTAGCAGTCGGGGCGAACAACAGACTAACCAAACCCTTGGGCGGAGAGGCTGGAGAACGGGATGCTTTGGGGAATAAGAGCTGTGAAACGCTCTAACGCACCCTGGGAATCTAGAAGGGCACCCCCACGCCCAGGGACGGGTGCCTGCTCGGTGAAGGCTTGGCGAGGCCCCAGCCTTCGCCCACGTCCGAGCTGCCGGCTCTGCACCAGCAGGAAGTGGAGGCTGAGGCAGCCTGTAAGTTGCTTGGCTCAGTGCTAAGCATGCGTCCAGCATCAACTGAACCGTCTGCAAAGCCTGGGAAGTTTTCTGATTCCAGGCGTCTGAGATATGTCTGTCCAATCGGTAGCTGATCACTAAGCTAACGGAAGAGTGAGTGCACCGGAAGTCTGTGACAAAGGACACAGACTCTAACATTTGCCTTAGAAAAATGACTATACGAGGTACCACTCCCACTGCCACAAGCATCAGAGCAAAGAAAAGCCTGGGGAGACGGAGAAAAGCAGACAGCCAGGGCTGCCTTATTACACCACTCAAAACCGCTGGTCGTCAACAACGAGAAAACACAAAGCATAAAAGGAAATAGAAATGTATGGTCCATGCATGAGGAAAAGACAAGGAATCAAAACTGTCCCTGAGGAAGTCCAGGCATTGAAATTACTAGAAAAAGACAAATCAACTAAATGTGTAAAAGCCAAGTTTCACCTAATGGAGGCTATGCACACACATAGAAATAAGAAGGAAGAACCAAGGAGAAGCTCTGGAGTTAAAGGCTATAGTGACTGACACGAAAAATTAGCTAGAGCGTCTTGACAGCAGGTTTGCATAAGCAGAATAAAGAACCAGTAAATTGAAGATGGGTCAGCTGAGATTATTCTGTCTGAGCAGCGGAAAGGGAAAAAATAGAGAAGTGAAGAGAGTGAGGGGAGACGGGGGACCACATCAAATGTGCCACCACGTGTACGATGGGACTTCCAGAAGCAGAGATGGGGAAAGGAGCACAGGAACCATTCAAAGAAATAACGGACAAAAGCTTCCCAAACTCCATGAAACGTATTAGTTACACATCCAAGAAGCTCAACACACTCCAAGTAGGGTAAACACAGAGAGATTCACACTGCGACACCTTAGAATTAAACCACCAAAAGACAGAAGCCATCTAGAAATCAGCAAAAGACAGAAGTCCTTCATCACACCTGGGCTGTCTGTCCTCCGAGAGATGGCAGCGGATTCTCCTGCTAAGCCACGGAGGCCGCTGGGCATCGGAGGGACATACTCACGGGGCTAGGAAAATAAACAAACAGCGTTTACCAAGAGTCCTGTATCTAGCAAAACGAAGACATTGCAGACACACAAAAGCTGAGAACATGTTGTCTGTAGTCATGCTGACAGGAAACGCAGGCTGGACGCCTGTGACCTCAGGCGGAAATTCCAACCTACGCGAAAAGAAGGAACTCCGAGGAAAGGTGTTTGCGTGCTGCTTTTGCAAAAGTCAGCGTAAAGGCTCACTTCATCCTTCCTCTCTTAACTGATCTGAAAGCTCTGCCATCTGTTCTGGCTGTCGCGCCGTAAACAAGTGTCGTTTTTGTGGGTTAGTCAGCCCGTGTTTTCCCCGTTCGAGTGCCTTTTGTTGGTGTTTTTCATTTTACAATGCTCCCAAGCGCAGTGCTGAAGTGCTCTCCAGTGTTTCCAAGCGTAAGAGGGTTGTGACGCGCATTGTGGGAAAATTCATGCGTTAAACGAGCTTCCTTCGGGCACAGGCCACAGGGCGGCTGGCGGGGGACGTGATGCTAATGAGGTAACGGTGTAAATTCAGCAAGCGCCTTCGGACAGAAACTCACATCACACGAGGTTACACACTGATCGGTGGACGGGCATGGTTTAGCAAGGGGCTCACGGGACCCCGGCGCTGTGTTCCCCCAGGAGCCATGGCTCAGTATTTGCTGATTTAGAATTTATAGGACACAGCTGCTGGGAATACCCAAAATTAAATGTATGCCCCATCAATTCCACTCTTAGACATAGACCCCAAATGCAGACACAAATGTTCCCCCGAAAGACTTACACAAGAACGCTCACAGTGGCGTTATTTGCAATAACCTCAACCTGAAAAATTCCCCAGAAAGATAATAGAAATAGCGCAAAACTAATCTGTGACGTGGGCTCCGTCATGCCCGGAACCGGCCACTCCGGACTCTGCCTTTCCCAGCTCAGGCGGCTGTTGAAAGGGCCACTCCACCCTGAAGGTGTTAACTGCAGCCAGACTCTCCTGCTGCGGCAGGTGGGCTTGTCACTCAGAAAGAAGGACTGGCAGAGGGGAGCAGGTGACCTGCCATCTTCCATAAAACCTAACAGCTGTCTGTGCTCAGCTTCTCCTTGCTGTGTGCCAGTAAATTTTTATGAGAAGGTGCGTTCAGCATCTTATTACGGAGACCTTTTTCGTGAGTGATAAATAATACACTAAAAGCTACCTTGGCTTCTTCGTGGATGAAATATGGATGGGGAGGCTGGGAGGTGGAAATAATTAGGCCCATCCGAGGGCCAGGGAATAAAAAGTTATCAGCTGGTCTTTAGCGCTTCCAGACGGCTCTAGAAGCAGCGTGGGGCATTCAAATGCCCGAAGACACGTGTCCGTGGCACGATGGCCTCCGTCTCGTGTTCCCCAGTCGTTCTTGGGACCTATTTATGAATGGGGCTTCCCTTAGGGCAGGGACTTTCGCTTTGCCCACCAGAGTGTCTCCGAGGCCTTCGACAGAATCTGATGCACAGCGGGTAGCGGGCCACACGCCCAGCCACGCCCAGTGCTCCAGTGACAGCTCCAGCTCACGAGCTTGGATTTGACGAGTCTTCGGGTCTTCCCAGGACAGGTCTCTTGCTTATTCAAAGTCAGAATCGAGCATCTCGATGCGTTTTATTGATCCCGATGTCTCTGTCTGCTGAGGCGGGCAGGGTTCACAGCCCTGGACGTCCACCTGTAACTGAGAAAGTTTCCTGTACGATGCAGGACAGATGCACAGAAAGTATCCATTCTAACCCAGCAAGGTGACGAGCACGGCCCCTGTGAGTCAGTGAACTTGGTCGGTCGGCATGTTTCCGAACCTGCCCTGACCGAGAGCAAAGACCATTGAAGGGAACACTCTATAAATACAGTGGGCTGGCAACGGGTGCTCGGGGCAATTATTGTTCCTAGCAGGGGAATTACCCTTTACCCGGGGGAGAGAGAGAAGTGCCAGGAGGAACTCTGAGGCTCTAGGGAAAAGAAAACAAAAAAACAGCAGCACTGCCCTGACTTAGAAGACGCGCTCCACCCAGTCCCGTCTCTCTGCCCGCTTTCTCCTCCGGCTGCTCAGTTTTCACAGGGTCAGTAGTTCCCTGGGTGCTGAGCGCGTGGATTTGATCGGAGGAGAGCAAACAAACCAGAATACAGTGGCACCTCCGAGCTCCTCGTTACCGCACGCCGGAGCTCGTGAGGAGTGCTGGACCAGCGAGCGCCGGACGACGAAGCTTTGCCCTTGTGGGGACTCATGACACAGGCACGTTCCAGCAAGCGCCGAATGCCGAGACATTTATTTCTCATCAGAATGGGGCGGGGACAGGGTTCAACCAGTTCCGAGGCCGATGAACGCCGAGGCAGGACGGCGACTCTGTCCACAAAGGTGGCATCGAGGAAAAGCAAGACTGGAAACGAGGTGCAGATCGGAGAGGGCAGGCCCTTCGATGTCGTTCGGGGTGCTGCTTAGCGGGCGCGGCCAGAGACATTTAATTACGTTTTGCCGTCTTACCGCGTAGCCACCAGACACATGCGGCTATGTAAAATTAAGTTTTGACGAATTAAATTCACCAATTAATTTAAAAATCCATTCCAGATCATTAAAGTTCAAATCCCAAGTCGCACTGGCCACACGGCCAGAGCCCCAGGGACTGGTCTGCCCACCGGCGCCCACGGCGCACAGCGGAGCCGCCGGCTGTTCCCCGGGTCGCAGACCGCTCCGGCGGGCAGCCCCGGCTCGCTCGGCTTCCGTGAGGCCGCGTTGACCTGTGGGTGTCTGGGGCGCAGTTCTGGGCTCGCACGCCAGGACCTCGCCGTCCTTCGGGACACTCACGGGCTGTGTTTCCACCTTTTCTTCGCAGCCCCTAAGATTCCTGTTCGCTAAGTGCGGTCTGATCTCCACAACAACTGACATGTTTGCATGTCGTCACCAGCGTGCGCTTATTTCACGAGGATGTTAGGGTCTGATTTTTAATTTTTTGCAAACTGTACGCTGACCGTGAACATTTGGAGGTCAGGGCTAGCATAAATGCAGAAGGACACCCAGTATTTTTAAAGGTGGGGGGGCTTCCAAGCGTCCTGAGTCGAGCCCTGGGGGTCCGTGTACATATCCCGCGGAAGTGCAGGGGGTCTTCCACTCACACCTGCGCAGTGACGCGAGCAGCACGGAAGTGCGCGCTGGTGCCCCCCTCCGGGCCCCGTGCATGAGTCGCCTCCATCCCTCGCTGGCGACTCCAGGATTCCTGGCCCATCAACACACCTCAAGCAGTTTGTGCCCTAATTCACAATGACAGGGCATTAGCTATGCACGCTCGAAGCACACGGCCACGTCTCTTTACATACCCAGACGCCGATTCATCGTGACCTCCGTGCCCAGGGACCTCGCCTTGCACAGCTGTTCTCGGGGCACACGAGAGTGATGGCCTGGGGGGATCGCTCATCAGCTGAACGCGCCACTTAGTTTGAAGAAGGCGAGACCTTCGCTGTCCCCCGGGGGTGCGCTCCGCAAACGTTATTTGTGGTTGTGCTTCTGTCCCTGTTGTTATTACCGTTCTTAGCGCGAGAACCTCAGGTCAGAACTGTCCCTCCAGGTCACGGGAGCACGGGAAAGAGCTCCTAGGTCCCCGTGGACCTGGACGGGACCCAGAGACCGCCGGGCCCAGCTGTGGTTTCCGGGCGTCGGTGTACTCGCGAGTGCAGACTGCTCTGTCACCGGAGCTGCAGTGTCCGACAGGACCCGGTGTACTGGCCCACGGGCCGGGCGTCTGTCCTGTCTCCCGTGTCTGTTGCCTTTAGCACCGATTCCCTGAGACAGGTCTCAGTTTCCCGGAGAAGGGGGAGGAGACCTCCGTGCAATGTCACAGCTAGGAAGTGTCTCACCGGGGACTCGCACGGGTCGCCCAGCTGCCGTCAGGAAGAGCAAATCCAGACGGGGTGAGGGGAGCCACTCCAGCCGCGGCGTCCCCAGTGCCCTCCAGGGCCAGGCGGGAAAGGCTTCTTCTGCACGAAGGTGTAAACAAGACGGAGAAGAGAGTGGTGTGGGGCAGTGGGGTGGAAGGGAGGCTTCCTGGGGACAGAGAGGAGGCGCTGTTTCACCCGGAGCCCACGCAGGCTGGGTCATGGAGGCCCAGCCCAGGGCTCTGGAGCAGGGAGGGAGAGAAGCTCGGCGCCCAGTGCACTCCGAGCCCTCTGCTCCCGTTGATCGGCGGGCACCGGCAGCCCCACTAACCCTCCGTGAGGCGCAGAGGGGAACTCAGGGGGTCTGGCCAGACCTCGTCAGAGGTGAGCAAAGGGGGCGTTCACCCCTGTCACCCAGGTCACGTGACAAGGGGGGGTCTTTGCAGCGTGATGCTTCCAGGAGCAGAAAGGCCGGGAGTGGGGGTCTCCCGAACAGTCTCTGTTTCCCAGGAACACACAGCTCGGGTCAGATTCTGCATCGTCACCGTGCGTCTTCATGGCGTGTCAGCCAGACTCTCTGACACCGGTCTTCACATCTGAATTTCGGAGGGAAAAAGATGCAGCTCAGACATTTGTAAAAGTCAGATGGTTGGGCTGTCTCACCCGGGATTCAGCTCCAGGCCTGGCAGGCTCTCAGTCGGCACCTGTTGATGCTGGTCCAGACTCTGCCCCCAGAGGTTCTGAAGCTGGAGCTGGAACGGCGGGTAAACCCAGGCAGAGAGCCGGCTCTCCACTCACATCCAGGTCCTGCCCACCTCCCCCATGTCCCCCACATCCCCCACCTCTTCCATCACTTCCATCACCGCCCCACTTCTACCACCTCCCCCACCTCCATTCACCCACCTCTCCCACCACCCCCACCTCCCCCACCTCCTCCACCTCCCCCACCTCCATCACCCCACTTCCATCACCTCCATCACTTCTACCACCTCCCCCACCTCCATTCACCCACCTCTCCCACCACCCCCACCTCCCCCACCTCCCCCACCACCCCCACCTCCATCACCTCCCCCATCACCCCCACCTCCATCACCCCACCTCCCCCACCTCCATCACCTCCCCCATCACCCCCACCTCCATCACCTCCATCACTTCTTCTACCTCCCCACCTCCCCAGCTCCCCGACCTCCACCATCTTTGCCGGCGCACTTTATTTCCCAGGGACTTTGTTTTCTTCTGTCTCGTCCCTGTGCGTCCCTGTGTGTCCTCTCTAAGCCGTCTCCCCTCCCCAAGCCACATGGGATCTTCGGGCTGCCCAGTGCCTGCTGCGCCGCCCCATCTGCCGTATTCAGTCGGGACAAAACATCATTATACGTTAGTTCCACCAAGGTGCGGGCGATGTGCTCCAGAAATACACCAGTCACAGCCCATTTACCACCAGGAAATCAAGTTTGAAGGCACTTTAATTATAACCATCGCTTTTGGACGGGTCTGTGCTGTGATTTGCAAAATCTGTGATTCCCTCGACACTCGGGCAGAGCGCGGCCTAAACCCTAGTCCTCCTGAACCTGCTGTGGGGGAGGAAACCACACGGGCGAGGGTCCCGGGCGGACGTCACTCCCGCTGACGTGGGGAGCCACGGTGTCTGGGGCTGGCTGGTGCCAGGCCTCCAGAGCGGTGCTCCCCGGGCAGGCGGGAGGAGCCTATGAGGCCGGGAGGAGGCGGACCCACCAAACCAGGGCTGTCCACCCAGCCTCGGGCTTCGAGGCTCCTGGGTCCCAGGGGGTCTCCCACTGTTTCGTGTACAAGGGGTCTTTCCCCTACAACGTAAAAGAAATTACTGGGGAGGAACCATGTTTTCCTTCCACCTTCTGGGTTCTTCACTTGGGCTCTGCCAATGAGACTGGGCCAAGGCAGATTAACACAGAAAGACAGAAGTCCTTAACCCGTGCATCGTGCAGACGCAGGGAAGCACCCAACCAGGCAGGACCCAAAAGGGCGGTCAGGGCTCGGGCTGGGATGCCAGCAGAGGGAGAGCGGCCTGGGGCTCCGGGGCCGGGGAGGCAGGCTGGGGGAAGGCGGCCCGGGGAGGCACGTAAGCAAGCAAGCGCTGTTCAGTGAGGTTGGTTATGCGGATTCAACTGGGTGCTTCCTCGGCCCGTAGGGGTCGGTGAGGGCCCTCCTCCTGGGAAGGGAGAGGACACGTCTCTACACGTGGAAATTCCCTCCGTGAGTGCAGATTTCCGTCAAGGCAGGAAAAGTTCTGTGCCTTGTCTTTACCGCTGTCCTGCGTCTGCCGGTCCTCTGGGGTCGTTAGCTGGAAACATCCCCGAGGTCAGAGGCGCGTGTTTGGCGACGATGGTACCCCATGGAGCCAGGCATTGTGGGCGTCTCCTGCTGCTCTGCTGTGGGTCCCACTGCATCCCTCCAGGAAAGGAGAACCACAGAACCTCACGAGGTGGCCTTATTTGGAAACAGGGTCATTACAATGAGGTCTCTGGAGTGGGTCCCCATCCAATGGGATGCCCGTCCTTACAAAAAGGGGACATTTGGACGCAGAGGAGCCGCACGCAAGAGAGGATGCAGGCCGGCACTGGAGTGGCGTGCCACCAGCCACGGAGGGCGGCGGCTGTCCTCAAACCCCGGAGCCGGACAGAGTGCGGAGCGGCTCCACGCCCAGCCTCAGGAGGGGCCATCCCTGTCCACTTCTGGATCTGAGGCCGAAGCTTCCACGCCGAGGGAGGGTGGACCTCCGTCACTAGGTACCGGACTGTGGTCCTTTGTGACAGCAGCCGCGGGAGCTGCTGAAGGCCCCACCACCGAAGGGCAGAAGGCAAACGCTGGTCACGGCACACACACACTCTGGCTGACTGCATAGCGGCCCTGTCCGTTTGCAAAGGCCTTCCCCTCGACCATGGGCGTCGTCACTGGTGGGACAGTGTGCCAAGAGTTCGGGGAACATATGTCCTGAAGTGTCAGGCACTCCCCCCTCCCAGGGACCAAAACCACCTCCCCAGACGCCCCCCGTCCTGCCTGGTGCAGGCTTGTCCCTCCTCGGTGGCTCACGCAGTTGACCATGACGGACGTGTTGGCTCAATTATTTCTAGAACCCCCTCTTCTTTCGCCGTCCTCAGCCTTGATTTAAATAATCGCTCCACGCCTCCCCCAGCAGAGCGCCCCTAATGACGACCTGTGTGGCACAGGTGACAGTGGGGCTCGGGGGTTGCCTCCAGTCAGGGTCCCGGGCCTCTTTCTGCCTCCTGGGGGCAAGGTCCCTGGCGACGCCCCTGCTTCGGTTGGAACATCTGTCTTCAGGGGACGGGGCGTGTCTTGCGGGTCACCCGACTTTATTTGTTCCCCGGGAGGGTGCACAGCACCCTGTGCCCATTGAGATTTAATCGGCGGGGCGGGGGGGTTCTTGTCTCCTGCTGCATCTCCGTCAGTGTGTGCGGTTGTGCGTGGCTGTGAATACAGGCTGGTTCCCTGGGAGCGCTTGTACCAAAGCTCTGCTTGTTCAGAGGAGGCGCCTGCCCTCTGACTCCGCTCGTGTCCTCCTGTCTCCCAGAGGGGAGTGCTGCCCCCTGCCGGTGTGTGGGTGGCTGGGTGGGGGCGGTGCTTGCGGCTGACTCCGTGTTAGCGGGTGTATAGACTTGGGTCTTCGCAGGTGTTTTTGGAGCCTCTCCAGGGCTCCTCCAGACCCAGAAGCCCCCGAGACCCCAGGTCTGCCAGGGACTCCGCCCCTAGTGGAGCAAGTGGTCCCGTGAGTAGGACCAGGACTCCGAGTGCGTCCGTGTCCGTGGACTCCTTCCTCGCCAGTCTCCCATCGCCTGTCCAAATATTTAGCGGCTCTCCGAGGATGGAGAAATCCAGAACAGCAACTAAAACACTGAGTTCAGTGACCTGTCGGCAAGCTGTCGGTAATGAAATGCCATTCTTAGCGTGCGCCAGGAACGCTGTTCAAGATCACTGCTGAAACAAATGGGTTTCTTAATGGGAATTCAGAGAGGCGCAGAGGCCTTCGCGGCTGTTCTGAACTGTGGAGAGTGGAAGGCCGTGACCCTGCAGGGCGCGGGGGACTTGGAGCTCCGCCCCCAAGAAATGCCCGGACAGGACAGGGGTTCTGACTCCGCCTCTGTCCGTGCGCGCCTCCCAGCCACGCTCAGGGTGGGGGAGGGGCACTGCGCCCGCCCTCTCGCCGCTCCTGTGCACGCGCTCGTCTGTGCTCACGCCCTCCCAAGTTCACGGTGTCCATCCCACACCCCCGTGACCCCCACACGTGACGTGTTCGCGCCGAACGTCCAGCCTGCTCACGTGCCAGAGCCTCTCGGGCATCTCTTTATTCTTTTTTCTCTTAAATTTAAAATTCTTTTTCAGCAAGTAAAGCGCAATGCAATATTTTTTCCCCTGGTAACTCTGAGGCCGGGGTTGGATCTGAGAGACAGCTCTCAGTCCCTGGAGGACTTGGCTTTTGGCTGCTGTCCTCTGGCCCCCACCCCAGCGCCCCCCACCAAGCCACTCCCCCCCACGCTGCTGGAACCCACCTCCCAGCACCCAGAGGCGGTCCCACTTCCACGCCTTGAGGACCGGCTTCAGGGTGGATGTTGGCTCCCACGTGGCATTCAAGACGCCTCATCGCATGGAACCTGCCCAGCGTCTGGGCCTCAGTGCGGTGGATTCCTCACCAGGTACCGTGTCACATTCTTGGAATGACCGTCACTCCCTGGCTGGCCCCACTGAGCCTCGCCCAGAGGGAGATGTGGCCTTTGCCCTGAGCTGCTGGGAGGCGTCCCTAGGCCTTTGGAGTTTCTGCCAGGTGAGTGTCTTTGTTCCCCCGGGGTCCTTGGCCATGGACAGTCTGACCGTGAGTGTCCTGACGGGGCTCTGGGTCACGCTCCCTCCAGGGGTCTGCAGACTGAGGGTCAGCCATCAGCCGTGGACGGTGAGCCACAGCCCAGACTCTGGGCCCCGAGGCTCAGCGGGCGGCCCTGGCGGCCGACTGCCTGTGCACACTGTCCTATGTCATTGAGGGATTAGCCAGCACTGTCCGTGAGTCCCTGGGGAGGACGCCCAGACTCACGTGTGGGGCCTTCTGGGCTGTGCTCCAGGGGGCTCCTCCCGTGCCGATTGCAACCCACGTCCTTTCACTGTGATAGCCCGTCACCCTGAGGACAGCAGGTTTCAGTGAGTCACTGAGTCCTGGAGCATTATGGCACCTGGAGGTGAGTGTGGGCTGTGGGCTTTGGGCATGGCCTCAGCGTGCTCAGCGCTGCAGCACTAACTCCTGTGCATTCTCTCCCCCACTCTCTCCCTTTCCCCACCTCTCTCTCTCCCCCTCTCCCCCTCTCTCTCCCGCTCTCTCCCTCTTTCTCTCTCCCTCTCTCTCCCTTTCCCCACCTCTCTCTTTCCCTCTCTCCCTCTCTCTCCCCCCCATCTCCCTCTCTCTCTCTCTCTCTCTCTCCCTCGCTCCCTCTCTCTCTCCCCCTCTCCCTTTTTTTCTCCCCCCATCTCTCTCCCCCTATCTCCCTCTCTCTCCCTCGCTCTCTTCTGTCTAGGCACTGGAGTGACTCATCTCAAATGTAAAGACAGAAGAACCGGTCTCGCCTGGAGGGAGGTAAGTGGGGGAGAGTGTCAGGTCTGATTCCTAAATGCTGTATGGCCTCGGTTTTCCCTTTGGTTAAAGAGAGAAAAGAAAGGAAGGGAGGGAGGAAGAGAGGGAGGAAGAGAGGAAGAAAGGAAGGGAGGGAGGAGGAAGGGAAGGTTGGACCCAGCGGGGCTGAAGACCCCGTGTCGGGATGGAGTGAGGGGAGGAGACGGGAAGGGAGGGGCCCGCTGGTCTGTTCAGTCCCGCTCAGTCCTCTGACACTGCAGCCGGACTGAGGGCAGGCGGGAGCCCTCCCTCACGATGGCAGAAGAGTGAATATTTCATCGACTTCCGTGCACATCGTCATTAATTCCTAATTAATTTAGATTAAAAATATCTGCCTGCTGATATGAGATCATTTAACTTCCTACTATTTCCAGCAAGTCAATTTTCCTTCGTACTTAAGAAAGTTCTTCGTGAAGTCCTATAAAAATACAGTGATGTCTGAAAGTCGGCAGGATCAGACTGTCCACGGCTTCCCAGGGGTGGGGTGGCGGGGGGGGGGGGGAGAGCAGCCGAAATGAATGTGACCTCGAGGGGGCGCAGAGCGGAGCCAACGCCGAGGCCCGGAAGAGCACCGCTGTGCCGTGCGGAAACCCAGTTCTGGAGTCAAGCGCAGCAGCCCCTCCTCCCAAGAGGAGGACCCTGACCTCCGTACACTGGCGCCATCAAAAATGCCGGTGCCACCCCGTGTCACCAGAGAGGCCCCAGCCGCGCTCCTGACGCTGGCTGCTGGTGTGTTTCCAAAGCACGGGCATTTCAGTCCAGCCGCCGAAAGGCAGGACAGCAGGCTACTGTCGGTGCCTCCGAAGGCACGTGGTTCAGTCCGGAATGTGGACCCAAAACTCGGTCCCGGCAGCTCACACGGCTGAGCCCACAGAGCGGTCCCACCAGCACGCCCTGCTCTCCGGGGGCGCCTGAGCTTCCTTCCTAAAAGCCACGGCAGCCCTTCCGGGCCTTGGCGCACAGACGCCGTGGTGGGGATCAGAGCCGCCCCTTTCCCACGGGTGAATTCATATGCATCACTCAGCCGGCGAGAAAATGCTGCGTGGTTTGTCATTGGCTCATTAGTTTTAGCCAGAATGAGCGATAAACGTAATCATTCTCATGCACTGCTGTGACAGAGCCTAAAAATTATAGGGATACAAAGGGACGCCCTCGGAAGAACTCTAAAAACCATGAGACCCTCGGGTCTGTGAGGTGACTCCCCTGGCCCCTGCCAACTGCGTGTGTCTCAGAAAGTCTGCCGAGAAAAGTTGGATTCTCGAACTTTCCATTGTCTTTGTCTTCCCCTGTGACACGCTTTGCGGCTTCTTGCTGCGGCCAGGGGAGGGGGCGTGTAGGGGTTAGCCCCGCCAGATCAGCGAGTCCCCTCCTTGAGCGGAAGGTCCCTCCTGGGGGTGCCTGCCTCTGCGTGGCTTCCGGGAAAGGTGTGCCCAGCGTCCTCTGCCCCAGCCTGCTCTCCTCCTGGGGAACCGTCCCTTTTAATGACTCAAGACCAGAGATTCTGCCTCGGGGGGCCTGTCACTTCACCTTCAGCGAGAGGGACAGAGCGTCTGTGTCCTCCCCAAACTCCTACTTGAAGTCCTAGCCCTCCACGTGGCTGTGTCTGGAGATGGGGCCACGGAGGAAGGCGCGAAGGGCCCATGACATCACAGGCGGGGCCCTGATGTACCGGGACCCGCGCCATTTTAAGAAGAGACACCGGAGCTCTGTCCCTGTGCGCACGCACAGGTCTGTCCCTGTGCGCACGCACGGGAAAGGCCAAGCGGGCCCGGCGAGGACAGCCGTCCACTGCACGAGGGCTCCCACCTGGCCCACGCATGACCTGCTGGCGCCTCGCTCTTGGACTTCCAGCCTCCGGAACTCCGGGAAATAAATGCTGTCCACGTGGCGTTCTGTGTCGACAGCCCGAGCGAACGAACACACTTCTCTGCACATCTGTCAATTATGATACACACGAACACACGCGCACGTGCACACACACCCCTTGTCACTCTCATCCCGCCGCCCCATCCTCGTGGTTTGAGAAGTGTCGGGACGACGGCGGTGACAATGACGCCGTGCAGGAAGGAAACGGAGCGCACAAGGTCAGGTGCGTTGGGCTCCCTGGAGAGCCTGGATCCCCTCGGTCAAAACCGAGGCGGGAGAGCCTGGTCCTGGGAGATGAGCCCGCTGAGCACAACTGGCCTTCTTCTTCGACGAGAGGAGAGGGGGCAGAGCTCAGAGCCCACCCAGCTAGGGCGGCCCCCCACCGGCGCACACCGGGTTGGGGAAATCCTTTACTTACCTGTACCTGCTTTCAGGAAATACAATGTCCCTAATGTGGTTTGTGCAGGGGGGCGCACAGACGGTGCTGGGACACGGGATGTTCACCGGGGGTCTGCACCCGTGGGTGCAGGAAGGGAGACGAAGCCCTGAGCAGAGTGAGTTCAGCAGCGACAGACCCAGAGCCCCCGGAGCCCGTGGTGCCCAGACCTCCCTCCATCTCCGGGCGCAGGCTGCCCCCGTGAGGTGACCTCAAGCATTGCAGCTCTGCCCCCACCCCCACCCCCGCCCCCCCCGCTGGCCCTGAAGCAGCTGCCACCCACTGTGGGCAGATGGACGCGTGTGTGGGCCCTGGGCTGCCTGGGACCCTGTTGGCACCAGGTGACGCTCGCTGAGGACCCTTTCCTGATCCCATTCCTGTCCCCAAATATCCCCACGCTACTGAAGCAGGTTTGAAATGTCACACCATAAATGCCTGGACTCACACCAACGGCTCTGTTCTGTCTAGTGCGTTGTAGCCATACAATGAGCTATTATCACACACAGGATGTGCGTGTACCTTCATGCTCTATACCTACACCATTATTCACGTCTACTTCGTTCTGCAACTGCATCTTAAAACCGGCGTTCTGTTCAAGAGATTGATGCCTGCGGGTTCAGGCCAACCTCAGCGGATTCATTTTCGTGGGTGGAAAACGCCCCCTGCATTTCTTTCAGAACCAACCCCCCAGTTTTCACTGTAAGACGCAAAGCTTCGGGGGACCCCTCCCCCACTGGGCCCCGGGTCCCAGGCCTCTGCAGGGCACAGCTGAGGGGCTCGCCTGCGTCCCCGAGTCCCCGAACCCGGTGCCCTGTCTACACACAGTGAGAGCTCGAGGATGAAGCGCCAACCTGCCCTCCCCAGAATGACAGCTTCTCAGTCCCCGGCGCCCCGACGCCCCCGACGCCCCGGCCAGGTCCTGGAAGGCAAAGCAAACACCGGAGCCAGGTGGACGGCCGCCGGGAGCAGAGCCAAAGCCGCGTTTCCCTGCCCACCGGCCGTGTTTGCAGACCGGTCCTTTCACTCAGAAGTTTCGGCCGCGGCATCTCGTCTTTCAAGTAGAGCGACAGCACAGCCTGCGTGCAGACGCGGTGGGCAAAGAGCAGAGAGCGAGCCTTCTGGTCTTCTGCTTTTTCACGCGATCGACCTGAGGACTGTTGAACCCAACGGGAGGAAGTGGACAACCAGGAGCAACGGAGAGCCCGCGGGGCCGCCGGGCAGATGATCAGGCATGCAGGTCTGCGCCTTCCTCGCGGGACGCACCCCATCCACCCCGAAACTTGTCACCCCACCCCTGCCTGTGGGTCCACAGAGACACATCGTGTGGGCGCACAGCTTTCAGAGACACAAGGATGTATGACGCACAAGAAAAATGCGGGGCGGCGTCAGCACACAAAATCCGACTGTTTACAAAACAGAAACGATGGGTCAGTTGGGGTTGGTCGTTCCAAATAGTACCTGTCATCTGACCCCAGTGTGGGCCTGAGGTCAGGGTGGGCGTCTTCTCTTCACCAGATGTGACCGGTGTGACCAGGCCCCCTCCCCCCGGTCATCGGGGGTGATAGTAACAGCACCACGGCTTCGGCCTTCGCTGGACCGAATGAGCAGAGCCCAGCCCTTAGGACAACTCGTCGTGCAGACCGAGTGCTCGGCTGAGGTTGGGGGTGAGGGGCTGCAACGTCCCCTAAAAAACCCCCGTTCCTAAAATGCAATAAATAATGCTAATGAGCGTGACTCCGGTTCACTGAATAAAAGCAATAATATCTAGTACTTTCCCTGCAGATGGATGGTGAATAAAAATACAGCTCAGTAGTAATAAATAGGAATGCAAATAGGGGTATATGTCTTTATTAAAATGTGAAAAGCAGTATAATTCTCAGGGCCTTGGCTCATTAAGAAAAAAATAGTGTTCATAATTCTCAGCATTTTCTCAGGAAGTGAAATTGTAACTATATTTTGGAATCATTTTTATTTAAAAATGTCACACAGAAAGTATATTACAAATGCTAGATAAGTGACATCATCGTTTCCCCAAACCGCTTTCTTCGACGCTTTAATAGAATCTCCACGGTGCTGGTGTGTTTCCGACAAAGCACAATTGGTCCACGTTGGCTCAAAGAAAGTTAAACCGGGATTTCCTCCTTGTGTAAAGGATTTGGACACTAGAACCAGCTGTTCTCGCTGAAAACCAGTAGGAGATCTGGAGAGTATTAACGAGAAAGCTCGAGCTAATGCCGCAGTGAGAAGTTGTGCAGGTGAAATCTGGGGAGGAAGGAAGCTCGTGGCGTTAAGAAGCCCTTTCCCCGGAGGGCGTCTCCTGATTGGGAAGAGGCGGCTGGGACTCCGGGCAGCTGCCCAGGTTGTGAAGAGTCGCAGTGGGTGAGGTGGACGGAGCCCGGCTGAGGGCCCGGTGTGGGGCACCCCGGCGAGGCCACCCGCGTGCTGTGGTCCTCCCTCCAGGGGAGTTGTAAGTCGATATTCCCCCTCTCTCTCCGTCCCCCAGACTAGCCTGTCTTTATATTATTTTAAGTCTCTGAAGTGAGACTGAGACAAACCCTACTTCTGTGTCCTGAACTATTTACCCAACTTGGTGGACAAAGTTAACATCTTCTGAGGCCACAGTTTTCGATACAACATCCAACCCCTAAGAAAAGTGACCAGGCAGGGAGGACGTCTGGACAGCATTACTGAAAACAAAAGAATTAGCAGATCTAAGAAACAGACCCGTAGGGGAACCAGAAACTGAAACTCTCAGATACCAACTTTCCATTAAGCATTCCTTATGTGCAAGAAATAAAACAAGATTGAAATTGTGGCAAAGAAATACAGGGCATAATGAAGAGTCCAGTAGAAACTAAATAAAAATATATGTAGTGATCCATGTTAAACACTCAATGAACAGATTTAACAACAGATTTGAAACTGGGATCGGAAGGAATCATCCAGAGCTACAGGAGGACTCGACTGTGACAGAGGCCAGGAGACGCAAGGAAAACGCAGAGAAGCCATGTGAACCCGGAGTCCCAGGGTGAGAAGACAGTCAGAGTGGAGCAGAAAAGATAATCTCATTTCCCAGGACGCGTGAGAGTGATCAAGCTGTCGCAGTAAGAGACACGCCGCTTTGAAGGCAGCCAGACGAGGCCGACGGTGGGGCTCACGTCCCACCAGGAGCAGCGCCGAGGGAAGGCGGGCGGGTGACGGTCCCTCAAAGGGCTGGGAGGAAATTTCTGGCGACCCAGATGCCTGTGGGCGAGGAGAGTGCTTTCAGGGGTGAAAGCAACCCGAAGTATTTTCAGACAAATACACATCAGGTGACTCACCTTAGCAGGCTGTAACTGAAGAAAAACGCCGAGAGAATGTATGTATACATCGAATCAGAATGCTCAGAGGCAGCAGGTTATGTCAGCAGAGGGGTGAGTGGAGTGAGACAGTTCTAAGATGCGTGCGTCGTGCAGGAAGAGAGTAAATGACAAGTGACATTAAACCTGGGTGAATCCCCGAGGCGGACTGGAACCTCTTAGGAAACCACTGCAAGAACAGTAAGAGTCTGTCCCAACCGAGCAGAACGGGAGGGTGGGAGGGATGAGACAAAGCCACTCAGGAAATGCAGGAGAGGCAAGAAAGAGGAGCCGAGGAAACACAGCTGTGAAAAGGGAAAACGTCGTTGGTGTGGTTCGTTTGTGACCTGATGCGTCTGACTTACACCGACGTACGCGGGCTTCACGTTTCCACGAAAGCAGCAATGAGGGTCGTGACAGTCGTGGGTACAGCATTCAGGGCGGGCAAGGGTGGACTTACAGTTGGGAGTACATGAAACACGGAGTTTATTTTGCGTTATTGTTTACTAATACTGTATTATTTTCCGTACAGACAACTGTAAACCTCCTCTTCCCCACCCTGCATAAAGATTACAGGGGTTTGAAAGTGAAAGCGTGAGAAAGATGTTCAAGGCCACATCCGCAGAGGAAAACCCGTGTGTGACTACATGAGCGTCGAACGAGATGAAACAGACCACGGGAGGCAGCTCGATGTGAGCGGAGCTTCAGTTCATCATGTTACCCGTTAGTTCATAATCATTACAGAGCAGTCTCTATGCTATGACAGTTATTTTCTAGGAATCAGCAAGACAAACTTTATTTGATAAATATACGGCAACCTTGCTGGAATGTTTCTCTCAAGGTAGATGCCGGTGACAACCTCACTGGTGATATTTAGCCAGCAGGATACAGCCCTGGCTGCTGTAACGGTACGACGGATGTGCTTAAACCAGGTAGGTGGCTCGTGTATATGTTTTGGGAGTTCTAATAGCAGTCCAAGAATGGTTTGGTGGTTTCACTCTTACCAGGAACCCAGGCTATTTCTGCCTTCTTATTCCACCACCCTTTCTATATGAGTCTTCCTACTCCTGGTCCAGGATGGCTACTGGAGCTCCACCCATCACAATCCACACTCCAGCTAGTGGGATTAGAGAAAGGAAAAAAAGGTAGGAGGACCCCTTTTAGGGCACAGACTAGAATTAGCATACATTATTTCACCTTACTCACCATTGGCCAGAATTTAATCACATGACTATACCTAGCTGCAAGGGAGGCTGAAACGGTGCCACTGGAAGTTCATACACAGGATTCTTTTACTAAAGGAAGAAAGGGAAGATAGGTACTAGGGAAAGGTTTTTGGCCCTTCTCTAACTAAACACCTCTAGAAGGAGTTTGAAAAGATGTCCCCCTTTTATCGGTATGTCCTATGCACAAGAGAAAGGGCACGTACAGGGAAATCGGGACCCAGGTGAAAGTGCAAAGGCCTGCAGGGGGGTCGATGACAGCCAGCTTCAGTGGCACCTCATCGCCGGGGCTCTGGCGAGGCGTGTGGTTTAGAAGGGAGAGGCAATCTGGAGCACGGTCCAGCTTTGACCCAACGCCCAAGCCGCCGGTCGCCCACGAGCGTGCCGCAGAGGACGCTGGGGCCAGACGGCCAGCTCGTGCCGAGCACCCGTTTGCACAGAACAGGGTAGGACGTCGGGGCCAGAAAGACCTGGGTGTGAACCTTGGCTTGGCCACTTCCCGTGCGGCTAACGATCTGCTGACCCAGGCCCGCCGGGCCAGCCGCACCTCACCCACACACGTGCGCCAGACCTCCCGTCCGGGCCGGCCACCTCGCCCCACGAGTCCAACCTCGGAGCGTAGACGCTGTTTCTGCCGGAACCCCGCTGCTGCGAGACGGCTAATTAGCGGCGGCGCGCTGACAGGGGCCTAACAAAGGCAGCCTGTGCCTCTGAGCTCGCGGGGTCTCATTAGAGAAGCGGGGCCGGGTGATTATTTATATCCCTTCTCTAATTAAGGTTCTGAGAGCTAATCACAGCAATCCGTCAGCATTTCATGGCACCGGGGCTGAAGGCCTGCGCTTTCCTCTCGGCCTTCTCCTCCCTGTCTTCTCCTCCCCGTCTCCCGTGGGACCCGCGCCTTTCCTCTAGAACATTCTGCGTCACTCTCCCGCTCCCGGAGCCTGCCCGTAGTCCCTGCTTTTCCTCAAGCCCCAGCTCTCAGTGGCTGTGGTGTCTCATCCCTGACGCGGGAGGGGGACCACCACCAATCACTCCATCCTAATAGCTCGGCCATCCAGGTAAATATTTGGGAAGCAGGAGGCTCAGGCGCGGCTGGGCTCCACATTCCTGGGTCCCGGTCCCGTCTCGTCCTGGTGCTCTTGGCCAGTGCCCCACGTCCGGGCCTCTGGGTGTCTCCTGTAAACACCGCTGTGATTAGTAGCCCTCCGTCCCAGCAGCAGATCAAACAGGGAGAAGAGACCAAATATCAGAATTTCCATTTAATTAAAGTAACAGCTCTGAGAAGTCTCATCGGATGGGTTCTTGCAAGGAATTACTGAGCCCTTGATGAAGCGACACGGAGAAGCTTCACCTTGGCAGGGGCCTGGTGATCACATCATGACCATCACCACGAGGCCACTGTCATCATCGCTACCCCAGCACCCTGGCGCGGGCGTCGCTGCGGGGTGCCCAGCGCCCCCCTCCCTCCCCGCGCTAAGGGCACAGACGCGCCTGCCCATGTGGACGCCGCCCGGGCCCGCTTCCAGCGCCCGCCATATGCCGCTCCACAGGATGGAAACGCTTCTGGAAATTGTTCTGTAGATTGGATCTCAAATGCCCCGAGGAAGCCGAGTTTTCCAGGCGCTCGTGTCTGCAGGGACTTCTGATTTAAGAGGACATCTGGCAGGGAGCTTCTCGCTAAGACTCTGGATGGCGCAGAAGGAAGAATATTCATGCCTCCACCCGGAGCGCCAGTTGACAGCCACCGCCTTCGCCGGGATCAGGGGGAACGTTCTCTGTTTTTAAAGCCAAGGAGAGCGGATGGGAAGGCACCATCGGTGGTCCGTCTTCCCGGCACCGCTCAAGTTTGATAGGCTTGCTTGGCTGAGAGCAACTGGAGGCTTTTGCCACGCACCCTCGGGCCTGGTCGGCGGGACAGCTGTCCCTTTACTGCCCTGCTTCTTCAACCAGGCACACAGGAAGACGCTCCGAGGCAGGAAGGGCCGTGTCCCCCGAACTGCAGGACAGGAAGTAGGGGAGAAGAAAGCGGGGTTGCTCCGGGGTGACCCATACCCCCCGCAGGGTGGACCGCAGGGAACAGGCCCCAGAGAAAATGCCACCCCAGCCCCTCAGAGCCACTTACGGGGAAGACACTGGGACACGGGCTGTGATCCACACTCAGTTTCCGCCCTTCATCTGCACTTCGCAGGATGGGTGCCAAACGGCACAGAGCAGAGACGCAGGCCATCAGCCACAGACGTGTAAGTGGGGGAGAAACACACTTGTTCTCAGTCCCTGGGATCGAGGGACGGGCTTTGCGACAGAGTCACCTGGGGGGTCGTGACAGACGCGTGCTGTGAAACGCAGCTGGTGCAGAAAAATATGTAGCTGAAAAACACTAATGAATCGAAGCTGGTGCAGCTCTTTTCACATCAGACAAGACAAATGGGGAGGAAAAACCAGAGGCAACGGGAAGGGCTCACAGCAGCCCGAGGGCAAAGGCAGAGAGGGCCTCGGGGTGGCCTGCTGGGAAAGCGGTCTTTTCGCAGGGACCTGGGTCCTGGGTCGTGGGGGAAGTTCCCCCATCAGTGATGCCTGCAAATACACAACGTTACCCGGGTGTGAACGGGCTTTCAGGGTGAAGACGAAAGAACAACAATTTCAGAAAGAAAAAGAAACGAAATCCACTTTCAGCACAATCTTACTGGAGGAATCTTAATGGGATTAGTTTGCAACACAAAAATAAATAACTCCAGATGGGTGATCTAAGATGCACAATGAAATAAAACGCAAGAGCAAAAACACAGGCAGCGTGAACAGTCACTGCCTGTGGACAATCTCTGTGTCTCGTGGGATTGAAAATGGAGTCACCGCTCTACCAAATCCAGCAGGTGAGACAGGCGTGCTCAGGTCAAGGGTTCCAGGGGTCGCTGTGGCACCAGAGGTGACAGAAGAGCTGTCCATCAATCCTGTAACTGGCAAAGTGAAACGCATCTGTCATCGTTTCTGCGGGAACCACCGGAGGGACAGAGATGAAGCATGCAATTTCCTAAGTGCGGTGTGAGGGCGGGGGAAGGAACGAGCAAACAAATCAATTCAAAATACAATGTTAAAAAAGTACCTGATGAAAAGAGAGAAATGTCAGAAAAAAACGGGAAGAATAAAAGAAAGCAGTATGAAATGAATACAAGTGTATCAATACTAGCAATCCTGCTCGCCGTACGCAGGCGGCATGCCTGAAGCCAGAGGTCACGGTGGGGTTAAAGGTCGGAGGGCTCCGTCTTGTGCTTGGCCTCGGTCTCGGGTAAAAGGATCTTCATTTTGCAGATCTTTTCATTGCTGCCGTGGATTTCCATCCGCTCTTCGGTGGGCATGCTACGTTTCCCAATTTGCAAAAACCTATAAAAGAGTGAAGTCAAACCAGCACAGGAGAGAACATAGGGCATGAACGGCGTGTGGAGAATCCGGTGCATGAGGAGGCGGGAACATCATCGGCTTGTCTCGAAACGCAGAGAAAGTCCGAGAGGGGAAAATGCGGGCAAGGACGGCCACGAACCCCAGATAACTGAAAAATGAGGGTCTCCCTGGGTGGGGTGTTGGGGGGAAGGTGGGAAACAGCAGAAATCACTGATGGAGAAGACACATTTAACAAAGAAAAATCCTACATTGGAAAGTCATTCTGATCACGCAGCTCAAAGTGCTTCAGCCAAAATGGGAGAAAAGTTATTTACGCCCCGAGGCGTGTGGCACGCGCCCTTGCTGGGCTCCGCCCCCCGCCGCCCCATGCCTGGCTTACAACCAGGAGCTTTTTCAAAGTAACCCACCAGCTTCCCAAGCTTTTGCGGGCCTTCGAGGGGTCCGGCCCGAGTTGGACCGACAGGTCTCTGTGGTCCCGCACCGCCCCGCCCCCTCCGGCAGTCTGGGCCTTGGGGGGAGAAGGGAGGAGGTTAATCCTCCTGGCGGAGAAATGCTTGGGTCCCGGGGGTGTGCGTGTCACTGCAGCTCCCGGGCCAAGCTGGCCGGCTTCGCTCCCCAGTGTTGTAAACTCAACGTCCAATTCCCGTTGCTCTCTCCCTTATTCACAACTAGTCAATAAGAAATGAAGAAGAATGGAGAAGACAGAAAGAAGAAGACCCGGACCTCACACACCCCAGCTTTGGGGAATTTGCCGACCTTCAGCCAGGGGTCTGCACAGGCTGGGCTGGCTCGCAGGCAGCCCCCCACAATGGACCGCTCTCCACCCTCCTTTGGATTCCCCTGTTCTGTCTCTCTTTTCCTTCCTCCTCCCTCCTCACAAACGCCCTGCCCGGGTCCACCCACTAAGGTGGTATTTGCAACGTGAGCTCGCCACCCTCCCTGGCTGCTGGCTCTTGAGTGACCTCTCCTCCTGGCACCAGACTGGGTGCCTTGATTTCCGGCTTTCGAGCCGCAGAACCTGGCTTCGCTGTCATTAGTAGGAAGTGTCCCAGGGGGACAGAAGGGACCGAGGGCTTCACACCAACAGATCAGGAGTCAGGAGGGACTGTAGAACAGCAGGGCAAGTGAAACCCCGGGGTCTGGGTGGAGAGCAGGGGTGGAGGCTGGCAGCGGACAAGAAGGACGTAGACCACCCTGCGAGCAGCGTCCAGCCTGTGGTGGCGGTGGAGCGCTCACAAGGGAGTGAGGACGCGGCTGGCGCAAAACGCACCCCGGACGTCAAGGACTTAGGGCCAAAAGAAAGAAGGTAAGGATATCTCATGAACGATTTTTATATTGATCATGGGCTGAGAGGATACTGTTTCAGAAATACGGGGTTAAATAAAATAGGTTATTAAAATTAATTTCACCTGCTTCTTTTTACTTTTGTCCACAAAGCTGCCAGGGAATTTTAAGTCTTGTCCGTGATCCGCGACCTGTTTCTGCCACAGAGTGGGGTGAGAGAGTTCCGCCACGTCGGGCCGTCCAGGTCCCCAGAAGTCACCGTGAGGAGGGTGATGGTGGGCGAAGGAAGGGGCAGTGATGAGACCAGACTGCCGGGTGGGGATTTCAGACGGTTAGTAAATATCGCCCTTATTTTTTTTTTAACTTCTGAATTAATTGAGTGGGAGGCAAAAGTCAAACACGTGGAAATAAACTTGCTGGTTCCGTTACTTGGGATGCTGGGTTCAAGGAGAAAACTGTACTGTAGCTGCAGTGGGCTCGTGACCCGCTCACCGAGGGACGTTCAGGGCCCCTCAGCGCGGCGAGAGACGGATGCTCTGTGGCCAGAAAGACCCCGATGAGCAGCCAGAAGGGAGGGCCCAGAGTCAGGACGCCCGGCTCGGTCTCCTAAACTTGCCCACCGGCCCCGGGGAAAATGAGACGGCCAGGGAGGGGACCCAGGAGCCTGCAGCCGGAAATGCGGGGCTGCACGCTGCCTGAGAGCTTCTCCGCGGACTGTTTTCAGCTGCCGGGCGCTCGCTCACGCAGGGGCTGAAACTACGCTTGCCCGCGGCCTCCGGCCTCTGCAGCACGGATTCCCGTGCGGGTCGGTCAGGCGCTCTCCCTGCTCCGGGTTTCAGAAGGCTGAGCCCAGGTGTCAGCGGGACCGAGGCTTTGTCTGGAAGCTCGGGAAGGACCGAGTCCCGAGGCCCCTCGCACGCACCCGCAGGCCCGGTGCTGGCTGTGTGGGGATCGGCGTCTGTGCGCCATCAGCAGTATAACTGCAAACGGAAGCCACGAGGGTCACCGGGTCTACCCACCTGAGGATCGCCGTCACGGGAGCGAGGGAGCTGCGTCCTGCAGAGGAGCGGGTGCCCACCGCACCGCGCTCTGCCTGGGCCGGGCGGGGAGGCCGGGCAGCCACGCCCTTCACTTCGGCGTTGGGTGAGTGTGGGTCCCACGGAGACGTGGCGGCCGGGCCAGGCTTCAGAATTCAGGTGCAGGAGGGGGCACGGGGGTCCGAGAAGCAGGCACAGCAGCGGAGGCAGCTCTTGGAGGAGTGATGGGGGAAGGCAGACGCTTACGGTGGGGGCTGGGGAGAAACGTGCGGTCCAGGGCATTTTAGTGAGGACTTAGCACTCGCCCGGTTCCAACGCCGGGTGAGAAGGGCTGGGATAAAATCACTCGAGCAGGACTAGTTAGGGATTAGCGTCCGAGAGAAGGCAGGAGAGTCGAAGAAAAGGCCAGGGGGTGCGCAGAGGGACCACCTCCCCCCGAGTGGTAAACATCCCCTTCTCTCAGTGGGTGAGGAGTCCTGGACACTGAAGGGAAGGAAGGGCCTAGGTGTACCCCTTAAACAGACTACCTTGACCCCCCTGCTCCCCTTCATTCTTCTCCCACCCTCCTCCAGCTTGACAAATGTGCTTGCAGGAGAAATATGTATGCACCTCCCACCCCCCATCTAATAAACGGGAATCTTTATCTACTCGGTTTTGTCCAAGGAGATTTTTATGGACTGAACATCTCTGTTTCCCTCGGTTCATGTCAAAGCCCCATCCCCCCATGTGGTGGCTTAAGGAGAGGGTACCTTTGGGAGGTGATTAGCTGGGTGGGGCTCATGATGGGATACAAGCAGGGACTCCAGAGAGACGGCGGGCCAGACACAGCTAGGAGGTGCCCCTGTGCGAACCAGGAGAGACTGTCCCCAGAACCTGACCCCGATTTCCAGCCCCCAGAACCGGGAGAGGTCGGTGTCTGTTGTTTCAACCCCCAGCCCGAGGTGTGCTGTTTCGTTACAGGAGTGCGAGCTAATGGCGTAGCTTGTAATCTAAAGGTAGCAATAACCCTACAGCAAGAGAACTCCAGTGTTTAATTACGCTACGTGTTTCCTGGCGTTACTGGCGTTTGGCTCAGGATGCCGGCAGAGCCGTTTCCCTTCCACCCCGTTTCTCTGCATCCTGCAAACATTCCATTGGAAGCGTCTATTTTTTAAAGTACAAAGAAGTCGATATTTTTCCTGTGTTCTTTTACCAGTTAAGAAGCGGGAGTTATTTATCTCGACCAGGCATCTGGAACGAGACTGCTTCTGCAACGGGGCACTAATTTTAGGGCTAAATACTTGGGTGGCTGTGCCCAAAAGGGAGATGTTTATGTCCGACCCAGGCAGCTGCGGAGGAACCTGGCGCGCCTTGAGGAGGGCGCCGCATAAACCCCGGCGAACGCGAGACAACGGCCAGCACGGCAGGGGGTGGCTGACCGGCTGGCCGCGGCCGAGGGGGAGAAACCCGAATATCGTTCGTGTGGACGCTGCTTCTGCTCCCTCTGTTGGAAGCGGGGGCGGGGGGCGTGGTCTGTCGCACCCTCGCCAGGATGCCTTGAGTGTGATGAGGTGTCTAAAGGTCCAGCGTGACCCCCGGACGCGCCAGGAGAAGCCGACCAAGCAGTTTGCTGTTCCCACAGATGAGCCCTGAGAACATCGAAAGCCCCCAGGCCAGTGACTGATTTCTATACACTGCATACATAAAACAGATAGACTATAAAAGATAGGTATATTTTGCAGGCAGGCAGAAAGTTCTGGAAATGAGCCACGTAAGAAGCAAGCTCTGTTTTCCAGACGCCAGGTGAATTAATCCGGACAGTGAGGACTCGTGAGTCTTCTCGTCTGTTCCCCGGAGGCTGCGTTCAGGAGCCTGGGGCAGGAAGCCAGGACTCCGGTCTCATCCACGCAGGGGACCCACAGACGCACTCACCGAGGCCCGTGTGCCCCGCGTGGGGCTCTCGGGAACCTGCGGCCGGAGCAGTCCGGTCCCCGTTCTGGGGCGGGCCGGGTGGCCCGGAAGCTGACCGCCAGCGGGAAGGAGCCAGGGGGCTGGCCGCCACAACCTGCACCCGAAGCAGGGGCTGACCGTAGACCCACCTCCTGGGCTCAAATGAGCGTAACGTTCGGGAAAGACTGTCAGAGCTCGAAGCCGAGGGGATCCCCAAGGAGAACCCCCGTTTCCCCCGGACAACAGGGAGAACACAGGTGGGTTGGGCCTCGTCAGGACTGGGTCCGTCATCCGGTTCCCCAATAGGCCACGTGTCCTCAGGAAGGTGTCGGCACCGTCCTGTCCGTCAGAGTAGAGAGCGATGACAGCGACTCTGCAGAGGGAGGGCGGGGGTCCCATGAGAGGGGGACGCAGGGCTCACCCACAGAGCCTGCGGGGAGGGGCCCATCTCCGCCGGAGCCTGTTCGCACTGTCGAGGGAGGAGAGACACTCCCAGCCGTGAGCACCAGGGGCGCCCACACCCCCACCCACACCAAACGGCCCCAGGAGACGCCCGTCCCCAAAAGAGGCCGAACCACCAGATGGGTGCACAAGGGTTGGGGAGGAACCAGCCAGGAAAACGGGACGAGAAAGGGAGTGGCCCTCTGACAGGTCGGAGAAGAAGGATGCGCCCGGGAACAAAGCACTCTCCTCAAGTAAACACAGCCCACAGTATTTTTTTTTGTGGGTCATATTCATTTGCCAGCGCTGAGAACACATCATTCGCTGTCATTGTCCTCGCACCATAAGTCACGTCCAGAAGGTCTTTATCAGGACCAGACGGGGATCAGGAAAAATGGACTGCGGAGAAGGCGCGAGACGCCCTGCCTCCCGCTCTGGAAAGTCAATCTTCGGACGCACGGCTTGAATCCCCGGGCTAATGAGCTCATTCTTAATCCCCTGCCTCGGTGACAGCTTCCGCCAGACTTTTATCAAAGGGGAGACGGGCCGGCCGCAGCTGGAGAGCGAGGTGCCTCCGTCGTTTCTATCAGCGCCCTGATGTGCGTGGGCGTCTCTGTCTCTCTCCGTTCTTGGGGGGGCGGGGAGAATGCTGCCGGCCGGTGGGGTGGAGGTTCCTCACAGGGTCTCGTCCCTTCATTTCAGCCGGAGCCCTCGGCCCACAGGAGGAACGCCGGCCTGCCCACCAAACCCACACTCAAGTGGCAAAGAGACCTCGGCCTCTCCTGGAAAGGTTCTCCATCAGAATGATGTTGAGGGCCTTTCCGGTTCCGTTTGGTTTTGTGTCCAAGCCGTCCCATGAGAAAGGCTGACGATGACAGTAGTGACAGCAGAGATGACAGGCAACAGCAAGAACGGACTCTTCCACTTCCCCAATGGAAACCCTTCCTCTGACTCCGCCCCTCGCCTGGAACAGGCTTGGAGAGGGCGGCCCAGCACGCCCCGACCTGCGATTCGCCCAAACCGCCAGGATCGGGTGACGAAAGGGGGCCGAGGGGGCCGAGGGGGCCGAGGCGGCATCCGCAGAGGCTCGCACTCAGAGAGCAACGCTGAAGTGCGTGATTTTCACTCTGGATGCGCTCCTGCCCGTACCGCTCGCTGAGAGCCCTCTGCACCTTGGGGCGCCCTCCTGGGCCCCCCATTCAAGGGCGGGGCAGAGGATCTAGATGGTTTCTGGACAGAGGAGTCCACGTCTACATGGACGTCCACGTGCCTCCGGGGAAACGAGGGCCTGACAGACAGAGACATCCCCCCCTTGCTCCCCAACCCCGGGCTCTGCCACCGGCATCGCTCACCCCCCACCACGCCCCTGCCTGTCTCCAGGCGCCTCTCGTGGCCTCTCTGTTGTCTGTGGAGCTGTTTGCATTCGGTGAAAATTGCACATCCCTCCTCGAAGCCCCAGGTCGCACCCAGTTCACCGTACCCCGTTTGCTGTGTTGACGTGAACTGCCTGCGGCTGTGACGGGGGACAGCTTCCCTCCGCCTCATCGCCCCAGCCCACCCTCCCCTCGGAGGCCAGTCGGACTCCGGTGCACGAAGCCGCCCTTGGTGTAGTCCCCCCCCGCTCCACCTGGGACCCCCTTCCCCACCCCCTCCCACTCCCAGTTCATGTGGTCAGGGGAGTCGCCATGTGGACACTCTCCAGAGTCACCCAGGAGCCTGGTGGCCCACAGGCACCTGGGCCCAAGTCCAGGAATTTGGGGTGATAGGGGCAGGGGTGGGGCCCAAGCATCTGCATTTTAAACTTTCCGGGAGATTCCGTCCCCAGCAGAGACAAGACCCCCACAGCGGGTCGGCTGCACCCTGGGATCACGTGGGCTGAGGCGGGATCCATGCGTGGGAACTCCTAAAGTCTTCCCACGTGATTCTGTTGCCGAGGTGGGTCGAGAGCCACCACCTTGGACTTTATCAACCGTGCGGCTGGGCGTGAATGGAGCCTTGCTTCCCTCTTTCTGGAGGGGGGCGGAGCCCTGGGGACAGCAAGGACTGGAAGCCACAGGGGAGGAGGCAACTTTTTCTGCCTGCCCGTCTCGGTTCCCCAGCCAGCGCTCTGTAAATTACACGGAGAGACGAGAGAAACAGGAGCGGGAGTGTAACGACGCGTGCATCAGACACGCACTCAGGAGCCCAGTGACGAGAAATCAGAGGGGCATCTAGAGCACAGGCCTACGCACAACCGCAGTCACAGAACAACGGGTCGGTGGCGAAGTGGCGAGACAAAGGGAGAGGACTCTCCAGGGTGGTGGACTGCGGGGAGGAGAATACACAGCCGAGGATTGGAGGTCGGTGGCCTGGTCCGCCTGGAGCTGTCTCGGGTGCTGATCCGGGTCTAGTGTTGTCTCCGGGCCTGAACTTCTGCCCTTCCTGGTAGAGAGGGGAGGGGACACCATTGCAGATTTCTGTCCTGTGTTCGGGTAGGTTTGGAGGGCAGAGAGCTTTTCTCGTATCTGCTTCTTCTCAGCTGTCTTCAGCTCAAAGGAGTCCTCGCGCCAGAGTGACGTAGTCGAGGCCGACGGGTTCTGCTGCCCTTCAACGCTCTCGCTGGCTCTTCCTTGTCCCCCGGGCTCCCAGCGCCGCGCACGGTAGAACACGCGTGCCCGCCCGACGTTGCTCTCTGCAGGGCTGGACCCCGGTTTCATGGGGCCTCCTGTCTCAAGTGGGGGAGGGGTTCTCTAGAAGAAAGAGAATTTCACATTACAGAGAGAAATTGCAATGCCAGGGCTGACACTGGAGCTTCCTCAGATCCAGGGTAAATGCAGGTCTACTGCCCCCAGGTGGGTCTGCTGGTATGTCCAACGGCCTCCAGCTGCCTCTGCCAGTGGGCGTGTGTATTTTGATGTGTCCCTTGTGCTGGGACCACGGCCAATGCCCCGCCCTTAGGGGCTGTCCCCGACCCTGGCCTTGCGCTGGGAGATATTTCTTTCTGCGTCACAAGCAGAGGAAGCTCGGGAGGAAAGGTCATTTATTCCCCAGAGGACTCACCCGGCTCGGCGAGAGGCATCAGCCTTAATATATGGAATGCATTTTGCCGAGACCGTGACAGTCATTAGAAACGGGCCTTCGGTGTCATTGCCCCAGAGTCATCGCGGTGACGGATGTGTGCTCCGAGCAGACAGAAAGCGTTAGAGCTCCACAGCTGAACTGGCCAGCTGAAAACGCCAGCGCGCTGTATCCTTGGGAGGAAATGAAGCCGTTGGCTGGAGGACACAAGTTCAGTGTCATCGTTAAAGGAAACTGACGTGGCCATAAATTAGTGAAATGTGTATGGTGGGCATAATTCGATGCGTGAAAGCATTGATCTCTCCCCACCAAAGTCCAGAAGGAAAATTCCGGGCACTGGGGAGAGACAGGACCTCAGGGCCAGTAATATTAGAGGAGTGTCAAGGGACCAATGACAATCTTGCCTCATCAGGAGCTCTTCCCACGAGCACACACACGCTCGCACACATGCACTCACATGCTCACACACTCACCCATGCACACACCCGTTTTGAAACTCAGCTCAGATCTGAGCTGACTATGTCCTGTCTTGGGCTCTTGTCCCCTCTGAGCACAAGCTCCCCAGGACAGGCACCATTTGTGCTAATCCTTCCATCCTAGGTGCTCAGCTGAGAGCCTGGAGCAGAAGGGGCATAATGAGCTGCTGCATGGATGGATGAATGGGTGGATGGGTGGATGGATGATGGATAGATGGGTGGATGGATGGATAGGTGGATGGATGGATGAATGAGTGAATGGTTGGATGGATGGGTGGATAGATAGATGGATGGGTGTGTGGATGAATGGGTGGGTGAGTAGATGGATGGATGGGTGGATGTATGGGTGGGTAGAAGGATGGATGGATGGTGGGTGGATGGATGGATGGTGGATAGATGGGTGGATGGTGGGTAGAAGGATGGATGGATGGTGGTGGATGAGTGGATGGGTGGATAGATGGGTGGATGGTGGGTAGAAGGATGGGTGGATGGATAGATGGGTAGAAGGATGGATGGATGGTGGGTGGATAGATGGGTGGATGGGTGGATAGATGGGTGGAAGGATCGATGGGTGGGTGGATGGATGATGGATGGTGGGTAGAAGGATGGGTGGATGGATAGATGGGTAGAAGGATGGATGGATGGT
>CM052542.1:2015776-2067626 GCA_028533065.1 Trachops cirrhosus
TGGATGGGTGGATAGATGGGTGGAAGGATCGATGGGTGGGTGGATGGATGATGGATGAATGGATGGGTGGATAGATGAATGATGAAATGTGTCCTCCTTTGTAAGATCCCTCCGGCTCCAGGTCCCTCGGATAGCCACAAATACTCAGGTTCACCAACAGTTCCTGAGCAAGGTTGTCATCTGATAAATGGCCTTCTTTCCCAGATGACCCCCTGTAGGGACCTGGCGGGGGCCTACTCCAGGGTGGGGGAGGCCTGGTAGAGTCAGAATGACGACTCCAGGTTCCTCGGGCCCTCCCCCCGGGTCCGGACGTGACGCCCTCCATTCTCCCTGGGTCTGTTTTCTTACTACAGCACAAGGATCATCATGGCACCCGCCTCACAGGCACTGAATACAATAATGCCTTGAAAACACGTGGGGCAGTGTCTTCCCATAACAGTCATTTAATAAAGGCCAGCTGTTACAGGTTCTGAGAACAGCCAGCTCTCATAAAAAGAGATGAGGTCGCTTTACCACGTTAGTTTGAACCAGTTTGCTTGGTCTTTATCTCCGTCCCTGGAGCTCACAGGCAACACTTCTGCAGTGAATGTGGTTTTCGTGGGGGCAATAACAGCATGACAACGCCGTGGGCTCCCTGGGCCATCCAGAGCAGGGCGCGATAAGCCAGCCTGGGTCCCCGCAGGATGAGCTCTCTGGGCAAGAGGGTGGGTGACGGCCGTAGCAGCTTGGCTTTGAGGGGCTTCTCCCGAAGAAGACGGGCTCAGCGAGGCCGACATGCCCTGGGAGCTGGTTTACTCAGTCCTCTGAGGGGCACCGAGGCCCGTGGGGGGCAATGAGAGGAGATGGCCCTGGGCTCGCCCCCACCCGCCCACCTCCAGGGTCTCTCAGCCCTCCTGTGTGACTTCTGTCACCTGCAAGATGGGACGGAAACTGCTCTGCATGCGGCGTCACTCCATAAACAGCAGTGAATGCCGACGGAGGGAAGGGCCAGTTATCGGGGGCCCAATCTCGGGAGTCCTTATTTCCACGGACAGAAGCCGAGGCACGTGTCTCCTCGACCCCACGCTTTTCTGATGGGCGTCTTTTTCACGAGCATCCAGAGCCGGGCGCGGTTGCCAACACGGTCCCAAGGCTCTGGCCTCCCGGCCCACGGGCGTCCGTCCGAGGGACGATGCCCCAGCTCACTGGACTGTCACGCTGTGTCGTCAACAGCGCTGTCCCTCACTCTGTGTGTGTGGCAGAGTCTGCGCTCAGGAAACACGGCGTCATCGCCTGCCACTTGAAGCCGACGCAGCCCTTAGCAGATTCTCTTCCTGTCTATAAATATTTAACCGCCGACGCCGGGTGACGCCCTCGGCACAAAACCAGGGAGGACCCCAGGGCTCGGAACCGCCGGTTACTGACGTGTCGGCCTGATCTTCAGTGCTGGTGTCGGTCTGCTGCCCGCAGACCACAGGCCGGAGGTGCGTGGCGTGGTGGGAGTTTTTCTTCTGTTTGGCGCTGAGCCCCCCGGAACATTCAGATGCTGTGGCTCTCACTGCTTGCCCATGTCTGTGCTGTGGGGACACTGCCGGACCGGATGAGTGTGGGGTTCTTGTTTGTACCCCTTGGCGGCATCCACCTCCTCGTCGACGCTCAGAACTCCTCGCTGGGGCTCCGAGGAGGGAGCCCCTGGGGGACCCTGCTGACCTCCTCTTTACGTGCGTGGGTTTGCAGACGGAGCGCTCCAGCTGGCCTGAGAGCCACTGGGACTGGAGGCAGCCCCAGGCCGGGGCCCTGCTCAGAGAAGGCGGGGAGGGAAGTCAGAGGGGTGTCTTCTTCTGCGCCCGCCTCCCGGGGACGGGCGGCCGCTGCCTGCGAGCCTGCCAACCGGACAATTCCTTCTCCATCAGCTCCTCTTCTGCACGCCAGTCGGGGCACCGGGTTCACACCTTCAGTCTCGGAAAATCACACCTGTCACCCTGATGACCGGCCACCCAGGCTCTGCCGCCGAGCATCATCCGAGAGCCCAGAGAAAGGCTGTGTTTGGGTTTAGAAGCAGGTCTGTCCCAGACGGAGAGCAGGCGGGGGCCGCAAGGGGACACAAGGCTTCCCAGAGGGGACAGAGCCGCTAACACTGCAAAGCCACTGCAAGCAGCCGTCCCTCTGACGGATTTCCTACATGAGGCCGGGAGACCAGACTCGCAGGGACGGGGTGTCACCCTCTTCACTCTCCCCCACCGGGCTGAGGATAGCTGAGGCCTCTTCGGGAGCCGCATCTGACTGGGAGGACTCTGGGGGGGGCGGGAGGGGAAGCTGCCGCCCTGATCCCAGGGAGCCGTGCGGCACAGAGACCAGCCCATGGCTTCCTGGCTCCGCCATTTGTGCCTCTAGGAGACGGAGGACGCTCCCTCTCTTCAGGGTCCTCGTGAGCGTGACCCTGTAAGGCCCGCGCACACGCCCTTTCTCGGGAAGTCCTTGTCCCGGCTGACTGCTGCTCTCCTTGCAAACCGCACAGGCCGTGTGGCCCGCGTCGTCCCCTCTGAGCCAAACAGATGGTCACATGCATGTTTATTTGCGTCTCCCTCCTGCCAGACCCCCAGCTCCAGGAGAGTAAGGCCCCCTCACCCCGTGCCTCCGCCTCACCCAGCGCAGCACCCAGCCCTTAGTGCACGCCGCGTGCTCCCTGCTGAAGGGATCAGGGACACACGACTTCATTCGTGCACCGGTGCGCCCCTGCACAGCGTGGGCGCTCGTTTCTGTGAGGTGCTAGACAACGAGATTCCGAGTTGGGGCGCAGGACCACAGCGGGGCTCAGCTCCTGCACACGCAGCTTCGCCAGCCTCTCAACCCGCCAGGGGAGTCGAAGCCCGGTGTGTGAGATGCGGCAAGTCGGGCCAAGCCAGCGCGCGCCAGGCGGACTGCGGCCAAGTCGGCCGAGAAGGGACAGAGCACCCGCTCCCCAGCCGTGGGGTTGAATGCCGGGGCAACAGCCACCTTGCCAAACTGCCTTCCGCCACACTCTGCAGTAAAGGCTGAAAACCAGGACCCTTTCCCCACTCCGGAGAACCGGCACCCCCACGAGTGGTCCCCTCACTGAGGACCTCACACCCCGCAGGGACGGTGTGTTTCTGCTACACTCTGGGCATGGGCTGAGCTACAAAATAACGCTCTGGCCTCCGCCTGCCTTTCTGTTCAGCAACAAAGTGTTTGATTTTCTTCTAATAGATTTGTCATTTTACTTCCAGTATCCACTACTACTGACCCATGGAACCTCAATTTCAAAGCCATTAAAATCTAATTTTCCACACGGTGCCCCCGAGAGATTGACTAACTTTCAAAGAATAATTCATTTTCTTTCAGGGGAAAATGCATATCTCTCCCTCTATTTTATTTTTATTCTTTAAAGTAAGCCAAGGAGCACCGCTGTCAGCGCCTCTGCGGTGGCTGTCCCGGCGTCTCCCTTCTGGAGAGCAGAGCGCGGCTCGGACGGTCCGCGTGGGCGCCGCGGAGGGAGGCCGTGTGGCTGTGGGACAGCCGCCACTTACCGTCGCGTCCCGAAGGACCCGGGGTCAGGTTTCGCCTTTGGGGAAGCAGGACAGGAGGCTCAAGGTGACTTGTTTGAGAAAATCACAGATTTGTCCAAAACTGAGCAGAAAAATATATCAAAGGGACTGTGTCTTCTTACAACTTTCCAGGAGTCTAAGAGCTCCGAAGGTTTTTTTTTTTCAAGTATTCCACAAAACCTCTCCATTTAAAATTCTGGGGTGAAAACAGCTACTGGGAGGCCCCACCTGCAGGTGCCCGTGGACCCTGCACAGAGATCTTTTTTCAAAGATTTTAGTTATTTATTTTTAGACAGAGGGGAAGGGAGGGAGAAAGACAGGGAGAGAAACATCAACGTGTGGTTGCCTCTTGTGCGCCCCCTACTGGGGACCTGGCCTGCAACCCAGGCCTGTGCCCTGACTGGGAATCGAACCAGCGACCCTTTGGTTCACAGCCCGAGCTCAATCCACTGAGCCACCCCAGTCAGGGCTAGATCTTAAGGAACTGATGAGAAGCATGGAGCCCATTAAACTTTACAATGCAATGCAACGCGGGGTCTTGGAACCGAAAAGGGACGTCAATGGGCTCATCGGGGCAGCTCAAACGCGGTCTGGAGCTGAGCCTCCAGGATGGTGCTGGCGTCAGCCCCTGGTTTGCTGACTGCACTGTGGCTGCGTAAGGCGTGACCTCAGGGGCAGCTGGTGAAGGGTCGAAGATCGAAGAGAGCGTCCTATGTTATTTTTACAATGTTTTTGTCTGTTAATCGTTATTTGCGAGCCAACATGTAAAAGGAGCTTGTGTTCCGTCTACCTGGAAAGGTCGGGACAGGAGGCGAGCACCCGGGGGTGCCTGGGTCCAGGGCTCCTTTGGAGGAACGTCCTCGACTTGGTGGGAAAGGGCTTGGGTTGTGCCGCCAGAACAAGTTCTCCTGAAGACCACGGCTCCCTTACTCGAGGCCACGGCTGCAGTGTGCACCCGGGAGACGTCTGGACCCGCCCTGGCGGGGCCAGGAAAGGAGACGTAGGGCCCCTGGGTGGGCGGACTGGGCCGGGACTGCACGCGGAGGCAGCATGCCGAGGCACCGGCCCGGCGAGCTCCCACCAGGCTGACGCCTGCAGGTCAGTCACCGCCGATGAACACCCTGCGCAGACGGTTCCCAGAAGGCTTGTCGGCGAGAACAAACCTCCGGTCGGAGGAGAATGTCCGTGTGGGTCCTGAAATGCCTGCATCGTGAAGGAGGGTCACCACCATGATGACGATGCACAAGAAGAGCCCAGATTCGGAACCCACGTCTGGGGGTGCAGGGGGGCAGCAACGTCGGCAGCAAACAGTGGAACGTGGAGGCCGCCATTGTCAGAGGGCCCGCTTCAAAATGGCCTGGCACACCCAGGCGGGTTTAAAATGGGCCGTGCAGAATCAAAGATTCAAAACTAAAATGAAACGAAATGAAACAAAACGCATCCAAGGAGCCCCGAGCAGCCCTGGACGCCCACCACCTTCTCCCACTCCCTGTGAGACGGGCTTTCCTCCTGCTCTTTCGTTCTGCATCCACCTGTGAGTCTCCTCTGCGCTCTGGACTTCCAGGGGTCCAGGGACCCAGCCCCCTGGGGCTCAGGCAGCAGCCACACGGGGACCGGTGAGGGAGGGTCTGCAGCTCGGGGACAGTCTGCCTTGGGGTGCTCCCCTGCGTCCTGGCGGGGCAGCTGAGCCCCATGGAGCCCCGCTCCGGGCGTCCCCCCCTCGGCAATGGGGACGAGAGCAGCTCTCATGCGCTGGTCTGTGTGAGAGCTGACCGCGGCGAGACGTGCCCACCGCACGCCTGGGCTCACGCGAGGGGCCTCTGCGGGCTCCCGTGTCGTGAGTGTGGTCTGGGACCCTGGTACCGCCAGCCGGACATAAGATCTCGCCGTGCCGCCAGCCCTGGGCGGGGCCCCACCCGGGAGGAAAACCGAGGTCGAGGTTTTCGAGGCGCCAGCACCTTGCCCTGCTGCACCAGGGGCGCGTGCGGGGCTGGGGGCTCCGAGGGCCGCCGAGGGGCAGGTTCGGGAGGAACCGTCCCGGCAGGGACAGGCAGAGAGGGTTTGGCTGGAGAAGCCCGGAGTGCGGGGACGCATCTGCTGGGACTCTGCCCCCCTCCAGGCCCTCTGCTCACCCCGCCGTTTCTCCTGCCCGTCCATGTGCACCAGCAACCCCCCTCTGAGCCCCTGCGGGCTTTATTCTGTAAAGGTGGAGGATGGCAGACTGTTTGAGATTTGTGAACCTCCCTCTCAAAGTGACTTCAGGAGGCTCGAGCTCACAAAACATCCAAATAAGACAACGTGGAACAAAGGACGGGGTGCCTTGAAAGGGCCTACGAAGGCTCCTGAGAAGCCACTGAAGCTCCCACGAGGCCCCCGAGCTCTGCCTCCAGCGGGGTCCTCATCTCGGGCTGGCCAGGCTGTCGTTCCCATTCCACAGACGTGAACGTGGAGGCTGAGTGAGGTTCTGTCACCTGCTCAAGGTGGCGCAGCTCGGCGGTGGCGGGAGTGAGCCCCGCACTGTCCCGAGGTCCTGCAGGCCAACCCCACAGAAGGCCACGCCCTTCCTTGGACACGCACCCCTCTGCATCTACCTCCGCACACACAGAAGGCGTTACACCAGCACACTTGGCCTCCGTGAGCCAGGTGGACCCTGCCCCGGGCCTCTTACCGTTGCATTGCCGTCACAGATGTCCCAGGACCCGGCCTGGCTCCGGCCTGTGTGTGGACCTGGGAGGGAGGAGAGACGCCCCCCCACCCCGAGTCCCTGCTTGTTGCAGCTGAGCACTCGGAAACGTGTGTGGCACTGAGACTGCGGGATGACGCCTCTCCCGAAGCTGAGCATTTAAACTCTCATTAGGCAGAAGAGTCTGCCCTGCGCTTGCTCCGTCCGGGCAGGAAAAGCTGGAGGGAGCGCAATCACTCGGAGTTTGCGGAAGAGCCTCGGAGGCGCGGCGGGGGGCCGCGGGGGGCCACGGGGGGCGCAGCTGCAGCTGACGCTTCCCGCTCCCACTGAGCCACCTGTTTTCCCACAAATGCGTGTTTCCCCGCATCACTCTCTGTGTGCCCCGCTTCTGCCACACACACACACACACACACACACGTGCACACAGAGTCTTCTCCCAAAGCAAAATCAGCATTTCCCCGTGGTCACGTTCATCTGAATGTAATCTGAGCGAAAACCTAAATTCGGTCCAATGAAACCCCCAGCTCCCGGGCAGATGAGAGTGCAGGTGCACAGGTCATGCATGCACACGTACACATGCATTGCACACGTGTGTGAGCACACATTGTGTGCACACGTGCACCCACTTTATGCACACGCATGCGTGTGTGTGCCCCACCTCGGCCACACCCCCACAGACGTCGCCGCGCACACAGGGCCAGGGAGCACTCCTGCTTGCTCTCGCCCAGGAGGCTGGCCGGCCGTCTCTGAAGGAGGGGGAGGAGCCTCTCTGGTCCCGTCAGCCCGAAGGCAGAGCTGTGAGGACATCCCGGTTGGCCCCAGGGACTCTGGCACCAGCCCAGCCCAAAGCCCCAGCCACGGGCCACCCTCTCTGCCGGTGCCCAGGCCCCATGCAGAGCCTGAGCGTCTGTCCTCCTGGAGACGGGACCCTCCAGCCCTGCCTTCGAGGCCCACAACCCCACACTGCCCCCCTGCCTGCTCCCCTCGCCTGGCCCCGCCGCCCCGGGTCCCGTGGGCGAGGGCCGTCCCCGCCAGGCCACCCTGCGCCCGCCGTCCAGCATCACCAGGTGGACTCGCTTCCTTTGAGCACCTCCGGGAGACGGCTCTGGGCTCGAAAGCTTCAGCGGCTCCCTCCCGCCTGTGGTACCACGTCACGCAGCCCAGGGGCCTCTGTGGCAGGAGCTCCTTCCGCCGCCCCTGCCCCTGTCGGGACCTCATCACACAAATGCGACAGCGATTCCTTGGCTCCAGAGCGCTTCAGACTGAGGCCAAGGTCAAGGCTCCCTCGCTTCCTGGAAACCATGAGGGTTTCCGGCCAGCAGCTTTAGACAAGAGGGGAGATCGGGAACGGAGCACTGGTTTTATCCCCGAGTTCTGGGGGCATGTCAGGGGCAGCAGCTCGTCACCCGGCCGTCAGGATAAGGTCGGAGGGCCCCACGCGGGCGCCATCTGAGCTCAGGCGATTCACACGGAGTTTGCGTGGCACTTAGCTGACGGACACTCAGGCCCACCTCAAACGCCGCACGCAAGAGGCAGGCTTGTCATGTGGGCCTCCACGGCCGGCCGCCACGGCACGGAGGTAGGGAGAGGCTGACACGGCTGAGCCTCGGTGGCTCTGAAGTGGCCGGGAAGTGGCGGTGCCTCCTGCTCTCGGGACCCACGCACATCCCACGGCCTCGGTCCTGGTCACAGGTGTTAGCAATGCCCAGAGACCCAGGGTAGAGAGTGGGTCCCCACTTGGTCGGTCCCCTTCCTCCTCCCGACTGCGGCCTTCCTGCCAGGAGCAGAGATCTGACCACTTTCCTGCTGGGCCCGCTCCTGGAAATCCGGCAAAACGGCACAGAGACTCTGCACAGAGGGGCCAACGCGCCAGTCGGTGTTGCTAGTAACGGTGACACGTGGTGGGACGAGCGTCTCCGGCTCCCAGAGGCGGGGCACCTGCCGTGGCCTTGGAGACGGGGCTGTAAGACAAGACTCGCAGCGGCCCGGGAAATGTCAGAGGTTCTCTCAGCCGGGGCAAGTGGCATGCCAGACACGTTTCCCCGAAAACCTATTAAAACGGCAGTGCCTTTTGAATATTCGCTTGCTTGATGTGACATTAGACGTGTCAGAGACAGGCCTCTGGGGGGGGGCCGGGGCTGAGCATCAATCTCCGTGCCGCGCTCACAGAGGAAGGGGGCAGGCGGCAGCCGGGGGCCGGAGCAGAATGAGTGCCTGGAGGAGCTGACGTTGGAGAAAGCCGTTCTGCTTGCCAGCTGGAGGGGGCGCTGCGCTGCTGGGCTGCGTGCTCCCTTAAGAACCACAGGGTCCCCCCCGGGGAGCCCCCTTGGTGTTGGGAGCCAAAGACACTCGGCATGCGGGACGCAGGCGGTGTAGGAGGGCACCCTCGCGGCTTCTGCTCCGGACCGGCTGCTGCATTCTCACCACGAGCTGCGCTTGGCCACCCCAACGGCACATCAGCAGAGGGCCCGCTGGAGCCCCGCAAGGTGGGGGGCCTGTGTGAAGGTCGAGGGGCGGGAGGGGCCGGGCCGTCGGACGGCTGGGGCCACTCGGGCGGCCTGGGCGCGACTCCGGCGGAGAACAGCCCAGAAATCCATCCTGCGGTTGCTGTATTTGCCACCTCCCCCGTTCGCCGGAATCAAACACTGTCGGTGTGTGTCCAGAATTAATTGGGGCTCCAGGGCTGCAGGTCACGGAAGCCAATTAAAGCCAGCTTGACGGAGCGCTGAGGCGGATGTTTATTCAAAAGCTGCAGGCCGTCTCCAGGACCCAGGAGCGGGCGTGTGGGGGCTTCCAGGAGGGGCTTCGGAGACCGGACCGGGTCCTCACAGCCCCCATTTCAGCTCCTCCGGGCCCCTCGGATGGCATGAGGCTCCTCCGGGCGCAGGGTGGTGCTTGGGTGGATGAGTTCGCACTCTGTGGGGGGAGGCGCTGGTTGCTGATTCTAACCCCCGAGGGCACCAGTGAGTCAGCTGAAGCCAGGGTGCCCTTGAGTCCCATGGACGCGGTCCGAGAGGGAGTGCAGCTTGCTGAGGCTGCAGGGCTCCCCACCGGGAGGCGAGCCCAGCCTATGGAAGGTCGCTGTAAGTAAGCCGAAGATGAAGGCTGGGGAGAGCCGATGGCCCCTGGATCTGGGGATGGCAGAAGTGACCCTCCCTCACCCCAGGGTCAGGCTGGTGGGCACTTTCCTGGGGGTCCTCTGTGGGGTCAGAGCCCCTTCACTGTCTCTGCTCCCTGTCACTCCTCATGGCTTCCTCTCCTGGACAAGCCAGGGCTTCCAAATGGCCCTGTGCTTCATGGACCCACATCCCCTGCACTTCGGGACCACCGCTGGGCAGCTGAGCAGCACACAGAGTCACCAGGCCGTCCGACTCCCCTTCGTCCCCTCGACCAGGTCTTCTCGGGGCCGTGTGCTCTTGAGGGGGCCGACCTGTCCCCACCACGGCCTCCAAGCCCCAGAGCCGGGCAGGCTGGCTCCTCCCGAGGCCTCTGTGCTTGGCATGCAGATGGCTGCCTTCTCCCTCTGTCCTCACCTGGCTGACCCTGTGGGTGTCCCTCTCCTGACCCTCTCCTTACAGGGACATCAGTCCTGTTGTACCAGGGCCCAGGGACCCCATTTCACCTTTGTCACATCTTTAAAGGCCCTGTCTCCACATAAGGTCACACCCTGAAGTATGGAGGTCAGGACCACAGCATGTAAATTACTGGACGGGGGACACGGTGTGGCCCAGGACAGCACTCAGGCTCAGCCTCAGAGCTGCAGCCGTCAAGCTGGTGTGGCCGGCCGTGCCCGGGGCGCCCGTGCCGTCAAATCCCACCCCGTCACCTGGACGGTGCTCCTCACCTGCTCCCCAAAAGCAGGCTTCCCTGTGACACTGCTTGGGTGCCCCAGCCCGACACCAGCGTCTGGGCCCAGGAGCAGGTGCAGAGCCCTCCCTGTGTCTCGGGCAGTGAGGTGCCTGCTCGGGTAGGTCGGCGAGTCCCCCTGTAACCTGCCTGCCCCATGAGGAACGGCCCCCCCGGGAACCTGAGAAATCACACACACAGGTCAAATCGTTAACACACACTCGCAGGTAAACGCACGTGTTAACAACACATGTGGGGACGTCATCGGTAGGGACAGTGCCCACGCGGGTGAATGTCCCCGGGGGGCAGAGGGCGGCCACCCCGAGAGGCCTCGCAGCGGGAACGCGCTCCGGTGGCAGCGGTTCCGCTCCCCGACCTGCGTGCTCTGCCGCAGACACCAGCCACGTGCTGCACTGAGGTCACTCTGGGCCCCCGCCCGCCCGGCTCGGCCGCTCGGAGACACGCAGTGGCAGGAGAACGGCCGTGGCCGATGCACGTCTCTCAGCTGCTTGCACCCCGCGAGGGTCGCACCTCCCGCGTCTGAGGCTGTCCGTGCCGTTCCATGCAGTCGACATGCTTCCCGAGCTTCCTCCGGGGACCGTGCATTTTCCCGTCCTGCGGTCCGCGGGGCGGAAATTGCTCACGTGTGGCCTGCCACCTGCCGGGCCGAGGAGCTGCCACGGGCGGGAAGGATCGGCCACACCCCAGCTTCTGCAAGGAAGTGGGGGCTGGGCCCGAACCTGCGTCAGTGAAGGCAGCAAGGGGTGCGCACCCCCAGGGACTTTCACCACGCACCTGGAGTTCTGGGCTCCCCAGGGCTCTGACCTACAACCGACAGGGGAGGAGGGGCAGCGAGGTTTGAATGTTTCAGTAATTCCCGGGACACAGCGCGGCACCAAGCACACTTCCCAGGCAGCAAGGAGACGCCTCCCACCTTCTGAAGTGTGCCTGTCACCTGCGGCCACGCCCGCCGGGGCAGCTCTGCTCAGCACGGTCTCCTGGCCACGCCCCATGTGGGGTGACGCTGTCTCTGATGCCCGCAGTAGTGACGGTTGGGGGTGGCGAAGTTCTCCCCACGGCCGCCTCCTGCGGCGTGGCCAGGAATCGGGAGGGGCTCCTGGGGAAACAGCGTGGAGTATCCAAATGTCGATTTATTTTTAAACCGACGACAGATGTCCGTATCAGTTTCCCGAGGGAACAGATGGCACATTCACAATGGCACCAGCGGGGAATTTGGGAAAGAGACTTCCCAGGGGCGTGGTCAGTGTGTGGGGAGACGCAGGGTGCGGGGCTGGGCGCCGCTGGCCCCCAGCTTCAAAGGGACAGGGACGGGGCCGCTCCTGGAGCCCAGAGACACAGGAGTGGGGGGCAGAGGTGCCCGGGGGGAGCTGATGTCTTCGTTGGAGGGTCCCCATCAGCCTAGTGACTCCCGAGAGGGAGCGTGTGGACTAAACACCCCAACCTCCTCTCCCGCCTCTTCTGAATCCTGAAGGCGCACCTGCCCAGCCCCCACCCACGCCGCCTGCCGGCGTCACTGAGAACCAGCAGGTCAGCCCAGGGATCCTAGTTCAGAGCTCTGTCCCTCCCAGGGGACACAGACCCACAGGGAGCTGCACACTCCGCTTCACGTCCTGATCGTCCCAAACAGAGGCCAACTGTGAGTGTGTCCTCGGTGTCCTCAAGGCCAGTATAAGAAACAATCACACGAGTGGGTGGGAGGTGTGGGTCACGGTGGCACTGAGGTCACTGTGGTGACCCCTTGGCCCGGGATGCTGCAGTCACAGGCCTGTCCATGCCCCTGTTTCCCTTGCCCACCAGGGATTCAGGAAAAGCTTCACGCTGAGCGGTCAGAACTCGTCAGCCGCTGAGCATGCGAGCTCTCGCCCCCCTTCCTCCCTGCCCCCCGGGCATTCGCCCAGATTCCTTCACTCAGGCCCTGCCCTTTGCTCTTGGGACTCACCTCTCGTCTTTTCTAGAAGTCAGTGGGGTTTCAGAAAATCAGCTCAACTGCGTCTTATCTATGCACTCAGAGACGGTGGCCGCTGTCTGTGGGGCGAGGTCGCTCTCGGTGCGCACGCAGCTGGGCTGAGACCTGGAGCTTCTGGAAACAGGGCCACAGGGCCGCCCCCGGAGCCTGCCGGGGCGGGACATCAGCGGCAGGGAAAGCTGTGTGGTGGGGGTTCGTTTCTGAGACCGTGGGCCTCGTTCTGTAAGGGTGAGGTACGTACACACCACGGGCTGACATCATCACGTCGGGGGGAGGAGGAGTCATGACGTCTCAGTCCTGCTGTCACTCTTCCCGCCTGCTTGTCTTTCCCGTGAGTGGAATCTCTCAGGCCCTTTGGCGGGCCCCTTCACCGGACACTGTCTCCACGCCCACCCGCGGTGGGGCACAGACGTCGGGGTCATTCCGGTTAACCGCAGTGTTTGTGCCTCAGTCCACTCATTGTACAGTGCGGACACTCAGGCTGTCCCGCCACCCGCAGCGACACACCTGTGCCGGGACCTCGCCCGGGTCCGAGTGGCCGCTCACCGGCACCTGAGCCAGTGGAAGTGCAGCACCTTAGCGCCCGGTGTCGCCACCAAGCACGTGCCCCACGGGGACGCCTCCCTGCCCACGCTCGCTGCAGTATGGCGGCCGCTCCTTGTTTCGGTTTGCCTGGGGTCAGCTCGGCCGGTGCAGAACGGCAGCACCTCCGCGTCACCGGATGGCGCGGCTTCCGGGCGGCAAGCGAGGGAAACGCCTTCTCAGGTGCTTCGTGACCGGGTTTGCTGTCGGGGACCGTCTGCTGGGGTCTGTCGCCCATTTATGCATCGAGTGCCTTGGGTTGTTTATGCTAATTTCTAGGAATCGTTCGTTAGAAATAATGCACTTGCGGGATATTAATCCACCTTCACTGGTCACATTTTTGCTTTATTAGTGTCCATACATTCCTAACACTGACGGGTCCCACGCACGGTCACAGCCAGACCCTGCACGTCCAGCCTGAATGGAACTCGTGGGACCCCCTCGAGCTGAGCGAGGTCCCCACCCCTGACACACGCACACACATGCACAGCGGTCCCCACCCCTGACACACGCACACACATGCACAGCGGGCTCTTCAGGGAAGCAGGACGCGTGGGGACTGGGTTTTGGCACCCAAGGCACAAAGATGTAAATCCCCAGAGACAGAATGGCCGAGAACTTGACCTGGGCCGCGCCCCCAGACAGACGCTCATCACGAGGCATTGTGTTTCTCCTCTCACAGGGATTCTGATTTGAATCAGACACCGAGGCCCCCGACATTGTTCCGAGGGAGGAAAACAGGCTCTGCACACAAAGAGTTTCCTCTCTTGATTGTTTCAAGACAACACCTGCCAAGCTGCGTCTCCGCGGGAGCCTGGGACGGGGGGCGCCTCCGGGGCAGGCCGGGCGCTGGCACGAAGGCTTCGTCAGCGAGCTCGTGACACAGCCAGCCTCCGGGACCGCTGTCTGGGGACAGGCTCCCAGCCGGAAGCTATGCTTTGTAGCCTCTACTTTCACCCAAGGTTCAGATGTCAATGAACATGGTGGCCGAGAGGAAAAGTTGCCCCTCGACCGGTGCCACGGGCTGTCTCGGGAGTGTCGGTGAGCCCGTGGGCTCCCAGTGCACCGGCACACCTCCGTTATCCGAGCGCTGGTCGGATTCAGCCAGAGTTGCTAACTGAGGACGCCCTGGGCACCAGACACCATGTGGGGCGTGGGGAGCTGAGCCCCGGGCTCAGGGGTGCGGACGGAGGGAAGGGGAGTGGCAGGGGCGGGCGGGAAGATGGAGCCAGACTGCACGCACCGTGCATGCAGCTGCTACAACTGCAGGGGCCCTTGGCCCCGGACAGGCGTCTGGCTCTTCCTCAACACACTGCCCCGAGGTTGACGTGAAATGGGGAGACCCCACGGCCAAAGAGTGTGTGGGAAGGGGGGTTCAAGAGGAGCCGGGAGGGGACACAGCAGTTCCTAAGGGAGACAAGGGAGGGTGGGCACCGCTTCCTCCACCCCAAGAGAGTGTGTGTGCCCAGAAGGTGTGGCGGGGCACTCAGGACCCCGAGAGAGGGCCACACAGGACCAGGCACCTCGCCAGCTGCAGCCCCACCCTCGTCCGGAGAATAAGAAGTTGTGAAGGGCATTTTTCCGAAGAGTCAGTAGCTTCCGTTTTAGTGGCGGCTGAAGGCTGAGAGGTTACTCCAGCTGAGGGCATCCTTTCTGTCGGCGGTTTTTAACCAGTTCCCGTAAGTGCTGTCCCCTTGGGGTTGCCCCACAACCCCAGTCCCCACAGCCCCGGTGCCCGCTGGGGTGGCAGGGACGCCTCCTCTGTGGCGCAAGCTGCTGTTTATTCACAAGAGGGACAGTGCGTCCCCAGCGTTGTCACCTCGGATAGATGGCTTTCTGTCTTACATCGTGTGTGGCGTGAAGGAGCCAGGAGGCATTAGCTCCACAGGAAGTACAGTTACAAAGAATTTTGCATTCTAAAAGGTGTCCACTCTGCTACTGCTTGGTTTCAGGGCCTCCCCGGCCAACTGTGCTTTGATCTCTGAGTTTTTGCCTGAAGGACAGGGGAGCTGGCTGTTGGGCTGACACTTTGGAGAGGGGCCACGGTCAATGTCCCCAGGCCACCGGGGCTGACGCTGTTCCCTGTCCTTCCACAGGAGGGGCGTCTTGCGGGCCCCCACCGCCGCGTGTCTGCTTTTCATCAGAAAAGAGACGTGAGTCTCTGCCTGTCAGTGAGGACCATAAGGCGAGCAAGCTGGCACCCTCGGCTGAGCGAGAGGCCGGCTGGCTCAGGATTCGGAACAGCAGTTCCAGAGCCACCAAATGGAACGGCACACCTGCAGGGACCCAGCGCTCGCCACCCAGGAGGGAGGCAGACGGAGGCAGACAGATGTTCCGGCGGAGCCCCGTCTGCACTCTCCAAACCCGCGGAGGCACCGTGTTCGCTCCGTAAACGTTCGTCCGGGACCACCTTCACCGGAAACAATGCCGCAGAGAGATGTACCTCGATGACAAATCGGATGAGGTATTCCAGTGACAGCCACTAACTCTTCTCCGCCTGCCCTCTCTGGTCGGTGCTGGTTCGGGTGGAAAAGCTCTGTGCTTTCTTAAAGCTCAGCGAGGCAGATGTCGGCCAGAGCTCACGAACGCTGGACAAGGTGCTTGGAGGCCAAAAGGACGGGGCGACGTACAAGATTCAGTGGGGCCGTTCTAGAAGGTTCCTGGAAGACAGTCTGAGCATTCGCGAATAAATGGAGTAAAGTCAGGCCACGTCTCGGCAAATGATCACTCAGATGTTGCGTTCACCCTAAAATGAATTACGTTTTTTAACTGCTCGAGTGTATTTGACATTTCTCTGGACATCGTTACCAGAGTCATTTCGAAAGCTTCCCATGTGCACCGGGCTTTCCTAAACGTCCTCCGAGTTCCAACGCATCTTTAATTAAAAACCAGCTTCATTGTGCATATGCACTAATTATCACTCTTGGCTGGAGGACCCTGGCCGGACCTGAATTTATTTAATCCTGCAGCTCGGACCCTCTGCAATCATCCCGGAGCCTGCATGTTTTCAAAGGAATTTAACCGTGCCTATAAAAGTTGCTCACTGAATTTTTAATGTAAGACTAAGTAGAAAACTCGGGAACTGGTGATGATACAGTGAGTCGGCTTGCAGAAACTGCCCTGCTCGGGGCCTAGGTAGCGGCGGGGACGGAGTTGCAGTGCGAGGGATGTCTCCTACCTGACCACGTCGTCTTGGTCTTTCCTCATCTTGCCTGGGCTGCCCATTTCCCTACCTGGCGTGGAGTGAGCACAAATGACCGTCCCATGGAGTTAGGTGAACGTCAGACAAATAACCTAAGGGTTTCGCAAGCACAGCCAGAGGGGCCTGGGTGAGAGGGAGCGGCATCCTGTGTTGGTGCTCCCTTCCTACGGGGAGGGCGGGCGCCTCTCCGGGCTCCCCCAGCCTTCGCACCAGGAGCTCAGCCTCTCTGGTTCCGTGAAGCTTGGCCGAGCCCCGCCAGGCCTTGGTTTTGGAAGCTCTGAGCCAACGCTGGAGTCAGACGAGAGCACAGAGGCATTCCTGCGAGGCGAAGCGTTTTCCAGCTTCCCTAGTCACGTGATACAGAGAGCAAACACGCTGAATAAGATGCAAATTTTCAGGGAAAGACACACATAGGTTATCCACCCTGGAGAAGCCCAGGGCTCCCCTTGGGTCCTTCCCGGACCCTAGAGGTCAGCAACTTACAACTTCCACAAACAAATCGGTGCCCGGGACCCAAAGCGGAGTGGGCAGTGGGCTTAGAGGGACCTAGCATGTAATGCTCGAGTACACGGCGTCTGAGCAGTGCCTGGGGCCCTGATCCGTTTAAAATCCCCCAGATCCCTGCTCAGAGGCATCTTCGTACTGGAATAACATTTAGCTACACGCTGTTCTTTCCCCCCCAGACGCAGGAGACAATTTCATTTGGTAACAGAAACACAGAAGGCCTCGTCATTTTGACCGAAGAACGTTCGCTTCTTCTTTCAGCCTTATTACAGGGACGGTCTGCTAGCTGCCACGCTGGAGGCGCACCCCACATCTCTTTCCTTACTGAGCAACAATGTATCAGGCACCACTGGTGTTCCAGGACCGAAGTGAAACACTGTCTCTGTTTTCCACACAAACCCCTGCTGCCCAGAGCGGCCTCCTTGCATTGGGAAGGGCGGAAGGGCCACCTCGGGTTCAGGCTGGAGGAACACGCAGGGCCATCCGTGAGTTCCACAAACACCTGCTGACTACGTGTCTCACGGCAGGCAGCCCTGGTCTCTGCCTCTAACAGGCGGCGGCCGCTCCTGCCTCGACCTCCCTTCCCACGAGCCTAGCGTGTTCCGGCCTCCCGCCGCCAGCTGGCCCTTCTCTGGAGTCCTCGGCCCTGCTGACCAGGCAGGCGATGGAGTTGACTCAGCCAGGGCTCCTCACGGAAAAGGGCGCACAGACGCAGCGCCCACGGGACCCATCGCAGGGAGACGGCAGCCCCATAGCAGAGACGGTGGAACCCAAGCCCTCCTCAGCTGGGTGTGAATACTCCAACGGCCCCCAGTGCGGTCCCTCCCCTGTTGGCGTCGGAACGGGAGCTCTTAATGCAGTGAGGCAGCCAATGAAGAGGGCGGAAGACGTGAGGACGACTGACTACGTGTCGAGAGCAGTGAATCACCGAGCGAGAAGGAGCCACGTGCTAACCACGGATTGTGAACGTGGTCTCCGTGGTTGTTTTCATTTTAGGAAAGGATGATGGCTAGTTCAGTTGATGGATTTCCGCCGACGCAATGAATCAGTTGAATAATGAATCTTAATTGAATAATGAATCAGTTGCCTACTACGTTCACAGGTGAGTAGGAGAAACACAGGCACTCGAGCCCATAAGGAGCTTATAACCAAGTGTGGCGACTTAACAAACCAGAACGAAACTGCACAATCATTCATTCATTCATTCATTCACAAAATATCTGTTCGATATGGTAAGCATCCCACAGTGTGCTGTGGGACTCCTGAAGACTACATCCGACCGGAGCGCCTGACGTAAATATGAATGAAAGGGGCAGTGAACACATTTGGGGTCAGAAGCACTTTCCGTCAGAGAGAGTATTTGCTGTGCGTGGAAGTGTTTCTGAGCGAAAAGGCGTCGAGCTGGAAAACAGGTGGGGTTTGAGGAAGAGGAAGTCGCAGAATTTACCTGGAGCCGGGGTGTGGGTGGGAAGGTGTGGAAATCAGTCCGGGTGGAAGGCGGGACATCTCACGGCAACGTGACGAAAGTGACCGGCCGAGGTGGCACCGTGACAGGCGTCTGCACTTACCAAACACGCCTGTCGGTACCGGAGCCGTCAGTCCCCGTATCAGTCAGGTTCTCCAGGGAGAAGAATCAAGGGGACACGTCTCAGGGGAGAGGTGACGCATCAGGAGCTGGCCCGTGTCATCACGGAGGCTGAGCAGTCCCACCTTCTGCTGTCCGTGAGCTGGAGGCCGAGGAGGGCCGGTGCTGGAGCTCCCGTCCGAGTCCAAACGCAGGGAGACCCACGTGCCGAGGGGCCGCCAAGGTCGGCGTCCAGGCCGAAGCATCGGCAGCAGGAAGGAACCCGCTCCGCCTCTGCCTTTCTGACCTCTGACCCTCTCGTTCAGGGGCTTTCTGCTCAGATTGCCCTTTAACCCCAAGCGGGCTCCCGAGAACGGGTCCCAGCCCCCTCTCGCTCAATCCCAGCTTGCGTTCCGAGACCGGCATCCTCGCAGGTGACCCCGATTTCCTTGGCCTCCCTTCTCTGACACTGGGAGCAGCACCCTGCCCCGGGTGGCTAGCTCAGCCATGAGTCTTCTTCCCGACTGTGCCCCAGGGACTCACGCGAGCTGGGGGTGGGAAGGTAACACCGGCCGACTGGTGCCCTTTAAATTCACAGCAGGCCAGGTCAGTGGACGTCCGGGTTGGTTCTCAGCGGGGTCCCCTGCTCCCCAAGCCTCTGACATGCCATCCCCTGTCCCCACGTCTGCAGCCACACCCTCGCCGCTGTTCCCCTCACCTCGCCGAGGCCCTCGGGCAGCGACCCCCGCATCTCCCTCAGTCGGATTCAGGGCCCCGGGCCCCGATGTCTCCTCCTTCCCTCTTCTTACAAGGGAGACGGGTCCCTCTGCCTTTTGAGGACGTCCCCTTAGAGCATTCCCTCTGTGCTGAGCCACTCCTGCCCATGCCATCATTTTTCCAGGAGCATAAAACTCGCTCAGGGACACTGCTTCTTGGAAACAGAGCACGGCTCCCCCATCCAGCCTTGTTCCCTCCACCTGGTCCTCCGGCAGCTTCTCAGCCCTGACCTGCCCGAGCGGCCTCCTCCCGCCGTGCCTTTCATCACGGTGCCCGTTTTCAGGTCCCCCAGTCCTACCCAGCGTGTGGCTGTCCACTTAACGACGACCTTTTTGTTTATTGTCTGGCTCTCCAGCTCGGCATGATAAGGGGGGTCGACCCCAGTTTGCTTTTGGCCCCCCGCACCCCCATCCCTGGGCCAGACCACACGGGCAGTCTGGGAATGCTGGGAGCGTCCACCTTCGTGCCTGGTCCGTCCACCCAGGCTTCGCTCTCCCCTCACTGCTTCCACACCTCGCGTCAGGATTTCCCGAGGCCATGCCGTGCTTCCCACAGCTCCCTCCAGAACCTTCCCGAATTCCCCCAAATGCCCCACAGACACCCTATTCAAGGCTCAAAGAGTCATCGCCCCCCGAAGGGTTCTTAGCCTCCCACAGCTACACGTCTGGCCTCCTCTGCGCTCTGCTCACCACACGCCCTGCTGGCACGGCCCTCGGGCCCCCCCGCAGCCCATCGGGAGCCGGACGAGTGGCGGCCGTCTCCCCTGGGGCCAGGGCTCCCGCTGGCAGGGCCAGGCCGTGCCCCCCGCCCCTCGGCATTCCTCGGCTCCGTTAAATACTCACAGGTCTACGGAGAAAGTATTGTTCCCTGTCTCTCCGTTTCTGTCTTTAGTAGGACGCAGCGATCAAAGGGCATTTCCGATCAGATCACCCCCGTAGTCTCCCAGATAAACACCCCATCCTATGCACTCCAGCTTAGCATTGGGTTTTGGCAGCTCCGAAACCCACTCTCTCCCTTCTCTTGCATCATTCACGTTATTCAGCATTTGCAGAGGTCCTGGGGGCGGAGAGCTGCAGCCTTGGGCATCCCTTATTGAGTGTTAGGCCAGAACCTTCCCTGGACCTGTTGACTCAGTCAACAAGCCAGCCAGGCCGGAGCCAGACACAGACAAGCAAAACACAGCCCTTGACCCTGAAGGGCTCAGTCTGGCAAAGCGCCCACGCGAGCAGCCGGGGCCGAGAGGCAGGTGTGCTCCCGTGGGGGACACACGCCCACGCCCAGGTGCCCGCACCTGCAGAGACGCTGCGGGCAGACAGGGCGACGGCAGCCCTCCGCCCCCGGGAGCTGCGTTTGATTAAATGTTGAAACCTGCCCTTTCTGGCTGACTGAGCGGGCGCCTCCCGTTCGCAGGGCCGCCCGCCGGCGCTGACGTGGCCGTGCAGACCGAAGGAAGGACTGACCGCTCTGGGGTTCTGGGCCTGAACCTCACCGCCTCAGGCTACTCTGGGGAGAAGCGCTGTATCACTATGGCAACCCAGTCTGGACCCACTCAAAGTAAAGTGGGGGGCGATGTCCCAACAGGACAGGTCAAGGTGCGAGGGGTTAAGCCTTCATATTACCAGGACGATTAAAAATTTCCGATCAGATTTAGTCAAATAACATGTCAACTGATTTCCAATTTTTTTCAACACTCTACGAAGCCATAGTCAGACACTTGGGCAAAAAAACAGCATTGAAACTATTTCGGAAAGAATACGAACGCCGGTACACACAGGTGTCCGTACGTACCTGCAGCTTCACTCCGGAGCGCGCCCCCGCGCACTCACGGACACTTAGTTCCCCCTCAGTGAGAGCGGAGCGGCAGAAGCCCATGAGTCCCCTCTGAGTGGTCACGGTGGCCATGTCTGCGCCGGCCCACGGCCCCGCTGTCACTCGCTGTCAACACGCGTGAGGGAAGACGTGCATTGTTAGCGTGACCTTGAGCCAGGCTCGCAGGGGACGCGGAGAGCGCGGCGGCCACGGTGCCGGGCGTGCCGCGTCGCCATGGTGTCGGCTCGCACATCTGTCTCCAGCAGAGCGGCTCCTGTCTCTGCTCGGAGCCCTGCCTTCCTCTGGTCTGAAAGCAGGGACCGGGAGGCAGGACGATGCCGAGTGACAGCTGGGTCCCTGGTGGCGCGCGCGCGGTAATTCCCTTCCTTCCATCCTGTAATTAAGCCAATTAGATTCCGTCGTGTTCGATGAGGGGACTTCCAGGAATCCTTCCTCATCAGCGGCCACAGATTACTCACCGAGAATCATCCGTCCCCTCCACGCCCCGTTCTCCTTGCCTGTACTTTCCTCAGTGGAGCGAGACGGGAGACTCAGCGCGGCGGGTGACCCGCTGGGTAAAGCGGAGAGACAGAGTGTCCTCTCCGGTCCCAGCTGCCCCCAGGACGGCCGGCTGGTCCTCCGGGGCCGGCCGATCCGGGGAGGTTGTTTCCTGGCCGCTGTTTACTCACTGAAACAGTGGCTGACTTACCGCTCTGGGCTTGCAGCTGAGTTTTCGGTTCTGCACCCCCAAACATCAGGGAATCGGGGTGCTCAGGTCACCCGTTTCCTTGGCGTGTGCACACGCTGTCATAGCCATTTCGGGCTGCTGTCACAAAAAGGCCACGGGCCGGGTGGCTTGAACAGCAAACGTTTCTTACTCACACTTCTGGAGGCTGCGGGTGCGAGATCCAGGTGCTGGCAGATTCACCGTCTGGTGAGGACCCCGGTGCTGGGTCACAGATGGCTGTCTTCTCACTGTGTCCTCCATGGCGGAAGGGGGAGGGGTCTTTTCTAAAAGGGCACTAATCCCATTTATGAGGGGTCCACCCTTGTGACCTCATGACCTCATCACCTCCCAGAGGCCCCGCCTCCAAACTCCATCCCATTGGGGGTTACATGGATTTGGGGGGAGCACAAAATTTAACCCGTAGCACACTCTGAAAAACAAACAGACAAGCAAGATTTTTCTCAGTACCTTGTCTTAATAAAAAAAGAAACTTTTTTAAGTGCCTATGTTTCCTTCAAAGGCTCAGGCATGTTTGGGAGGCTTCACACCTGGTTTGGAAAGTCTCCAATTGCATCAAAAATCTGCTTTATCATCTTAAATTCCACCTCCCCGAACGCCCATTTCCAGAAATTCTAAAAAGAGTTCTTTAAGAAAATGATCCACGACTTCCTATTAGGGCACGTCCGTACCCTTCCCAGCACAAGAGCCTGTCTCGGCAAATGGCACCCCCAAGACCCATCCGTCCACCGTGAAGCGCGCTCACCGAGAGGGCAGCCCCGCGCCCTTCAGCCCGAGAGCCCTGCTCGCAGACCCAGAGAGGCGTGCGCGTGCACTGTGCGGATCCGTGAAACATCGACCCCGCATTGCAGATGCCACGTCTCAGTCGAGCTCCAGCCATCGAGGAAAGGACGGCCCAGCAGGGAACGTCACTCAGCCTCAGTGCAGAAACGTCCCACTTTTAAGGGCCCGGCCTCCATTTTTGTCCCTCACAAACACGATGGAGGAAGAGAAATAAGTGGGAGAGAAACCCAGAATTCATTTCGTTCTTGCTTCCTCAGGCACCGTCCCCCGGGCGTCTGATGAACGTGAGTCCTGAGTGGGTGGATGGAAGGGTCTCGTGGGCTTGTTGGCTTGTAGGAGTGGCACCTCAGTGGGCAACGCCGTTGGCTGAAGTGACGGACTCGAATAGGCCCAGCTCTCTCCCTTCAGACCCGGCGACCCACCCCGAGGTCGGGTTTGCTGCCTGGACTCGTCCGGAGAACCCAGGCCCTCGAGAAAGCTGTGCATCGTGCAGAGATTCCACACATGCGTGTTTAACCTAACGAACCATTTCAACAAGTCCATGGGACCTGCTCTCCTCCGAGAGTCAGAAGCATTGATTTCGTCATCCACGCATCTGCTCATGTAACAAGTAACAGTGTGAGTGGAGTACCTACTATGTGCCAGGTACTGTTCCAGGCCTTTGGGGTGAGGCTGCACACAGCGGATTCAAGAGGTTCAGCAAACGACCCCTGTGCCCCCGGACCAGGTTTGGAACTACAGAGACACAGGGACAGGATGAACCGGTGACGACAAGACGTCAGACCTGGCAGACAGGGCTGGCTCAGGGAGTGGGGCCACCAGCGGTTTCAGAGCACCGAACCCAGAATGGGCAGAACCGTGCACCCAGTCCTGGGCGCAGAGAGAATGGGCATCCCAGCCGCTCACAGGGCAGAGTTCTCGCCGCTGAGCCCGGGCAGGCAGGCAGGCCCCAAAGGGGGAGATCTGTGGGGGCCAGTTCCCTCCCTAAGTGTGCCAACCAGAGAAGCCGCCCTGTCAGTCAGCGAGGGAGAGAGGCAGGCCCAGGTGCCATCTCACCACGCTGGGCTTCCCTCCCCAGGGACACCGGAAGGCAGAGGAAGGAGAGGGCCTCGCCCCGCCCGCACGGTGAGCAGACTTCCCCCAGAACGGACCAAGTGTGCAGGGAAGTGGATGGCCGAGGGTGCAGACCCGACCAGGAGCAGACAAGCAAGCACATGAGCCTGGATATTTCGAAAGGGATGATGGCGATGAGAAGACAGGACCGGGCAATATGGGGTTCGGTGGGGTGGGGTGGGCCCAGGGAGGGGAGCAGATGCCCGTGGAGCCTTTATTAGAACAGGGCGGCTGGTCGTCCCGTACCTGCTAGCGAGGCTGCCTCGTTATCACCCCCGGGGCACCACTGGGCCTCGAGCATGCGGAGGGGAAACGGGGTGAAGTCGGAGACGGAGAGCTCCTGAGGTCCCCTCTCTTCCAGACCTTGGACCTGGTCATTTCCCTCCGATACGCAGTTTGCCACACTGAAACCACTGTTTTAGAAGATGCTTGTGAAAGAGGTGATAGTCTGCCGACCTCTTGGTTGTGGGAGAAAGACATCAGCACTCTTGGGTTTTGAAACACGTCCCCGTGAAGCTAAAAATGGAGTGGCCCCCACCACACCCACGCACCCTACAATTCAGCACGAGCGTGGAGCCCTCTGTCCTTCCCACACAGCCGGGGTGGCGGGGACATGGTGGGATGGAGAGGGCGGGGTCTGTCACGGGGCACCGAGGTGGCTGGGGGCCGGCCCCCAGGGCAGCCACAGGGAGAGAGCTCCCCCAAGTCAGAGGCCCCCACCTGCCCAGGGGAGGCTGGCAGAGGCTCAAGTCGTGACCGGTGGGACGGGAACGGCGTGTGACAAATCGTCCCGCTGATACGAGAGCTATTTGCTCCACAGTTCCTGTCCAAGTGCCGTGTCCTCCAGAGCCCCTAAGCCTCCAGGCACGAGTCATCGTTTTCAATCACAGGCCTGCAAGTGGCTTCTCGCCTCTGCCTCCAAACGCTGCTGCGTCTGCGGCCACACTCAGAGAGGCTGGGACAGGCCCTTCCCTTGCTGAGCGAGCCCCCAGGGCCACGTGGCCCCGAGCAGGGGCTTTCGGGTTGCTCTGCCTTCCCCCAGAGAGGCGGTCCTCCATGGCGGCGTGCCTGCAGACGCATGGAAAATTCTCTCTTCCTTCTCATCCTGTCCACACGTGATTCCTGGGTGGACCAGTTTCCCGCAGCTGCTGTAACAAATTACCACAGACCTGCTGGCTTAAAACAACACAAGCGTATTCTCCCCCAGCTCTGGGGGCCAGAGGCCCGAAACGAGGTGTGTGGGGTGAAAGTCAGGGCTGTCTGGAGGTTGCGGGGAGAAGGCTTTCCTCGCCCTTCCTGGCTTCTGGGGGTCGCCTGGCTCACGGCCCCTTCCTCGCCTGCCTCCACCCTCTGCCTCCCTCCTCTCCCAAGCGCTCTTGTGGTTACATTCGGGCCACCCAGGCAACCCAGGGCAACCTCCCGTCTGAATGTGACCCCCCCGACAGTCCCTCTGCGATGTCAGAAAACATAGTCACAGGTCCTGGGGATTAGGACCCGATGCCTTCGGGGGCCACCTTTCACATGACCACCCTGCACAGGTGGACAGCTGAACCCCCTCTCCACGCTCTGGAGACACCACCTGGGGACACAGAGCTGGCCTCCCACCTGAGGGGCGGAGGATCTGGGCCGAACGCTCCCGGCTTTCCCCTGCTCGGCCTCCAGGACTCCAGCTCCGGCAGCGGGACGCCTACTTCTGGGCGTTGCTTCGACCGCGGATGGCTCAGGGCAGCAGGGCTGCGAGGAGTCCACTGTGTCCGGGGTGGGGCGGGCAGCAGCTCCATCTCGTCTGAAGAGGCCTCGATGGCGGGGGTCTTGACAGCACAGCCATGGGCAGGGTTGACGTGTCACGGGCGGGACGGTCCTGCGATTCACTGGGCAGCTCGCCCCTGGTCCTCTGGCTCTCCCAGGAGTCTCGGGGAAGGCGATGGCCTTGGACAAATCAATTCGTTCCCTGCCGAAACCAGTCCAAGGCGTTCTCCCTCTTTCTCACAGTCGACAGACCCGGCTGCCCCGTGCCCAGCGGGCTGCCCTGCTCTCTCCCAGAACCGTCGCTCAGGCCTCGACGCTGAATAAAGGGGACTCGCCCTCCAAAGGGGGCCGGGGGCCGTAAAGACACATCACCCGAGTCGCTCAGGTGGCAGCAGCCTTCACGCCAGCAGCCATGCCAACCCCTTCCCTGGGGCCCATATAAACCTGGGGAAGGAAGGGGCCAGTCCCCTGGACCGCCAGCCCGGGCGGGCGCATGGGGCCGTGGTGAGAGGCCATCTTCTTCCGGTCCGTGGGGTTGCGGAGGGTGCTGGGAGCTCTGCCCTTCTCTCCCTAAAACCGAACAGAGAGCTTGGGAGCTTCAGAAGAACCCCTCATAGATAACAGATGGCAGTGCATCCTCATTCCCATGGACAGACTGCCACCCCAAAGCCATTACCAGCAGCATCTCTCACTGTCCCAGGGGTCCAGGCCGGGGTGACGCATTCTGAGATCACCTCTTTACCAAACACTCCCGTAGTCCCTGGTTGGGTCCTGCTGAGCCGCAGGGCCTGCTGCCCCAGGCTGCGGGGGGACCTCATGAGAGGGGCCGTGGACACGGCAGGAGGCCCTGCGGTTTGGACACAGTTTCATGCCAGCTTTCTTTCTACTTGAAGGTGGAAAGTTTGATAAAAGAACGTGCATGAGTGACCCACCGACGTGGACAACAGTGTGGGGATTCACTGTGGGAGTGGGGGTGACCCAGGCAGAGGAGGGCAAAGGGGGAAATTTGGGGACAACCGTAATAGAACAAAAGTTAAGAATTTAAAAAAAGAACAGTTCCAGCAGGACAGGAGAAGTGGTGTGCAGCAGGTCATAGAAGGGGACAGGAGCATCTACCACCTCACCCCCACCCCCCACAGCCTGCAGACGGCACCGAGGAGCCTTCTGGGGCTCCCTGGGCTTCGTGGGAAGGATCATGGAGGCTTGAGAATGGCCCAGGAGTTGTGGGGACGCTGCACTGGAGAAGGCAGGGACGTGGAGACCTGGACCCCGCTTCTGAATTGTCCTCTGTGGTGGAGGCTTTTGCAAAAAGAGTGAATGCTACACCCAAGGAAACCACACCCAGCCTCTACTGGCCGCCGTCCACAGAGCTCTCAGTAGCCCAGAAAGCTGAGCCGTTTCAGCACCAGGGACAGCTCCCACCACCCGCAGGAGACAACCTCTGGTTTCCCTTGGATACTGCCCGTCACTGCAGACAGGTTAGAGCCCAGAAACCGGCCCAGGGGTGGGAGCGACCTCCGCCCCCCACACCCCCAGCACCCACACGCAGAGCCCCCTCCGAGCTCTTCCGGGGAGCGTGTGGCCCACACGTGATCAGGAGGGGTTTGAAAACACTCACAGAAACAGTTGTAAAAGGACTGGGTTGGTTTCAACATCTTGCACTGAGTAGAAAGCAACAAAACCCTCCAGGACAACCTTGAGTGACAGGAAAGGAGGGCTGGGCTCAACTTGGCGGGCTCGAGGAAGGAGGTCGGAGGAAAAGCCCCATGTGGCTGAGACAGCTCAACGGACCGGCTCAGGTTCCAGGCAAACACCCCTTGTCTTTGCCTTCTCACACTCCCTCCCCCACCCCCCATGTTCCCTGGGGTGGAGGGGGGGACCCTTCCACCATGGCCTGCGTTGTGGGCAGGGGGCTGTCCTCTCCCCCTGCCCGCACTCCAGGGGCGGACACGTGACCCAGGCCTCCCAAGCAGAGCAAGTATCAGGGCTTCTGTGGAAGGGACCCCCCTGAGAAGAAAGTGGTCATCCTTCCATTGCGGTGCTCACCTACAGGGGCCAAGGCCCGCTCCACACCCCTGCCTGCATTTCACAGGCTGCGTGCGCACAGTAGGCACCTGGTGCGTGTTTATGGGTCACAGTGGTTTGTTTCTGGGGTGGGGGTGGCTGCTGACTGAGTCCAGAGTCCCGGAGCCTCCTGTCTGTGAGACCGCCATCTGAAGGGAGCCGAGCACCTTCGAACAAGGAGAATGAATGACCCAGCGCCAGGACTACTCCAAGGCAGGCCCGTGCTCCAAGCCAGGCTAGGGCGCTGGGCGTGTGGGGCACCTGGGGGCCGCACAGCCTCACGAACGCTCGCCCGCCCAGCGTGCCGTGTGCCCCGAACGTCTTACCAAAGCTATTTCAGCTGCGCATCTGCCTCTGCTGTTTACAGAGCCAGTCAGCCTTGCAGACCTGGAATGAAGCGTTTCGCCGAGTTTCATGCCTGCTGGGAGGTGCACGGCTCCCCGTTGTGCTACTTGATCCCGGTTCCTGTCATCCTTGCCACCCCGTGGCCGGTGGCAGAGCCAGGGAGCCCAGGTGAGCCAGCTGCTGCCTTCTCTGCACAGAGACCCCACTGTGGCCCAGCCAGAGCCCACACTTCGTCACGCAAGCCACACACAGGAGCCCAGATCAAGAGGGCGAGGGGACCCGCATGCACAAGGAGAAAGCAAGCTTCTCTCTACAGCTGGGCGCTGACCCCCGAGCACTGCGGGCGGGTGACCTTCCGAGATCCCAGGCCACGGCTCTGCTGCATTCTCAGCCGGCTCTCACTTCCTCGCCACCGATTTCAGCCTTGTTTTCTCCTGGAACTTGAAATCATGGCTCCTGGAGACCACTGGCAGGTGGATTGGCTGGTTCTATGGAAATTCAGTGACATCGTGTCTTTCCTGGTGGCTGCAGGCCAGCACCTACGGCAGCCTTTGGCTGCGAACCCAAACCATCCCCTTCAAGCGCCTCTTACGTCCCAAGCCCGCAGCCCAGCCTGAAGCCTTGCTCTTGTCTCCGGGGCGTCATCAACGACAACGCGCTTCTCAAGCAAAACCCCTCCTAGCAAATTCACACTAAACATGTGGGGGAAATGCACGTTGGGGAAAGATATTAAGTGAAGCAAGTTCGTATTTAAAATAATAATAAGTGAGGAAAACTCTGCAGAGAAGTCAACACAGGTTCTGCTCCAGTGCACGGGGTTGGGGGGGAGGGCCGGAGATGGATGGCAGGTGGTCACCACCAACAAAGGCGACGCCGATGCAGGGGTGTCACAGCAGAAGAGATTCGATGGGGGGACCAAAAGCACATCTCCAAGTCGGCTCCAGCTGCCCAGGGCACTGCCAGAGCGGACAGGACCACGGACAGCGTCTCCACCGAAGCCCAGGCCCCACCTGTGTCCCTGAGGCCACTCATCCCGATTCTCTGCACTGAAAGGCCAGGGAGCTGTTAGGGAGCTAAAATGCGCTGATCTGCTATGTTTGATTCTGCTGCTCTGGGCCAGAAAGATGAAGAGGTCATGGTTTAACAGCGCCAGCAAATATCTAGAGAAGGAGTGAATTCTCTATTTCAAAGTCAGCAAGAAGCAGGCCTCCTGTGGGCCCCGCGGCTCCACGCTCTCTGCGCACCCCCCCGGAAGGACATCACCTCCACGCTGGGTTCATTTCCCGAGCTCCACGCCCAGCGCATCTGGCTCCAGCCTCCCCTGCTCGGCTTAATGCTGTTTGTTTCTGCCTGAAAAAGAGCTCTGCTCTTCACCCGCCTCCAAATCAGATAGCAGCAGCATGTCTCCAGTGGTAAGGTAGCTGGGCGAGCGGATCTCTTACAAGAGGCCCGAGCCAGACACACGCGCCCCTGAGTTCACGCCAAACTCCCGCCCCCCGCCCCCAACTGCAAGTGCGAGGGATAAGGCGCAAGGCCCCGGGGCTCCAGAAGCGGCCAGCCGCAAGCATCTCCCGCTTGGTGTGCTCGCAATGCCCATGACCCTGAACCACATGCAGTGGCCTGAGATGAGACTCCACACGGCCGAGGTCCACAGGAAACTCGAGGCAGGGGGCACTTCTGTCCTCGCTGCCCGGTCAGGGAACTGCGCATCTAAACACTCACGCTGAGCAGCGAGTCCCATCGAAACCCAGTCAGACACCGCAACTGGAGCCCGGCATAACGTGAGCTGGGGGGAAACTTCAGACAATTTGAGTTTTATTTTTAATGCTTTTTTCAGTCCACTGCCCCTAATGCAATTGAATGCATTTCTCCCACCATAGTCAGCAAGAAACGCCAGTAGCCGTCTCCAGCTTCTCGCGCCTCCCGCTGCTGCCTTCGCCGGGTGGGAGGGGCTGGGCAGCCTGGACACCCCTGAAGGTAGGGGCAGGACAGAAAGGCAGCTGAGTAGCCTCCACGCCCTGCAACTGACAACACACGCCTGCTCATCTGTTTCTCAAGTTGCATCGAATCAAAATTAGACCCGAGACGTGGCAATCCCAGCCCTCTGGGGATGCGGCGAGCCTTGAGTTGGGGGGCAGATCTATGAAGGAGCTTGCGTTGGTTTTCTCTGGGGCACAGCAAACTAGCTCGGACTTGGGGGCTTCCATCAACGCTCATCATTACCTCACGGTTTGCGTGGGCCCGGAGTTTGGTCCAGGGAGGCCAGGGTCTGTGCTCGGGGTTCCGAGAGGCAGAAATTCTGGTGTCAGCAGTCCGTGCACCCACTGGCAGGCTGGACGCGGGAAGGACCCACTCTCTGGCTCCCCCAGCTGGTGGGCAGGGAGCGTTCCCAGGAGGCCATGGAACTCGGCCACCTGCTTCTTCAAAGGCCTGTCCTGTCCCGACCCCTGTGTGAGTCACAATGGTGACCCTTCAAGGACAGAGGTGGAGGCGGGAACCAGAATCCGCCCGGATGGCCACCAGTACGTCCTGGAATGAGGGTCCAGAAATTATAAGAGTCTGAACATCGGCCCAAGAGTAGGGGCAATAAAACAGCCTCCTTTCCCGATCCAAGAGGACAAGGAATTTGGGGCTAACCATGAACTGAGCCTGGTCAAACTTAGCGCATTAGCATCTGACTAGACTCTGCAAGTACAATGTCCTGTGTCCCGGCCTGAGCTAACATTCTTATTAGCATGCACATGATCGTGTGTGTGTCATGTATGTTATATGTTACACATTCCTTTCCACACCTCGTGACTACGCTCTGCCCTGGGCCTTGCCATCAAGAAGCTTACATTGTGGTGGGGACGCGAGATGCTTCCGTGACAAATTGTATAATAGGGGGTTCAAGTTTCAGCTCCAGACGAGGAGAGAAGAGAGAACTTACGGCCGGGCGTGATTAATTGCCAAGCGGATTGTTCCGACAGCAATGACAGGAGGTCAGAGTGGAGAATGATTGCTTCAGTCCCGGGCAATCAAGAGAGGTTGCATCATCCCACAATTAGGAGTGTGGGGGCCAAACAAGGACAGCCAGCGAGGGAGTTTCACATCTGACTCCCAGAGCGAGACACGGAGGCCGAGGCTGGAACGGCAGGTGAGAACAGGGGACAGGTGTCCTGGTCTCGAGGAGACGGTTCGGAGGAGTCCCCGCCCTCAATGGCAGATGATAACATGGAGAAAACCGAGGAAGGGAAGTGGGAGGGACAATGACGCTGACTTCCGTGGATGCAACCCACGGTCTTGCAGAGTGGGTCTCTCCTCCTTGAAGGAAGGTCGGCTGCACTCGACCCCACGCGGGACCGGGAAAAGAGGGCCTGCCCGGGCCTCTTTAAGAGCGCCCCTCCAGAGATGAAGAGGAAGGAGCCCTTCAACTTCTGCTGCTGGCGGAGGCGGGCGGTGCCGAGCTTCATCGCCTGCTGGGAACGTCTGAGGCCAATGTCTCCAGGCGTCGAGAACCAGCGAAGGAGTGAGCTCTCTGAGAAAGGAGGACCAGGAGGTGAGCCCAGCATTTTCCTCCGCTCTCCTCCGGGGCCAGGGCAAGCTCAGTGGCCCTGCTGGGCTAAGGGGTGGAGCTCGAAGGTTGGGCTGGGAAGGGGCTGGGTTTGTGGGGTGGGGTACCGGAGAGGAGCGAGCGAGGGGGCCCAGGGGGGTGTTCCCCGGGGCCGGGGTGGGGGAAGGTCTGGCCGATGGCTAGGCTGCTCCCACTCAGCACAACCCCTCCAATCCCAGCGGAGTGTGGCTTCCCGGGATGAGAGAGGAAGAGCGAGACTGGAAATCTCACAGCGCTTGGAAGCCCTCTCATCGAGGCCCTGGGCTTTCAGAGCGGGACACATTGGGAGGGGATTAAAACCAGCAAGATGCTGGAGAAGAGCAACGTCAGGGGACCCAGCCCCCCGACTTCCAGTCTGTCCGCTGCGGTAATAAAGGCAGGGTACTGTTAGCGAAGGGACAGACAGACCTCACGCATGGAGTCCCCCGATCTCAGACACGGGAGCGAAGGCTACACAGTGGGGCAAGACGGTGATGCTGAGCAAGTGGATGTCCACATGCCAAAAGCATGCCTGCACGCAGGCTTCACACCCTTCACAGAAATCAGCTCGACACGGGTCATGGACCCACATGCAAACCGCAAAACTGAATTTAAAACTTGAATGATAAGCCCTGACCAGTGTGGCTCAGCGGGTTGGGCATCGTCCCGCAAAGCGAAAGGTCACCGGTTCAATTCCTGGTCAGGGCACACGCCTGGGCTGTGGGTTTGGTCCCCAGCCTGGGTGCATGTGAGGGGCAACTGATCAATGTTTTTTTGCACATCGGTGTTTCTCCCCTTCTCTTCCTCTCTCCCCTCCTCTCTCCCTAAAACTAAATAAATAAAATCTAAAAAAACTTTAAAGATAAAACAGGAGAAAACCCAGATGACCTTCCATGTGGCGGTGACTTTTAGGCACAGCACTAAAGGCGTGATGCATGGGAGGAATCATTGATAGCCTGGACGTCATCAAAGTCAAACCTGTCCGCCCTGTGAGAGGCGACGTCAGGAGGACAAGGGGACAAGCCACAGACTTGCAGAGAGAACATCGTTGCAGAAACACACCTGATAAAGGGCTCGTCCAAAATGTGCAATGTTCAACAATAAGAAAATAAACAACCCAATACAAAGAAATGAGCTAAAGCTCTTGACAGACACCGCTCCATTGAAGACATACAGATGGCAAACGGACACGCGAGAAGATGCCCCACATCCTACGTCATCAGGGGAGCGCAAATTCGCACAACAGTGGGACCCCCTGCGCACCTGTGAGAGGAGCCACAGTCCGGAACTCTGACAACCCCCGGTGCTGGCGAGGACGTGGGGCCGCAGGAACCCAGAGGGCTAACCCTCTCTGAGAGACAATGGATCTGTCTCACACACTAAACATGACTCTGAGATACAATGTATCTGTCTCACACACTAAACATGACTCTGAGATACAATGTATCTGTCTCACACAGTAAACATGACTCTGAGATACAATGTGTCTGTCTCACACACTGAACATGCTCTTACCCTAACCGTCCAGAGCAGTAACATTCCTTGGTATGTAGTTACCCAAAGGAACTGAAACTTACTTCCACAGAAAAGCCTGCACACAGAAAAGCCAGTGGGAGGGGACAGAGGACTTCAAGGGAGTGGAGCTGCTCTGTACAGCAGACACTGTCACGATGGGGACAGGTCCTTACGCCTCTGTCCAAACCCATTGACCAGCCAACACCAAGAGTGACCCTAATGTGCCCTATGGACCCTGGGTGATGACGACATGTTGGTGGAGGTTCATCAACGGTGACAATGTACCGTCTGCTTGGGCCGGGGGTTTTGCTAGTGGGGGCTGTGCGTGTGGGGGCCCCAGGTATGTGGGACATCTCCATGCCTTCTGTTCCACATTATTGTGAACCTAAACTAACTCTCAAAATGTAAGGTCTTTAAATATTTTAAAAAGTCACTTTTAAAAAAGGTCATCGCCCTGGTCGGGTGGCTCCATTGGTTGGACTGTGTCCCGTGCACCAAAAGGTCACAGGTTCGATACATAGTCAGGTCACATACCTGGGTTTCAGGTTCAATCCCTGGTCAGGGCGCATATAGGAAGCAACTGACCAGTGTTTCTCTCTCATTTCTCTCTCTCTCCCCCTCCCTCTCTCTCTCTAAAATCAATAAAAACATATCCTCGGGTGAGGATTTAAAAAGAGCTTGTCACACTCTTGTTGAAAGACTTGTAACACCAGGGAGGGCTCTCCTCCCCAGGCCGCATCCCCTCCCTGAACAGGGCGGCCACAGCGCGGCCCCACACACGGAGACCCGACCCACCTCCCTGCCGGAAACGCAGCCAACACCGCACCGGGCACCCCGCGGCCTGCTTCAAGGGCAGGTGTCCTGTGCGGGGCCCAGCACAGCAAGCAAGAGGGAAAAGGCAGTGCTCCGAGGACACGCATGTGCATTTAAAGGGTCTGCATATTTATTTTACTTGATGTAAATTTCATCCTAAAAAGGGTTCACCGATATGTATTGAACTTCCAGCTGCAGTGTTTGGGGGAACGTGCTGAGGTGTGTCACTTGCTTTGGGGCATAGCGAAGGGAAGATGGATTTCGGGTAGACCCAGGGATGCAGAAAGAGGTGCATCAATGATAAAACAAACGCAGCAGATTTTCAATTGTGGAATCGCGATGTCAGTCCACAGGCGTTCACAGTGTGACTCCTTCCCAGCTCCACGCGTTCGAAAATTGTCACCATCCAAACTGGGGAAAAACAAAATGCACTTGTCTGGGAGAGCTAGGGGTCCTTCCCGCGGACTCCCCACAGAGCTGGGTTAAGGCATTGCTCTCACTCTGCAAACGTAGCTGATGAAGGAATAAACTCTTAGCCTCTTTTCAGCGTCCTAGAAACACAGCCTCCCTTCGCCGTCTCGCCGGGCTCTGTCCAGCTTCTCCTGGACCAGCCTGGCTGCGGGTGGCCCTCCCCTTCCCGGGCCTCCCCACGAGCAGGTCCCCTTCGGAGGACGCTCCCTCCTGTGGCCTCTCCGTTTCCATCACGTCTGGCCCAGCCTCTTCTCTGCCTCCCACGCTTTTCCGCCCGCTCCGCCAGGCCCAGGCGGCTGCCTAGTCTGAGAGGCCCTTTCACGGAGGAGGGTCGGCCACATTCGGTTTTTGGTTTTTCTCTGTCACCGTCACTGTGAATCATTGGAACGATCACCCCTTTTCCTTCAACGCCCAGCCAGTCTCCACGTCTTGGCGTTCCTGCTCTGAAATTTCAGTGGCTGCGTAAACCCACAGAAGAGCGGCCAGCCCCCAAGCCCGTCACCGGAGCCCCCACTGCTTCGGGTCCCACCTATCCTAGCACCGGCGCTTCTTGTCCTCGGCTCCCAGGTGCTCTCGCAACGGCCACTGCCCCTGCCTCTGCCTCCTACCTGCACCCTGCTCTGCCCTGCACCCGGCTCTGCTGAGCCTCCCCCACGCCTTGAGAAGTTCACCCCCTAGTCAGGGTCACCCCAAGACCACGGGTCCTTTGTGTCAGCAGCCCCAACGTCCTCCCACGGTCTGCACCTGGATGTCCGTCCGCCTCCGGACAGCTCCGAGCCGATGTCTACGGGGTGGGACTCAGCCTGTCCAGGAAGGAACTTCGAATCCCTGCAAAGCTGCTTCTTCCCAGCGTCCCCCATGTCCCTACACAGGGCCCCCGCTGCCTTGGTTGGACCAGAGACTGTTAGGACGCTCTGCCCCCCACCCATCAGAGGCTGCTGGGGACGCTGCCTGCCGCGCAGACCCCGCCCTGACCCCTCCAGCCTGCCGGGCGGCCTCGGCTTCCCCTCTGCGGCCTCACGGTGCATTTTGCTCTGGTTGTTTGTCCCTCCACTGCTGCCCCTCGTCCGCTCACACCGGCTTCTTCTGGTTCAGCCGCAGCGGGCGGGGAGGGGGCCCTCTAAAACATCCGCGTCCTCTCGTCTCACACAGCTGGGATCCAGACTCCTCGTCACCGTCACCGTCTACAGGCCTGAACAGGTCTGGTCCCTGGGGGCAGCTCGGGGGCTCCTCTGATCCTGTCGGCTCACTCCCTCTGCTGCGGTTGCCCTGGGTGCCTCCCTCTGCCCCCACCCCCACCAGCTGAGCCCCTCCCCCCACCAGCTGAGCCCCTCCCCCCGTAGTGTAGCCGGGGCCTGGGAGCCTTGCCCTCACTCGCAGGGGCCAAAGGCCCGCTGCCTGGGCCCCCACGCTCCACCCGAGCTCCGCCCCTGTGCTTATCCTCCAAAACGGCTCAGAAATCTGGGTTCTCCCAGACGCAGACACCAGGAACGGGTCAAGCACTGAGGATTTTATTAGGAAAAACACCTGAGAAAGAAACCAGGAGGGAGCCCGGGGAGGCTGGGGGGGTCGCCGCGTCCCCTCACTATTTGCTAACGCTGTTACCTTTGCAGCTCAATCTTCCTGCAACCATTTCCCAATCATCGGGGAAGCTAAATTCAAGGGCACCCAGCTCAGCTACTGAGCGCAGCGCCCTGCTGACTGCGCTCTCGCGGAGGGATATCGACTCGGGTCGGCCAGCTCTAAGCTGCTCCGGACGCAATTCCTTAGTCGGCGGCCGCCCGAGCCCGTCCTCCCCGCACACAAATGTGGGCCACGGTGCAGAGATCGTGTGGGTTCGGAGATCCGCACAGACACGATCACAAATCCGGGGCTCTCCTCGGGATCCTTGCCTTAGTGAACGCTGACCGGGTCTGGAGGGACAAAGGCCCGCTCGGTCCCGGCCGACCCCCTATCACCCGTTTCAGAACAACGAGAGGCTTTTCCAGATGTGAACGGACGCCTGCCCCTCTGAGCACCGTGCTGTGTGACGGGGCCTGGCGCAGCCCCTGGACTGTCTGTCCTCGTGGCCTCACAGCAACAGAATTTTAAAAAAAGAAAAAAAGGAAAACCCACGTTGGGAGTAGCTTTGACTGAGCTTACTTCTGCCTGGACCTTCCGTGGGGTAAATGGAAACAGAGGCTCACGGCTTCCCACACACCCGCGGCGGGCGCGAGGGGCGCCGTGCAGCCGGCGCCGCGCAAAGACGGGAAGTAAACGCAAGAGCCTGTGAGCGGCGTGCGTGTCAGAGGCAGCGGCACCATCTGCTTTGAGCGACGTCTATTTTTCTGAAAAGAGAAAATATGGTCCCAAACCGAATAACGCGCACGTAGTCTAAACATTTGCTTTCCCCGGGCATCCTGGGAACGGGAGGTGCAGGTCCCAGGGACTCCGAAGGCACCAGCGGACCGGAAACACAGCTCTCTCGCTCGCTGGCTGTGCGAGTGTGGGTGCGTTCTTCTGTGCTGCTGTCTCGGCTCTGACAGGCGACAATGTTGCAGAATCTAGAGACATCTGTTGAGGGCAGCGTGTGAGCAGGATGGAACCGAGCCGTTTCCGGATCCCTGGGTGCAGGCGGGGCGTCGCAGAGAGAAGCAAATTGCGCTGAGCGCGTGGCTGCCACTGCCGGTGCACGTTAGGTACGCGGAAGGGTGTTCTTGACACAGTCACTCGGCAGACCCTTGAGTCCGGCTCCCACCGTCTGGCCCGGTCGGTCAGGCTCTGCGGGTTGACAGAGCACCCCTGGACCACCAATCGGTATTTCAGGGTGCTGGTCCACAGCTCAGACTCTGCAGTGGACAGACCCGGCCCCAAACCCCAGTTTTGTGACTTGCTGACCGGGGGCCTTGGGCGTGTGGAATTTCTTCCATCTCAGTTTCTCCATCTGTGAAATGGGAACAATAAATAACGCTTCCATGTCCCGGGGTCGCTGTGAGCACTGAATCGTCTCATAAACATCAAGGCTGGGGTCCTGGTGACCAGACCCCTCTGTCCTCGCTCTGGTTTCCTGGCCAAAGTCCTAGCTCCCGTGAGGCCCCAGGGCGCTTCAGTGACACGAATATCCCAGAGGACTCGGCCAGCACTCGGGGGAAACTTTATGGACACATGGTGCGGGGCATTCGGTGGAGAGAGCTGGCTCAGGGACCCGCGTCTGAGACGTTGTCATCGGGTCCTGCGGGGTGTCTAGCCCCAGAAGCCAGGGGCCTCGTTGAGTTTATCCTTCGATATCTCAAATCTGCCAGGACGACTTGCGCCAAGCCCCACACGCCAAGTCGGAAATGCGCCCCCAGCGGCACCCCGCTCCCCAGGCTCACCAGGAGCCCTGACAGGGACTCCGGACAGACGTGCGCCCGCATCCCGAGAGCCCCCCAGGCAGGACCTGACTACACGCAGCCCCCTCGCCGTCCCGTCCCGGGCAGCCCCGAACCTGTCTTGCCTGCCCAGCGCTCATGGCTGGACTCTTTTAACGAGTCATATTTCTGTCTGATAAGCATCTACCACACCGCGGCACTGAGGTGGGATTTACGTAAGAAACGCTTATCTAGGGAACGCTTGCTGGGTGTCCGCCATAGTGTTATTATTATTATTCGGATTGTGGTTATTGTTGTCGAGCCCACTTTGTCGATCCTCCCCGTAAGCACCAGTGAACGGGCCAGTGAAGTTCACTGTCCCCGGTCCTGGGAATACCTGTGTATCCTCACCGTGTCCTCACTGCAGAAGAGAGAGAAGCCCCCTACATGCGAGGGGCCCCGAGAAGGCCACGGTGGCCATCAGAAGAGCAGGGTCCTGCCTGATTCTGCGTGGTCCCCTCCCTCACACACACAGGATTACGGGGTGCCTGTCCTTCCAAGGGCTCTCACAGGGGACATCTGAGCTCAGCGTTGACAAACGACACTCCCGGGGTATCGAGGGGGGTGACAGTGTGACACAGGCTGGAGAGCGGGGGGATGAGTGTGAGGCAAACCCCCGGACAGGCGTTCCTCCTGTCACCATCCTGCGATCTGGAGGCAGCGGCCTGAGCTGGGGGACGGCCCAGGCCGCACGGGCAGGGACAGGGTGCAGCGGGCAGGGGCGCGCCCTGCCGCAGAGGCGCCGGAGGGGCCGTTCCGGGTGTGTCTGCCGCTGTAAGGGGATGGCAGCCGTGGAGGGAGCAGGTGGAGGGAGGTCGGCTGTGGGAGAAAGACCAGCAGCCAAAGGAAAAGGAAGGCCTCAGGGGCGGGGCTCCCCCAGGACGGAGAGGTGGCCCTGCCCTCAGCTGTGGTGGGGAAGCTTCCAGGGACCAGTGGCCTGCTGATGCAAATGAGGCCGCTTCTGTTCAGCACACACAGGAAGAACCTGCTGGGTAACGTGAGCCGTCTCAGGAGAGAAACAAACAAGAGAGCGATGGAAACAAACTGACAAAAATAGCCGAGGAGCGGAGCATGCTGGGAACACGTGGGGCTCGCAGCTCCATGGGTTCAGAGGACAGACAAGGACTGGCAGGCGCCTCGGGGGCAGGGGGAGGGGGAGAGGCAGGCAGGGGGAGAGGCAGGCAGGGCCGCCTGTGGCTGGCAGGACAGCAGCAGGACAGCGGCAGGACAAGGACACAGAGGAGATGGCGGTGTGCATCGGGCACTCTGAGCTTCGGTCCAGTTCCACCCAGGGAGGCCAGGATGGTGTCCTCACTCTGACCCTTGATGCCATTACCAATGGCCCTGTCACCAGTGACCTCAGCCAGCTCCCACGGGGCCACACAGGGACCGGGGGCAGAGCAGGGGACACACGTCTTTGGGGGGACCCACCAGCAGGCACACTCTCCTCCCTCACAAGTGACTGTAAAAACCCTCACCCAAGCGCCGTAGGGTGGGCACCCGACCCCCGATCCCATTGGCCTTGGGCAGTGGGGTCCCCACCTCTATACTGTCGCTGATCCCTGTGTATGGAATGGACAGAGAGGGAGGGAGCAGGAAAGGGCGCCCAAGTTCTGGGATCCTCAGAAAATGGGGGCACCGTGAGCAATTCCCAGAAGATGTCTTGGCCAAAACCAGACTCCCTGCAGAGAGAGAGGACGATGCGGGGACTCGGGCCTTAGCTTTGAACCTCGGCCCCAGGGAAGTTGGTGAGCTCCACGTAGCAGGTGGCCGCCCTGGACACAGCGAGAGGCAGCGGGGAGGGAGGCGAGCTGGGCTGGACACTGCAGAGGTGCGGGCTCGGGAGGGCCCAACAAAGAACGAAGGCGTCCAGGTGTACCCAGTACAAGGACGGCCCTCTGGGGCGACACCCAGGGGAGGGTTTGGCCGGTTTCCCGCTGGGAGCTGCTGGGCGTCACTGACAGAGGCTCCCGGGGAACCAGCCTCACCGTGTCTGCCGCACGGCCCCCAGCCAAGAAGCACCGTGGGACAGACCTCGGTGTCGGAGTGGAACGAGAGGTCACATCCCAACTCCAGGAAGGTCTCACCCTGGAAAGACCTGTCGGCTGGATCGCCAGAGGGCTGAGTGACTTAAACGCTGGTCGTGCCGCAGGCCGGGTGCCCGTCAGCCTGCACGCGGTGGGTGTGGCCCTCCATCCCTGTATCTTTCCATGGGGGACAGCAGGTGTCCGGAGCCGCCCCGCCCCCACGCAATGCCATCAGGTGCATGTAGCCGCGGCGGTGCAGAGGGCGGGTCAGCGGCCCTTCGGTTCTGTGACAGGGCTCCTTCCTGTCCACACGGTCCAAAGGCAACACCGCCGCACGCACCACGGGTGACCGTCACAGAGGCCCTGTGGAGGTTCCACCCGTGGGCCTGGGACTCACCCATGTGCCTTCGACTTTTTAAAGAGTGTGGGAAAAGGCACGTAACACAAAACTGCCCGCGTTCACCTGCTTCAGGTGAGCGATCCGGGGTACTTGGTACCTTCATCGTACCGTGCAACCCGCATCTGGTTGCAGAACTTTTCCATCGCCCCCAAAGCGCTGCGCCCAGCAGTGTCGCCCCCGCCCCCTCCCCGGGCCCCAGAACCAGAATCCACCCTCCGTCTCGTGGGTTCACCGCACGTTCCCCAGACAGGGCTCGGGCAGCAGGGACCTCCGGTGACTCTCGGACCAGACCTCGCTCCCCCTGAAGGCAGGGCGGCGCCCTGGTGGCGATGTGGGGACTCACAATGCCGCGTCACTATTACTGTTACCCCTGCTGCCGTCGTCATGGTGACGGTGACGTCGGGGATGACTGTGCTGTGGCTGCGGGTGACCCACTCGCACATGCTGAGGCTGAGTCCTCTCTTGGATTGTGATCTAAAGCCTATGTCCCTGTGTCCTCCTCCATCGCCGGGCAGGACACTCGGAGGAGTGAGGGTGGGGGCAGGTTCAGGCAAAGGGGGCGGAGAAGAGGGTGAGAAGCGGTCTGGAGGAAGGGTGGGGAGGTGGGCGGAGAGGAGCCGAGCCGGAGCCTAAGCTGCGCCCGGGGACCATCAGTGCCCACCCTCCGGGCCCGGACCACACGTGCTGGGGGCCAGGCAGCATCCCCCGGCCCCACCCGGGGGGGGGCACTGCGTGGGCTTCCCCAGGGTGCAGACTCTGCTCTGTGGGCGCTCTGGCTGGGAAGGAGGGTCGTGCAGGATGAGAGCAGGCGGGCCGAGCCAGGGCAGCGTCCTGGGGCGGTGCTGGGCCCTGGGCACATGCTTTCTCTGTCACAGAATCAGGGATTTGTATCCTCTTAAAATAACACCAGCACTGAGCTGACACCCGCTGGGGGAGCTCCCACCACTTGGAAACAATGGCTCATTGTATGGTCTTAAAATAACAGCAGCGCTGAGCTGGCGCCCGCTGGGGGAGCCCCCTGCATTTGGAAAGGACCGCTCCTTTGTCCTTTCGCTCCCCCCTCGTCCACCTGCTTGTGGTGGACCAGAGTGGGCGGGGCCAAGTGCCTGCGAACCCCCCAGGGGTGCTCTCCCCCCCTCCTCTCCTCTCCACCAGCTGCACAGACCGGGGAGCCTGGCTCTGCTTCCGGTGGCACAGGCCCCACGGGGGCAAGACCAGCCCCTGATGACAAGGGACAGACGCCCGGACAACGGGCCTCACCCTGGCCACCCAGCCCCTGCCGAGCAAACGGTCATTTGTCCCACATTCCCAGACGGCTCTGGGCGGGAGAGCTCGCTATCTTTGGAAACAAAGAACCCGCTTTTATACGACCATGTCGTGCGTGCACAAAAGTCCCCCCTGACTCAAGCTGGAACTTGTGCTAGCCCTTGAACTTGAGGCCTGGACTTTTCTGTCCAGAATAGCCAAGAACTGTCTGTGTATTCCAGTTTTTCTCTGCCTTTTCATCATCCTTAGCAAACTGTCGATCGCTCTGAGCCTCCACTTCTTCATCTGCAAAATGGCCATAAAGCCATCGAACTCGCGGATCCCTGTGAGCGGCGGGCGAGGCACCGGTGCCCAGGCGCGCCGTGAGCCCTCGGTGACCGGCAGCCGCAAGGCCGGCGGACGCTCCTGCGCCTCCGTGTCACTCAGTGGTCCTTCAATCCCTGACGGTCACGCCGCGAACTTTCCTGACATTCTCGTGGTCCTGAAATAGCCCCGTTCGCTTGTTCTCTGTCGGTCGTGTTCTCCCGTTTAGGCGAGCTCTGGAATCCCGCTGTATCACGTCACTTTCCCTTCAGCTCCAACCGGAACTGCGGCTCCCTGACAATGACGGAAATGGCATCGTCGCCCTTCCTGCCACCCGGCGTCCCGAACTCCCCTCTTTCCCCCTCTCCAATTTCACTGTATGAACTTCTTTTCTTGTGCCCCGTGTTCTTATTCCGAAGGCCTGGGGTACCTACACCTGTTTCTGAAAGGCCATTAAAAGGTTTGCCAGGCGCGCTCACAGACGCTTTCCCCCCATAAATTTCCCGAGCTCGCCGGGTGGGATGGCCGCCTTCCCGTGCAGACGAGACTGGCACGGCCTGTCTGCGCCCCCTGCCCCCCACTAGGTGGTCCAGGTGTTCGTTCGTGTGGCTTGTCCAAATTGAGTTCCAGAGTTTTCATGCCTTTCTGGGGATGATTCTTTTTGATCTTTGCGTAACGATGGCATTTAAAGCAGAGACAACAACATTGGCAGGGTTACGAAGGTTCTGACTCATCTCACATCTAATTTCTCTCCCCTGCACCTCTCTGCGCCCTGGACCGCAGGCCCCCGCCCCGGGGCCCGAGTGCACTTGGCCGGGGTGCCGGCCAGAAGGCTGTCTTATTCGGGACACGTGCGAGAGGACGCAGTCTGCTAAAATGCTGCGTGTTTGGGAGATTCCTTTGCCGCCGCCTTCACCGTTCCACTTAACACACCACTTTAGGCTCAAATCCTTCCTCCTTAGACGTTTGGAGATACTGCCTCATTGCTTTCTAAGATTTTATGTTGAAAAATGGTAAGTTATGCCGTTCTAATCTTGCTGTTTGGAAAATAGCTCGCCTTCCTTTGATACATTTTTAGGGCTGGCTTTTTTTAAACGGGGATTTTGGAAATTTTAGCTGTATTTAGGACTACGTACGTTCACACTGGGATCGCTTAACTTTCAAGGGTTTGATGAGACTCCAGTCTTTCTTGGTGTTAGGTCACCTTAGTCTATCATTTTTAATCACTTACTTTTCCCTCTTTTTCCTGTCACCACCCGTTATTAGGTGATTATCTCATTTCTCGGACATTATCCGTGTCTCTTAATGTGTCCCCTTTTGTGTCTCTCTCCATATTCTTGCTCCCCTGTGACCGGGGGGGCCTCGCTGTGTCCTCCGAATCAGGGACCCAGTCCGGGCCACTTCAGTCCGCTGCCCAGGCAGCCTGGAGAGCGTTTCCTTTATAAATCTCATTTCGGAGCCTCTGCTGTTCTGCTCTGTTATTTCATAATAGCTTCTTGCTTGGGGGATGCAATGTGTCCATGCTCATAGCAGGAAAACTCAACCTCGAAAATACAACAATCTTCCCTAAATTGATGTATAGAGACGATGTATTTCCCGTCCCCGTTCTAATAGAGGGTCTGTGGGACTTGAAAGATTGGCTCTGGAATGCATGTGGATATGCAAAAGGCCCAGAAGGACGGTACAGTGAGGGCGGGAGGGGAGGGCCCGCGTCGGCAGCCGGCAGAGGGTCCCATGAACAGTCCGGGTGGGAGAGCGTGGGGCCGCCAGGGCGGGTGGTAAGTGAGTGGACATCAGGTCTGGGGAGCCCAGCGCCAGACCCGCACCCACAGGAAGCGAGGACAGTGCGGAGTTGTGGCCAGGGAGGAACTCGGCCATAAACGGTCCCAGTACAAATGGCTCTCCATGTTCTTAAAAAGTGCAAGAGGTTATGTTCCTCACAATATACAAAAAAATTAACTGAAAATGGGTTTCCAGCTTCCGAGTGTAAAGCAGAACTCTAAAATGTTTAAAAGGAAATGTAGTAGAATATCTTTCTCACCTTGAGACGGAAGGAGCTGTTAAAAGGACCCCCCAAAAAATGCATGTTTTCAAAAGATTGATAATTCTGGCCACATTGCCATTAAAAACTGTCACCAAAACTCATTATAAAGAAAGCTGAAACCCCAGAGAAGACATTATCACACGTATGACAGAAAAGCTTTTAGCATCGAGAATCTATAAGGAAATCTCTTAAATCGACCTCTGGAGAGAAATGAACCAGCGGCAGAATGGGCAACACTCCCGACCTGTCCCTCCACAGAGGCGGACACAGGGCCCCCAAAACCAGGGAAGAAATTGGCCTCATTTGATAGCAGCCGAGTTGCAGTGACAGACCCTCCCCCCACCCCGCCCCCTGCCCCGGGATTGGCCGCGGCTGACAAGCCCCTGCAGCAGTGAGGGGGGCGGTTGTTCGCCGCCTTGGAAACAAAGTGGCTTACCTCGTGCAGTTCGCACGGGGTGTGGGGGGACCGGGCGACAGAGCCCTGGGTAAACACCTCTGAAAATGCTCGCCCAGGCGACCGGGAGCCAGAGACCTGGGCACCACCGAAGTCCCTCAAAGGGACGGTGCCCTGCGGCGTGTCCCTGCAGCGGACTAGGGCGCCCTCTGAAACGTGGACGCCGACGGCCGCCCGACAACACGGGGCGCGTCTGGGCGTGAGACGCCGCGAGAAGCCCGGTCTCTGCGACACGCCGGTGGAGGCGAACGGCTGCCCACACGCATCCCGGAGGACCTCAGGGACACAACCTCGCCCAGAGTCCCACGTGGGCAAGGCACCCTCTCACACAATCAGAAACAGGAAGACCCAGGGCGCCCCCTGCTCTCCTCCCACCCGCAGACGCAATGCGGGGGAAACCCAGCAAACCCCCTCGCCAAGTCGCCTCGGACTTGTCTCTTCCATAACAGCCACAGCAAGTGGCTGTTTCCATATCACTGTCACCTGGCGATGACAAACAATTTGGAAAGCACGGAGCTAAAAAGAAGGAAATTATCCATAACCCTACATTGTTTTAAACCTCCCTGGAAAGGGAGAGACAGCTTGGTTTGGTTTCGAAGGCTGGTAATCATCAGCCCAGGCCCCAACCAGGGCTTCTGGCCACTGGGTGCCGGGTCAGGGGTGGGCAGCCACAGGGGGGCTGCGTCGGAGGGTGGCCTGGGCCGGCCTGAGGCTCGAAACCTGAGACAGGGCTCCTCGTCCACGGTCACAGTCACACGCTCCTCTCCCGGTCTTAGACCCCTCCCCTGCGCCTGGGGACAGGTGCTCCCCACCGGAGTCCTGCCGGATCCTGCGCAAGCATGGAACTCTGCAGGTGGGCGGAGTTCTGTCCTAAGTGCAGTTGTTAGAAAAATGGGATTTTTGAGGACGGAATTTGCACTTAAAATAAAATTTAAGCAGAGAGAAATTAGCCAAGGTCAGAGACCTAAATACGCCAGATAAACGTACTGTAGGAGGCCGAAACAGACAAGCCTCCTTCCCCCCGACCTTTTTAAACATTAAGGAGATGAATTAATCTTATTTTTCCTCTAGCTTCAGATACAGCAAGTGTTCATAAATATTCATTTCTTCCAACTGGAAGCATTAGGCCTTGTTACTTTGAGTGGAACTAACTGAAGATTAATGATGGTTTTCAGAAAAAGCAAGATTATATACACAGAAGCAATTAAACACAAACCTATTAATTATTTAACACCTTGTTAATGAGTGGAACTTCAGCACCGGAGTCTTTGCCACTCCCAGTTGCCCTGCCAAACGACGGACGTATATTCTTTCGGCACCTGGTGTTGAGAGGTGAGAAAAGGGGGGGGGCGGCTTGGGCCCTCCCACAGACTTGCACCTTGCCCCTGAGAATCCGGGGTGCCAGTTCCACAGACAGGCCCAAGCACCGAGTGGGGGACAGAGCGAAGGAATCATCTCAAGAGTTTGCTCCAACACCCACGGCGTGAAGTTTCATTTCACATTCAGAGTAGCTGCCGTAACAAAACAAGCGGTGCTATTTCTGTGTCCGCACGTGTGTGTGAGCAGATATTAAAGGCTTTCATGCAAAGGTGGCCCATTTTAAGTCAGCCGTGTGCTCGCCCATGTGCTACTTTAAGTAAATGGAATATGCAGGACCTGAAATTCACAAAATCGTGGATGCTGAATCTTAACTCGCTGTCTGTTGCAGAACCTCACGCTTGACGTCTAAAATATACGCCTATTGACTACTTAGCTTTGTCAAATTGCACCACCTATAGGCAGAAGCCGGGTAGAGCAGTTCAGCTCTATTAGCCATTGTAAATATCCCGAAAGGATTCATCCGTCAGGGTCAGGGGAGGAGCTATACCGAGTGGCCGAACATTTACTTGTTGCTGGTGTTTCTCTCCTCTGCATCCTTTCTGTGTGCCGTGGGCGTCGTCTCTTCTCAGGCTGCACCCTCCTCTGGGCGGCCCCACCCAGTCCTACGGCTCCCACTCCTTCTCTGTGCTGGTAGCCCCCAGACACAGGTCGCGCCTGGACCTCTGAGCCGCACCCCCGACGGGCACGGCCAGCTGTCCACGCAACACCTCCGCGTTCATGTGCAACGGGCACCTCAGCCTCGAGCCTGTCCTTCTGACGTCTCGGAACTGCCAGTCTTTTTGTTTCTGGACCCCAAACCTCGGGGTCGTTCCCGACACAACCCCTCTGCTTTTGCCCCCACGTTCACCCGCGGGGAGGCGCCGCAGGCTCTGCCTCCGCAAACCCCCACCGCCTCTTACCGCCGGCAAGGCTGCCGTCTCCTTCCGGCCCGTTCGCGCACCAGCACCGCTGCCGGCCGGGTCCCGGCTCCCCGCCCTCCTTCCCTGCCCCTCCCCCGGCAGAGCATCCTCAGAGAAGCTCTTCAACATGCAGATAATCTCGAGGGACTCCTCTGCCCCAGACCACTCGATCTGAGTAGAAGTGGGACATTTCTTTCCTGTCCGTGAAGGCCCCCTATTGTCTGTCCGCACCACTGCTGTGACCATATCTCCCGCCACTTCCCCGTTGTCACTATGCTCCAGTGACATCGGTCCCCCGTTGTGGCCAGACACTCCCAGGGCCCTGCCTTGGAGCCTGCCCTCTGCCTGGGTCCCTGTTTCAATGTGAAGGTGACAAAGGCGGACCTTCCCCCATCGCTCCTCGGCCTCCGGCACCCCGACCCCTTCCCACCACTTACACACTGGTTATTTCTTCTCTGTCATCTCTGCGTTGCCTACGAGTTTGCTGCGTAGTTCACGCGCACGCCCCCCACTCCTGCATCCCGACGTTCATCCACCGCCCCTTCCTCCCACAAAAACGGGCGGGAGTGTCTGCTTCGTTCCCTGCCGTGCTCTCTGCACTGTAACAGCGCCAGGCGTAGAGAGGCACCAAGCAAGTGTTTGTCAGGCACAGGGATGAAGATTGATTGCGTTAATAAGATTATGAGTGAATGAATTACACCTTATTAATGGATGAATTATCAATCAATAAGTAAAGGTTAATTGCATCATGAAGTGGATGGAAGATGGTCTAACACCATAGAGCAAATCTACGGGATGAAGAACAATTTCCAAACAGTATTTAACTGTGAAAAACGATCAAAGGGCTGGATCAGAGATGCCACTGCCCCCGGCGACACTTCCCCCCACACCTTCTGGGGGACTTAATCATGTGGTGCGGACTGACCCCCGCTGGACACGTTGAGGGGCCATCACCCGCCCTAACAACACTGCGTGTGGCGCACAGGCCCTGGCCAGCAGCGTGGGCACTGCCTCGGGCTCCAGGGGAGTGCGGAGGCGAGACTGCACGCAGACCGGGGAGTCAGAGCTGCGCGTCGAGGACCCGACACTCCCTGGGGTGTCTGCACGCTCCATCTGAGCAGCGCTGGTGTGCTCGGCCCCTGCCAGCTCATCCCAGCTGTGCAGGGGGATACGTGCTCGCCCGCCGCGAGCTGAGCGGGAGCAGCGTGTGCCTTCTCTCCTGATCTGAACGGCACCCAGCCTGTTTCTGCACGTGTGTCGGAACCTGCGTCCCAACCCCTGTACCGCCGAGCGTCGCCGTGGTGCGCACCCACAATGCCCGGGAGACCCAGGGGCTGCAGACCGACTCCGCCCCTTGCCCCAGAGTCCCAGGGTGCTCGCTGCTGCCCCTGCTGCTCACGTCCCCCCGGAGCCCTCTGCACTCTGCTCCCCACCGCTGCCCGCCCTGCAGACAGCAGCAGAGCCCTCTCCACCCCAGCGTATCCCAGGAGACAGCCCACTGACCCCTGCCCGCTGGGGGCGCTTCCCCAGCCTCCTGTCGCTCTCCTCCCTCTTCCCACCCTCTTAGCTGGACAAGTGCAAACCTGGGGGTCACTGCCCAGCTAAGACAGCGCCTGGGCAGAGGGACGGGGACACACGCAGACAACGCTTGCCGAGCAGGGCGGCGGGTGAGCCCAGGGTGCGGCTCCTACAGATCCCCCAGCACTGGAGAAGCACAAAGCTCCCCCCAGAGGACACCGCCCCCACTGGGCAGAAGCACCCGTCAGCCAGAGCGGCTCAGAGATCTACCGGGAAAACGGGGCATTTTGGAGAGGCTCAATGCCAATACACGACAGACAGTCTGTACCCGATGAGACAGACTGAGTGGATCAGATGGAACGAGAATTAAAATAAAATTTTAACAAGTGTCCTCAGCATAGTCAGTGGGACACTGAAAATGTGAAGCAGGCGCAAGCACTGTCGGAAAAGAATCAGGAAAGGTACATCTGAAATGATGGCGTTGGGACGGCGAGCTCGGGCGATGGGTGGGTCAGGGGGCGTCAGGCGCCGGAGAGGCCAGGCGGGAGTCAGGCGGGACCCCCACTCGGGAGAGCTGAGGGGGATGTAGGATGTGGCCCAGTGAGGACATCCACATGACAGCCGCCCTGCCCCCTCCCTCAGAGAGAGAAAGGTATTTTTTTAAAAAATGAGAAAAGATCGAGAATGTCACAGGCGAGGAAAAGGTGTGCCCAGCTGGACGGGGCTCACAGAGGGCCCGGCTGGCAGATTAAAGACTCAGAGCAAAGTAAAAAAGTAAATTTTACCCACATACGTGGGAGCGAGATTTAACAATCCTGAAAGGAAGCAGAAGATTCTAACACCTCTCAAAGGGACCAAGCAGGCAGCCCTCACAGATGAAGGGGAAGACTGAAAATATTGCCGCCGCTCCTCCGGTCTGCTGTCGAGCGCCGTGACGCCCCAGAGCGCGGGGACACGGCACGCCTCTGACACTCTTCACGAGGACCAGCTGCCATTTAAACGCAGGCGGGAAGCGCCCTCCAGAACCCTGGCCACACAGGCCGCCGCGAGCTGGCGCTCGCCGGCCAAAGCCGGGCACCATCCGATTCTGATGTATGGAGAGCATACATACCAAAACAAAGAAAAAGGAAAATTTCTGTTCCCGGCAGTACAGCCACCTGCGAGGTCTTAAAAGCTCTCCCACTAAAAAACACCTGGCAGTGTTGGATAAATTGCAACAAACGTAACTTTAAATCAAAAGCTGAGCTCACGGGAAAGTCCGGGAAGTCGTTAGAGGCCGACACGGAAAAGGGGGTTCAAACCGGAGTGGGCGGCGAGGGTGGCGTGGTGGCCGCTCCCAGGCCGGTCCCCACACCGGGGACGTACGCCTGTGGCTCTCACAACTGCGCGTTTGCAGAGAGCAAGACCTCGGTCCCTTGGAGATGAAAGTGACAGAAAGCTGGGCCCTGCAAGACCCACAGCCGCGGTGAGAGGAGCAGGTGAGGAGAAAAGACACGGGCCGGGGGCTCGGGAGGCACGACGGTGTCCCCCAAATTCAGGCACTGAGACCTGGCCCGTCAAAGTGAATTGGTACTGGGGAGGGGGTCCTCTGGGAGGTGATGAGGCCATGAGGTGGAGCCTCAGGAACGGGGTTAGTAGCCTTCCAGAGGAGACCCCCAAGCGGTCCCTCACCCCTTCCACCACACGAGGACACGGCGAGAAGTCGGCCAGGATGCGGGTCCTCACCAGACACCCACCTGTCAGCGCCTTGACCCTGGACTTCCAGACTCCAGAACCGTGCAAAGTAAATGTCTATTATTGAAGCCACCCAGTGAGTGGCATTTTTGTCACAGCAGCTCCAGTGGGCTAAGACAGCAGCAAAGAAAAGCGGTGCCCTTAGGTGGCTCTGTGGTGTGAGCTTGTTGTGCCCGCTGTGGAGGGAAAGGCGTGTTGGGGGGGGTGGACAGCGTGGAGCCAGCATCAGGGTCGCGGGGGTCAGTCCCAGCCCCGGCAAGTCGCGGAAGCTCCCTCTGTCTCCCTCTCTTCGTCTTTGAAAGAAAGACATAAATGTGCGGTGTCTGCCGTGTGGGGCGTGCTATGGACGTTTGGGGGGCAGCCTGGGTTGGAGGGCCTCGGGGTGCGGGGCCTAAGTGCACACAAGTACCTCCCACCCAGGCGCCCGAGAGTTTCCGTGGCTGGAGACCCACCGCACGGGAGCTCACAACCGGAACTGCAGAACCCACATAGACACCCGACGCCTGCGGGCGCCAGGCCGCAGTCGGCGGGGACCTGCCGCGTCCCCTCCCGGGAGGACGGCCACGTGGGCGCCAGAACGTCCCCACCTGGCTGTCCTCACCGCGGAATAAGGCTTCAGAAACGTGAGCAAACAAAAGGAATCATCAAAGAAGCACCCGACCAATTCGAAAAAAGGACCAAATAGGTGTAAATTAAAATACCTGGAGTCCAAAATTTAATAAACTGGTTTCAACAAAAGAGCCCTCACTAAAGACAGTTGGTGAACTTGGAAACATAGATCTGAAGTAATGAGAAATTCAAAGATCAAAACAGAGAGGAGGGAGTGAAAATGTCAGACAAACATTTATTAAGAGTTCCAGAAGGAGAAAAACAATTTTTAGGTGAAGAAAAAGATACTGAACAGGAGGATGGCTAAAAATTATACAGAACACATTTAAATGTTTAATTATCAGACTCGGTAAGCACCACAAATCCCAAGCAGTATTCCATGAAATCCACATGTGAAAATCTCAAAATCCACTTGAGAAGATTACCCAAAAAAATCACATTAATTGTACATTTTATAACAGAAAAAAATGGGAGCCAGATAGCAGGGGGATGCTCTCTTCAAATCTTTCCCCCGGTTATTGTCATCCAAAGCCTCAGGGGGCTTGTATGTGTGCGTAGGAGATAAAGACGTCTCCGTCGGTGACAGAGATGTCACTGCCCGTGTTGATATCCATGGAAACGCCGTGGAACAGACCGGCAGAGTGGCGGCTGTTGGCTAATGTCCCGGAGAGAGTGAGGGACCGGGAGCCGGCACGAGGTGAGGGAGGGGCCAACTCGGCCACTCAGCCGGAAAGGCCTGGTGTCGGCCACACAGGTGAGGCGGTGAACCACAGGGCAGCAGCGTGCGGGGTTTGCTCCCGGTGTTTCGGCTTATCCAGGACCTGGGAAGGAGGTCATTGCCGGGTGAGGGGCAGGGGAGAATGTCACGGGGGGTTGGGGGCTCGAGGAGCCAGGAGAAGGTGTGAGATGCTCCTTCAGGACGGCAGGGGGTTAGGTGGAGGGGGCACAAAGGCCCCCTTGGGATGTTGGCTGTGCACACTCGGTTTCCTCGGTGCTGACGTGGGGTGGCTGGGGAGGGGTCAGCCACGGGAGCGCTCCGCACGGTGACCGCACAGAACGCACTTGTTACAGACACGCGTGGACAGAGGACAGACGTGAAACCCACTAGTGTCTGTGCCCACCGGGTGGGCGTGCGTCTGAGGGGAGGCAAATACCACAGGGAAACAGGAGAGGTGCCGGGCGGGGGGCCGTAATGACAGCGTGTTGTGAGCGGAGCCGTGTAATTGTCCACGGCGTGCGCCGAGGTCCCAAGTCCGAGACGGGTGAGAAACGGTGTCCACTTACGTGTCTTCTGGGTAAATTGGAGACAGTACACCCTGGGCATCATCACCAGTCAGCGCTTCTGTGTTTACAGAGACGCCAGCGAGAGGAGCCAGCCGGCGACGCGCACTCCAGGGGAGAAGGGCTCCGTGCGGCAGTCCCGGGCCCCCTGCTGGCCTCGCCCGAGCAGCCACGGCCACGCCAGCCCCACCCGGGCTCCGGCCCGGCTCCATCTATTTGCGGCGACTGATCTGCGCTGACCTGATTTTATTTTTTCCTTGCCCGCGTTAACAGCTGATTGAGGAATAATCAGCTGCGTCGACTGCGGAGCTATGCAAAGTAGCTGTGAAATTGCCATAAATAACTCAATTGGCCACTTCACACGAGGGTTATTTCTGTTCCACACAAAAGGGCTTATGTAACCGCCACGCAGCTTGCTGGCAGCGTCGTCAGTGGGGAGAGAGAAGGGACTTCGTGCCTTCTCTCTGAGCGAAGGCCCCCCACTGGGGACGCGGTGCTGAGGCTCTCGGTCTCGGCTCACCCCCTCCTTCTGTGGGTCCCGCTGTGGGTGCCAGCGGCCTGTCCACCCCGGCATCCCAGCCACCTCCTGCTGTGCGACAAGCCGGCCCAAGGCACCGAGGCTTAAACAGTAAGCGTGTGGCACGTGTCATTTCTCACGGTCCTGTTGGTAGATGGGGCACAGTCGGATGTCCCTCGGTTCCCCGTGGTATCGTCCAGGGTGGTCCAACTGTCAGGCTTCAGCTGGGAGCTCAGTCAGGGATGGCGTGGCCGACACGGCCTCACGCGGCTGCCACCTCTGTGAGCTCCTAAGGCTCAGAGCCCAGCTTGCAGGCAGGAGGCTGAGCCTGCGGGTTCAGACCCGGAATCCGGCAGGGCCG
>CM052542.1:2068126-2096978 GCA_028533065.1 Trachops cirrhosus
CAAATGGCTGATTAGGCTCAATCACAGCTCCCACTGCATGCTGGTGCCCTGCGGGAGGGTGGCGGACACAGCGCGGGCTCCCAGCACAGCTGCACCGCCCGCGCCCGAGGCCCCAGCTGGGGCACCGCTGCACTTAGCCACCCCGGGCTCACGGCCAGCCCTCCATCTTCATTTCTCCTTCTCTCCTCAGCTTCCCAGAAGAGCTGGGAGCTCTGTCACCAGGCATGGCACCCACGGAAATTGTTTTCAGCTCAGAGAGGAGTAGGTGTCCGAGAGGTGGGGAGCCGGGACGAAGCAAGGCCAAGGGTCTGCTGTGGAAGCCCGGAGCTGAGCCCGCCTGCGCCCGTGTGAAGGCGGCTGGGGTCCAGGGGAGCGGAGCAGGCGCAAGGTGGCCCCTGGAGCTGGCCCTGGGCTCCAGCTGTGGCTCGGGCCAGCTGTGTGACACTGGGCGTTTCCCTCACCTCTCTCGGCCTCTGTGAAGTGGAGGTCGCAGTAGTGACTGTCTCGTGGGCTTCTCCGGAGCACGCAGGTGAGATGCCAAGACAGCTCAGTAACACAAGCTCTCAGACGCTCTGCTCGCTCTCCCCGAAGGCGCCTGCTGAGCAGGGCCTGGGACTCGTGAGCTCCTTTAAGTCGCCCGTAGGCAGTGGGCTCATACAGCCTTCCACCCCCGGGGTGCTCCCCGCTTCGGTGTTGGCTGGGCGGCTGGAACACGGCCCTGCAGAGACAAACCTGTCCTAACTCTGTGGGCCCTGCGAGATGCCGAGGCCCCAGCGTGGCTGAAGGGCTCTCTCCCAGCACGGCTCCTTCGTGAGGACGTGCCGGGTCCAGGGGCACAAAGTCGGTCACGGGCGCTCAGTCACGGCCCCGTGGTTCTCAGGTCCGCCTTGCAGAGCACCAGCCTCCAGAGGGAGGGGCGGAGCCGTCTCAGTCATCCTGTCCTCTGTCTCTACCTTGTGTCCACCATGTGTGGATGGGTAGGGAGCCACAGGATGAGTGGCCGTCAGAGAATGGGTGGAGATCCATGGGGCGGATGGACAGAGTGAGGTGGACAGATACACACAGGATGGAGGGGCGCCAGAGAACCGTGGGATGGATGGATGTCATGGGTCGGTGATAGCACTGGGGGCACAGATACCCACGGAATGGCTATCTAGCTGCCGGATAAATAGGTAACCGCAGGATGGATGGACAGACACGGGATGGATGGATGGATGGATGGATGGTGGATGGATGAGTGAATGGATGGATGGATGGTGGATGGATGGATGGATGGTGGATGGATGAGTGAATGGATGGATGGATGGGTGGATGGATGGATGGATGGATGAGTGGATGGATGGAAGGAAGGGTGGGAGGAAGGGTGGATGATAAATCAATGGATGCACAGATGGACTAATCCCAGCACTATGAACCCTCACATACAACAGTGCTAAGAAGAGGACACAATGAACAGTCTGTGTCATGGGCTTGGGGGGCCCCTAACTGAGTCTCAGGTGTCACACACTCCAGGCCAGCCCAGTTCCCCAGACCAGCCTGCTCTCCGGGCCCCCAGGACTTCGGTCCACTTCTCCGAATTCTCACACTTGCTCCTCTACCACGGGCCATGGTTCCGTCTCTGGCTCCGCTGCTCAGCTGGACACTCGCTGCTGGCCCCCGTGGTCCTGACCCTGTCCAGCGACCCCACCACTGCGGCAGACAGTCTCAGACCTCAGACCCCCCAACGCACATCCATGTGGGCGCACAACTGGGGAGCATTTTCCAAGGACAAAGAGGCCCTGGATTGGTCTCTTCGTGTTGTGATGAGCAGAAGGAGGGGGAAAAGAGGGAACAAGAGGCCATCCTTCCAGGGAGTGAGCCTTTTGTCTTAGAACAAACTCCCCCACAGTGTTGTGGTGGAGGGGGAGGAGGAGGAAGGCCAGGACGAGCTTGGAAAGGATGTAGGGGGGATGCCTGGGGCGGAGGGACACTGATGAAGGCCTGGACATGCCCACAAATACCCCTTAACAACTCCTCGGGCAGAGGGAGACCAACCCCGTGCCATGGGTAGGACACTGAGGCACCGAGAAGGCAGTAACGCATGCAAGACCCTCCCAGTAACAAGGGATGGAACCAGAATTTAAGCCCAGCTCCGCCTGACTCTGAAACCCCTTACAGAACCCTGGCTGGGGCCCTGGGATGACCCGGAGGGAGGCAGACAGGAAACTGATGTGGAGGGAGAGGGGGATGCAGGAGGCGGGGCCCGCCGCGGCCCTCTGCCCGGGCGCACGCCCACCGGCTGGCGGAAACCACAGAACGAGCATCCAGTTTCGAGCCTTTCCACCGGAACATTCCAGAGCTCACCGAGCAGCAGCCGCTGGGCTCCCTGCCGCACGAGATGATGCTAGCTCAGTATGTGACAGCGATTAATAGCTTATTTCTCAAATCAGCCCATTAGAAATAATCACGCAGGCAACTGCGGGCCATTAATCTGTATTGGAACCCCACCGGCGCCGGCTGGTGCCCGCACAGTCCTCAGGCTGCCCGAGGCAGGGGGCTCGTGCACAGAGAACGTGACTGTGGAGGGACGACAGCCGAGGACAGGCCCCAGCAGTGTCCCGGGCAGGATCCGCGGGGGGCCAGAACCTCGGTGACCGTAGGGGGCCCGGGCCTTGTCCTCGAGGGCGGAGGGTGGCTCCACCTGCAAGCACATTGGGAGCCCGTGGTCTCCCGTGGGTGACGGCAGGCCAGAGAAGGCACCGTGCCCGGAATGGGATGTCCCTGGACCCAGGGACCTCGGGTGGAGTACTTTGTCACTGCCCTTGTAAAGCATCGTCGTCAGCACCTGGTGATAACTCAAAGCAGAGGGACCGAGTTTCTTCATTGTTTTCAATTCTCTGCAGGCCACGTGCCCGTATTGCTTATTCCAGGGCACACACCTCCCACCACCCACGGGCCCCTCCCCACTGGGTGCCACCCCCCTAGACAGGGGCGCCCTCCTCAGGGCGCTGACTGTCCCTGCCCATCACCCCCACCCTGAGAGATCCAGACACTTCGGGGTCCCCAGGGAAGGAGGTGGGGGGCGCACCTAAGACCCTGAGACCGCAGAAGTGGGGTGTGGGTGAGCCAGGCCCAGATCTCCGAGTCCCAGAGGCCCAGTGGGGGGTTCCACACAGCCCTCCCTCCAAGTCCCGTCCCAGTTCCTCTGAGGGGACAAACGAGAGGGTGCGTCATCCCAGTGTCCTTCTTCAAAGACCTCAGCATCTTAATTTAGAGGCAAAACACAACTCCACCTCAGCCTCACTTCCCTTCGTGTTGGTGACACGGGGACATTGGAAGCCCCCGTGTCCTGGGCCCCACAAAGCCTCTTCTTCAGGGTGCCGTTTGGTCCCATTTTCTTGACTTCCGAGTCAAATTCACCTGTGCCCTGTCTTCGGTGGAGGGGGTTGAGGCTTCCCGAGGTCTCAGCCAGGGGGGTCATCCCCGAGTGCCCACCTCCCGCTCTGGAAACCGTGCCTCTGTTGGAACCTGGGGTCTCTGGCCTGTCCCCAGCCTCTCACCTGGCTCTTCAGGCGGCCCCACCATGCGGCTGGATGTCTAGGTTGGTCCCAGGCCCCACCAGGTGTCCACAGCTGATTCTCCGATGCGGCTGAACTTCAGCCAAGAACAAACTCTGGACGCAGGTGTCCCCGTAAGGTTCTCAGCAGAGACCTTCATTTGCATAACTGGTGACCGCCCCATCCTATAGTCCTAGCAGAGGCTCCCAGGGGCCCCCAAACTCTCTCCTGAGGCTGATTGTCTTCAAACGCCCAAGTGCGAGACTCACAGCCATCACCCGTCTGGTTGGCTTCACAGAGGGGTCAGTTCCGGACACCCGCACGTCCACCGCCACGTGACTTCCTGCTGCGGAGTGCACCTACAGCCTAGGTAGCCTCTCCTTCCCCACCCCCCTCTCCCACTCCTGTCCGGGGTCCCTGGGAGCAGGGTCGGGCCATTTCCACGTGTCCCCTGCACGTCCCGCCCTCGTGGCAGCGAGGGTTCCTGGCCACCCACCCACTGTGGCATTCTCACTGGGAGCCTGCTCGCCAGAGATGGGTACAACCTAGGGAATTGCCCTGTCTTTGGGCAATGCAGAGAAAATATTCCAGGAAAAAGGAAGGTCTTCGTTGTATAGTTTGATTTCCCTGGCAAAAAAAAAACCTTAGGAAAATGTCCCTCCTCATCCTTGTTTGTGCTGTTGACCCTGAGAGGGTAAGAAAAACTACCAAGAAGGGTTCCTGGTGGTTAACTGGCTCAAGGTTAAAACCAGAGCCTGGCAGCCATTTCTGAACAGAGCCCCTCACACAAGCTGCGCTTTAGGGAGACGCCTGCCCTGAACTGCTCAGCTCTCATTGAACTGCCCGCCGGCCCTTCCAAAGGAGATCCTCCCACCGTATTTCAACCGGTAAGACTGAGACATTCCCACCCAGCCGCAGCTGAAAACCATCAGCTTCTTCACCCAGCGATCAGAGCAGGTCCATTCTGACCAATCACGACAGTGCGTTTTGGACCAATCAAATGGTGAAGATTTGGAGCCTTCATCTGCATGAGGATGAACCAATCAGGGACCAGGGGCGGGGACTTCTCCCTATATAAGTCATCTTCCCTGTGGCTCTGGGAAGACCAGTTCTCTTTCCACTGAAATGAGGAGATTGTGTTTCCCCAGCTGGAGCTGAAACATCGAAGCTGTGTCTCTAGACCAAGACAGAGAGGGGCAGGGCAGAGCAGGCAGGACAGACAGGGCAGGACAGGGTGGGCCAGTGACCATCTGCAGACAGCGCCACTGTGTCATCCCGGTCCCTTCAGCCCCACCGTTAGTTAGTTCATCACAGTGGAGGAAGGAAATGTAGGCGGAGAGTGGCGCCAGCGTCCCCAGAGCAGGGAGCCCCGTTAGGGGAGAAGTCTGGGAAGAAAGCCTGCGGCCGCGTTCCTATCTCCTCGCTGGAGCCCAGGAGCGGGGAGGAACCGGCAGGGCCCAATTAGCAAGGGCTGCTGTTTTGGTTTCTTAGTTTGCTCTACCTCCTTCATTAGGAAGAGTAATGCCTTGCCCTTCCTGCATGAAGTCAGGGACAAACGTGGAGTTCTCCAGCGATTTTTAAAGCCAGAAAATAATCCACCAGAGGGAAAAAAAGTACAGCCCCAAATGGAGCCCTCTGTGAGCAATAAATCCGCTACCTATTGGAGCCTGTTTTCCTAAAACAAAAGCGACGGCAGCAAGCGATTTTTATTATTGCTCGTATATTGTCTAAATATTTCATCTGGGAGATGCTGTGGGAAGAGAGACAACAGTCCGTCTGACACAAGATTTATTAGAGGAAGTTTTCGCAAATATATTTGTAGGGAGCGAAATATGTTTGTAGCGATCACTCCAGATTTACAGTGATTAATACTGGATCGGGCGCGCAGACACCCAAGGGCCTCCGCCCCGGTGGTTCTGTTCTAGGCTGAGTCAGAACAGAACACGAACTCCAACAGCGCCGGGAGCCTGTCGCTGAGACAATGAGCTTCACTGAATCCAGGGACGTGAACACCAGTCTTCCCACTCAAAAGGCGAGGCCGGCTGCTTAGCTGAGTGCTGGCTGACTAAGGGGGTTCCGAGCCAGGAGGCACAGGCAGGGGCTCCCGGGGACCTGGGATTTGTGTCTGCTCCAGGGAGGGGACGAGGCTGCGGAGAGAGGGACAGAGCCCGGAGACAGCCTTTGCAGGCTCCTCCTTTCGTCCGCTGTGACCGAGCCCGTGCCTCGCTCTGGTCGCAATCCCTGGGCGCCGACGCTAGTGTGCTGTCTCCACTGAGCTCTGCAGGCGACCGGTAATCAAGTGTGGACGGCGCACACCGCACGCCCGGGCAGAGCCACGCGTCTACTCGCTGGTCCCCGCAGCTGCCACGTCAAAGCCCGCGGTGGGGGCGCCCTGCCCACCTCCCGCAGATGCACCCCCTCCCAGGAGGTGCCCGGCTCTCCCAGCGAAGAGTGGGGGTGCACTTCCTGCCGGGCGACCGGCCTCTGCGACGCCATCTGTCTTCCTCCGCGACGCCATCCGTCTTCCTCCGCGCGCAGGAGCTGGCTGGAAAAGGCAGCCTGATTAATAAAACTCGTGAGCAGGCCCCGAGGTCAGCGCTAACAGGCTCCCAATAAACAGTCTGTAGATTGAATCTTATCGCCCCAGAGGGGTGAGTGCGCTTTGTCGGAAAGCGACAGCCATGCCCATCTGCCCGGCCGGTGACAAATGTGTTGCCACCCGTCAACCGTGATGATGAGCTTTGGCTGGGCAGCAGGAGGCACTAATGAAGCCGCCCCCACCGCCGCTCCAGGGGGCGGGTGGGCTTGGGTAGCGGCTTGCATCCGGCTGGAAGGTGGCCGCGGGCGGGGTTTCCAGCCTCCCCAGTTGGTTGCCATGGAGAGGAAGTGGGATGGTTCCATACAGCTGTGGGATGTCTCCCCCGAGACGCACCGTGACAAGTTGAACTGGAAGCAGCAAATGAGAAGCTATGATCTTCAAACTGCAGGACTCCGTGATTGATTGGGCGCCGGGCCGTAAACAGCACTCCTCGTCCCGGCGGCGTAGAGCCCGGCAGAATGAAACAATCCATCCGGGAGAGGCGTGCACGGTGCGGCCGCTGGCTCCCGGTGACCTTCTGAAGTGCAGCGTCCCGAGCCAGGGGAGGCTGCCCAGAGCTAATGGCCACCTCCGGTGGGCCTGGCCGATGCCAGGCCTCCCTCCGCAGGGCCCACTGGCTCCCAGTCCATCGGAAAAATCTGGCTACTGGGGCTTTTTACATAAGGGCATCCGCCCGCTTGTCCTCACCGGGTCCCCAGCCACGCCCACTTGGCCTCCCTGCAAGACTCTGGCTGCGCATCCGGGGGCGGGAGGTGAGTGCCCACAGGCACGTGCGTGCTCCCTGGACCTCCCACCCCTTCCCTCGGCTGCTGCAACCAACTGTACCCCAACAGGGACCATGGTGGGAGCAGGAAGACTCGCCTGGACCCCCAGTGGTCTGCGTGTGAGGGGACACAGACCTCGGCCACACCAGATCCCGGGTTTGGGGGTGTCCGTTGCTGCACTATGGCCTAGGCTGTCTGAGCAACACACGGGGACCGGTCAGCGCTTTCACAGAGAGCGCCGGGCAACCTGAGTTGGGCCTGGGCATCTTACACCAAAAACTCGCCCGCTCGGAAAACCGACTCAGCAGGCAGCAGGGCTCCTTTGGAGCCATGGGGCCGTAGCTGCAAGAGAGAGCACCACCACCATTCACTGTAACACGGGGACCCCATGGTGCCCGGAACCAGGCAGGTCTCCTGGAGGCGGGCAAAGGGGCAGTGTTCGGACACGTCTTGAAGACGGCCAGTGGCAGGCTGTGTTCTCTGGAACAGCCCCGTCCGAATACACTTTCCCGCCGTTCTGTGATGTGTCCTCCCCCCACCACCCCCGCTCCGAGAGATAGAGGCTAATTCCCATCCTGGCACGTGGCCAACACGTGGCAGCTTCTTCGAACAGGACATGGCAAGGTCCACTCCAGAGCACCATAACGGCCCTGAACGGCAATGCCTCCTTCCCATGGTCACTGGAGCACCACGTGGGCCTTGTGTGGCCGTGAAAAAATCTGACCACACCGAGACCCACGGGCGTGGCCACGGGCGGGGTCTGGGCAGCGGTGTCGTCCTAACCAGACACCAGATGCGTGATCACAGATGAGCCCAGCTCCAGCTGGCGAGTCACCTCCGCCTTCGGTCTCCCCGGCAGAGGTCCCAGAGACAGGCTGTCCCCACTGTGCCCTGTCCCAACTCCTGACCTGCAGAACCTGACAGTATGTTAGAATGGTTGTGCTTTTCAGGTGACGAGCTTGGGGAGGCGCAGCCAGGAGGACGGGCTATAGGACTGGAGGAGCGGGGTGCAGGCCGACTCCGGTTCTGACGGCCCCCGAAGTTGCCACAACAGACGTCGGGGCAGAAGCTCCAACTCGGCGTTTGCAAGGAGCAGTTTGCGTGCGAGCCCGGGCTCCAGCTCTGTGACGTCTTCGTCGGAGAATGAGGATACAAAACTGCGAGATGGGGGGCGGGGGGGACCCCCCAGAAATTAGATGTGGCTGGAGAAGGCGCCGAGCTCCCGGTCTGGAAACATGTGGGCACTTTCACCAGAACAAACCAGGAGAATGTCCCTGGCAACACTGTTCCTGATGGTCCCCAAATGGAAACAAGTCCATCGCCCGGCAACCGTGAGGTGAATAGATACATCGTAGCCTGTTTGCGCAGCAGAGAAAACAAAGACTGTTGTGCGTGGAATGACGTGGATTAATCTCCCAGATGGACCGTTAAATCAAAAAAGCCAGACAGAAACTGGTACGCACTTCATGGTTATCTTTATAGGAAGTTTTTTTAAAAAATAGGCAAAACAAATGGATCATTATGGAAACGAGCTGGTGAGACGTGGGGTGGCCGTGGCTGGGAGGGGCACGGGGGCCTCGGGTGCTTTCTCGCTCTCCGGCCTGGGCTGTGCCGCCTGCACAGGTGTGCCCGCCTCCGGAAGCTCCGTCCAGCTGTGCAGCCCGTGCTCCGCCTCCTGTAAACATTTACAGAAACGCTCCCCGGCTCTGCACGCAGGTGGCCCCGGGCGTCACATCAGGCTTCTCGGTAACAAAGCTGGAACGGAAGGCAGCTCTGCTCCCCCGTCTCTGAAGCTCCCTTCCCTGGGACTCTGCTGGCTGGTTAGGAGAGGATGGTCTCCTCTCATCTGAGTTGAGGGCGGCTGGGTCTCAGGTCCTACACAGGACGTGCGAGACCAGCCTCCTCTGCGCCGGGGCTCCATGACACCACCGCTGGTCAAAATCCGTTCGACTGAGAATTCGATGCAATTGGCGACACTTGGCTGCATTTTCATAGACTTTTTCATTTGTGCCAGTGCCTGAAGAGTGTTTAAGCCAGATGAGATACCCTTTAAAGAATTCTTAATTAGAGTTTCAAGAAATGTATAATCGACTCGTTTTAATTACGATGTAACCGTACCCCATTGTTTCGATCGCCTATCTCACGGCAGCCTCGGGTCCTCATCCGCGATGGGGAGGGCAGTGTCCCGCTCAGCACAAGGGAGGGTCCTGGCCAGAACTACCCCCCGAAGAGTGAGCTGGAGTAAAAGGAGAAGGCACGGTGGCTTTGTGGCTGCTGAATCACACGCACTCTGAAATTCAGAGGAGAAAATATGACCCTTGAATAGGTTCGGTGGGGAATGACTGGGCAGGTGGCCAAGAGCCCGGGGTCCTGGTGGGTACAGTGGCCCCACCCTGCGGGAAGCTGTCTCTACCCCCTCCCCCCAGGTCCTCACTGACCTCTGAGCCAGCACGAGTTGAAGGTCATAGAAGCTTATCGCTCACACGGCCACACTCAGTGGCAGGAAAGGACAGGCAGACGTCTCCCCCACCCCGATGCCCAGACACCTGCATGCAAGTGCTCCCCCTGCTCCCCTCCCTCACCGTCCCCCCAGCTTGTCAGCTGCCACATCACAGGATCCGCACACTTTCCTAGTGTATAAAAGCTGGAAGAATGGGGATCTTCAAGAACCAAACGTCCCCCTTGGCTCAGACAAGCTGAGACAGCGCAGGAAGCAAATGTGTGCTCCCATAAATGTCACGATGAACTTACGACGCCGGAGGGACAGATTTCACAAGCCTGTCCTTCCGCACCCTGACGAGACCGCTTCTGTCATCTACACAGACCTGGACCCAGGGAGACGCCGCGGAAACAAGCTCGATTTCTGCAGCATCTGGCCCGGGCGCCTCTGGCTGCGTGGGGTCGCCGCATTTCTGAAATCACTTTTAAACAGCGTGGTGGCTGCGTTCTTCTGCTTTCAGAGTTGTCCTTGTTCCCTGGGAAGCCGAGACCGTGGCGGGAGGGGCTCTGGGCTGTACCAGCTCAGAAACGTAGATGAATAAAAAATAAGTGGAAAAGAAGAAAGGGGAGGGAGGGAGGGAGGGAGGGCCAGGGAGGAATTTCCCCAGGCGATTCCTGGGGGTGGCAGTGTGGTCTGGGGCTTCGGGGTTTACACGCTGGGCATTTATTGCAAAGCATGCTGGGAAACGCTGTGGGAGTGGGACAGCAAACCAAGGACAGGACAAGGTTACTGCTCCATGTGAAATGCGCGTCCACGTGAGAAACGTCCACACCGATGAGGAACGGTTAGAGAGTGGGCTGGGAGGCCGGGCCTCAGACGCTCCTGGAGCAGCGGTCCGGCCGCTTCTCTGCCCTTGGCACCGAAGGAGGGTCCCTGGAGGCGGGACAGAGCGGGCGGGATCGGCTCACAGGGGAGTTAAGATTCTGCGCTTCCGTGCGGGGCCTCGAGAAGAGGAGGATTTCGGCCTCGAGGACCCCTCTGGCGCGCCAGAGGTGCGCCAACCTGCGTGCGTGCCAACAACGGGCAGGGCTTGCTTGAGGCAAAGGTAGACGGCGTTTTATGGAAGCAGCGACCTGCCTAGAGTGACGACCCCTCGCGACCTGCCCACTCAGGGAGTTGTGATCAGAGCGCCCTCCGACGAGGCTGCCTTTGGTCATTGGGCCAGTCAGTTTTATCACAGAACCCTTTTCTGTCCCCAGACGGATTGATTTGAAAGTCTCTTAATGGAGCGTTTGAACTAAGTAATGACTTGGGCACTGGGGGGAGGGGTGACCATCTTGGGGGCAGCACGTCGATTTCTGAAATTTGGGGAACCCCAAAGGGCTTGCTTCCTCTCCCTCTCTTTCTCTCTCCCTCTTGCTTTCCCTGCATTTCCTGAGACCCCTTCTCAGCCAGAAACACGAGCAGGGGGACACATAGGGACAGCTCCCCCGTCCTTGGCCTTGAGGAGCTCACCCTAGAGTCGGGTACCAGAGGGACCTGTAGGTCAGCAGCCACCTGACGGCCTAACCCTGCCTGGACCCGCCGACCAGGAGCTGACACATTCAGCCCAAAGGGGCTCAGGTGTCTTGGTTCCCGCTCGACCACCAGGCCCCCTCCTGCCCCCAGCCACGCCCAGTCTCCACAGCACCTCTTTCTTGGGTGACCAGTGACGTGCTTGGCAGGGACCCCCAGGGGGCCGCAGCGAAGTCATACCGCTGACCCTGGAGACCACAGGATCGGTGTTTCCTGGGGAGCTGGGAGCGGGCTGACAACACTCTCCACGGGACATCTGTGACCAGGTGTCCAGGGTGGCCGGCATCCCTTCCAGAACGGTAACTGGATGATCCTGGGTGGTCTTCTAAGAAGGAAGGCTGCAGAGGAGACTTGTCTGAGCCACCGGCGCGGTTCCGGGCGCTGCCATTGCCCGCAGCATGGAGAGTCCCTCGGCCACCTCCCCGTGACCTGAGCGGGGGCAGTCCGGAGCAAGTCTGGTGAGCGTCGATAAGGGTGGCCTGCTGGGCCCCCCGCCCGGACCGCACCTGGCTGAACACGTCAGAAGAGATCAGGACAGTTTCCACAACACTTCTAAGAGGCTTATGTCTCGTTGTACCTCTCCCCAAACCTCTGAGAGGAGGATTTAGATAAGGCGTCTCGGAATGGCGCCCTGACCCTCGCACTGCCACCACCCCCCCCCCCCCCCCGGCCTCCCTGGGAGGTGAGGAACAATGCGGGCACAGAAGCGTCAGCCTTGTTTCGGGTCTTAAGGCCTCAGCTGCACATAAAAGATCTGACCAAGCGTCACCCGCCAGGACGTCTGGAGCTCCCGGGGTCTGCTCAGATAAGCCGTCCTTGGCCCCCGCACTCAGGGGCCGCGCCGTCCTAGCAGGACCGAGAGAAGTGGGTCGGACAGAGGCGTGAGCTCCAGGACCGGCCCTGGGAGATGCCGTTCCTTCAACTCCACACCCGCGCCCCAACGGCAGCGTCCTCCCACGGGGGGCGGGCACCTCTGCCGCCCTGGGCGTGGCCACGCGGCGGGGTTTGGCCCACAGTATGCAAGCGGGTGACCCCAAACGGAGCCATGCCAGCTCTTCAGCCATCAGCCTGGCTGGCCCCGGGATGCTGTCACTGCCAGGCCAGCCTGCTGTTCCCAGGAGGAGGGTGGGGGTGTCGGGAGACTCGTTCAGGCCCCCTGACATAAGCAAGCCCCCCAGATCCGCTCTATCCATCAGGGGCTCAGAGACACAGAGCCCACAGGGCACACGGGAGAGAGAGGTGCGTGTGTCCCCATGTATCGTGTACACGCACGTGTGTTTGTGTCTCTCTATATGTTTATATACGATAGAAGGAGGGTATTGTGAGGACTCGGCTTGTCCTTCAACGTGGCCGAGATGTCCCTTGCAGTGCCGTCTGTGAGCTGGAGACCCAGGACAGCTGGCGTCACTCGGTTTGGGTCCGAAGTCCTGGCAGCAGAAGCACTGAGGACGGAAGACCAACGTCCCAGCTCCACAGTCAGGCAGAGAGAAAACGCACCCATCCCTGCCTTTGCTTTCCCTTCAGCCCCTCAGCCGACCGCAGGAGGCCACCCACATCGAGGAGGGCCCTCTGCTTGGCTCATCCTGGGAGTCACCTATCCATCTCGCCCAGAAACAGAAACCCCCAGAACAACATTGGGTCTCCCGGATATTTGGGCCCCTCGTGGCCTGGTCAAGTGGATGCATAAAATCAAGCCTCAGACCCGCCAAACCGCCCAGAAGCAGGAGAGGCGCACAGGTCTCTCTGCATGTCCCCGAGGTCCTGTTGTCGTGACACAGACAGAAGGGTCCCTGTAACAGTCACCACAGACTCAGCACGGAGCAGGCACACCTTCTCTCTCAGACAGCACTCACAGCCTGGCAAGGGCTGTGGTTTACTGCAAAGCCGAAGGAGAGCCCTGGCTGGTGTGGCTCTGCAGATTGAGTGCCGGCCTGCAAACCGAAAGGTCGTCAGTTCGATTCCCAGTCAGGGCACATGCCTGGGTTGCAGGCCAGGTCCCCAGTAGGGGGCGCTCAAGAGGCAACCACACAGTGATAGTTCTCTGCCTCTCTTTCTCCCTCCCTTCTCCTCTCTCTAAAAATAAATAAAATCTTTAAAAAATGTTTTTAAAAATCAAAAGGAGAGACCCAGGCACAGACAATAAAACCTGATGACTTCACGGAGAGGCGCGCAGGCAAACGGGGAAGGGCGGGCCGGGAGCGGGCAGAGAGCCCGCCACACTGAGCAGCTGGCGTCCGAATCAGCCCCTGTCCTCCGTTCTGATCTAAAGTGCAAGCCCTCGAGACGCGATGCAGGGACGGCAGAGGGGTGACCCTCCAGGGCCGGAGGAGCTTTTCCAGGAGCCTCGAAGCGCGCAGCCTCAGCTGTGTGGCCTGGCGGCAGGGACCGTGACCTGAGCCCCGCAGGGAGAAAGCCGGAGGGCGGCGTGGCCCAGGCCCCGGGTGGAGGTCGTCTGTGGGGCACAGTGGGGTGTCCCCCAGCGCATCGACGTCCCTCCCCACATCGGAATTCAGGTCCCCCTTCTCGCCTCCTTGGCTGTAAAGGCTGTGGGACCCCAGGACTTTTCCATCACCTGAGTCAGTGCAGAGCCTGGTGGGCGGACGTCATAAAAAAGGCGTCTACCTTTGTTTGAGTGGCACAGAAAGCCTTCCGGCTGCCGAGAGGAAGGAACGTGGGGCTGACACGCAGTGTGGCCGCCGCTGCGTGAAACGGCGAGTGAGGAAACAGAACCCCGCCGTCAGACTAACAGGGCCCGTGGCGCCTGGTGGGGACATCAGTGTGGGTTTGTTCCCTGTTAAAAATATCCTAAGGGACTTCCAATTTTTCTCCTCCCACGAGTAGCTCTTAAGACTTTTGTAATTTTTTAAAGTCCTGTTATGCAGCACCAGAAAGAGACACCCAGCTCCCTGGCACTCGGGTCGTTAATGGTCAGCGAGGACAGCGGGACACGGGAGGAGGTGAGTGGGGCGCAGGGCCCCGATGAGACTCTGCGGGGACCTGAGCTGGCCCCGCGGTGGGTGGACGAGGCCGGTGGACGAGGCCGGTGTACGGCCGGAACACAGCCCTACGAAGCTCACATTCATTATGCATTTTCAAAGGTCTTTGAAAGGGAGCCTGAAACGGAGGCGTCCCCCCATCCAGTGACTCGCCCGAGGCCAACCCGAGCTGGTGTGGGGACAGCGTTTGGGGAGCCGCCTGATCCAGGACAGCCAAGAAGGAGAGGAGAGAGGGGGCCTCGGCGTGGGTCCCAGGCACCTCTGCCGCTCCACAGAGGGCCTGGCCGACACGAGGCGCAGGTCCCCCTCCTCGTGGGGAGGCCCCCCTCTATGTGGGTGGCCTGTCTTCTGTTTGCCCCCTGACTAAGAAGTCTGCTTTCAGAGCTCTGAGTTCATCTCTGTGCTGAAGTACAGGACAATCGGGGGTCACACGCTTAGCTCCCCAAGCGCCCGCCTTTGCCCCACACCAGGTCTCCCGGCTGGATGTGGGGCCCCTGGGTGCCTGCCCTGTTCACGCTCCCCCTGCAGGGGAAGTCACTGGCCCGGGGCCCCGTGGGAAGGGTCGCGGTGGCACGGCGTGCCTCACTATGCTCCCTGTCGAGAAGTTGGACACTCGACCATCGTCAATGCAGAGAAGCCTGTGGAGTGTGGCCCAGCACAAGGAAGGGGCGAGCCGCTCCCCTCGTCACTCAGCACGGGACTGAGGAAGCAAAGCTGTGGCTGTGGCCGCGGGAGAAAGGACCCGACGGAGACCCGCAGAGGGTCTGTGCGAGAGACAGAACAGGCGCACCTCGGCCCGGAGCCCCAATGGTGCCCATCCAGGACCTGCACCTGCCCCTAAAAAGGAATAGGAAGTTGAAGCCCTCCTACAACTAGGACACGAGGAGAGGAGCCATCTGCGGGGGGCGATGTGGTCCGTCAGAAGGAGCTCTGCCGGGGGCTCCGAGGCCTCTCAAGCCCAGGCCCAGCGTTGTTCACGTGACCCCCCCCTGAGGTGGATGAGCTGAGCCCCCGCCCCCGTCATCTGGGGGCCAGCAGGCTGCAGGCTGAGGAGACACCGAGGGAGCAGGGGCTCCATCCCACATCCCGTGGGAGCAGGAGGCCGGGGGCTGAGTTCGGGGCCTGAGGGCTGGGTGCACGAACAGGCCAGGCGCCCCACAGATGGGGGGCGGGGCCCTCCCCGGTGTGAGCCGCACAGCTCTGCTCTGCAGGACCCAAGGCTGCAACCTGAGCTCTGCCCACCTTCTCTGCTGCCTGCCCCACCCCGCCCCCGCCTGCGGGCAGCAATCAGGGCAGGGTGGTCCCGGCAGGACGGCCACTGGGGGCGCTGTTCTTCAAGTGGCTCCGTGGCTGCTGCCCTCAGGAACACCGCGTTTTCCCGACCCCACTCCGTCTGTCTGGATGAGCGAGGGGAGCACCAGGATTCTCAGGGGTCTCATGCCCCCCAGAGATGCTGCTCTTCCTGTGAGATTTTTCAGGCAGTTTCTCCTCAACCTCATACGACCTTCCTTGTCTGCGATAAGCATGTTGGTCCAAGGCTCCAAACTGCCAGTTGTCAGATGCGTTAGATCTGGGGACCTAATGCGCGGCATGGTTAAAAACAGCATGTGGTGTACTGGAAGGATTCTTCGAGTGGACCTTAAGGGGTCTCAGTACACACGCGCACACACACACACACACACAACGGCAATCAAGTGAGGTGACGGAGGTATCCAGTAAGGCTGTGGTGGGAGTTATTTTGCAACAATAGCACACATGTATCCAATCACCAAGCCCTGCACCTTGAACTATACAATGTTACTATGTGCCAGCTGCATCGCCATAAAGCTGAGGGAAGGGGAGCAGAAGTTCCAGCCCCTCTTCGCCCACATTCTGTCCCTCTTCTCGCTGGCCCGGGCCCCTCCCCCAGGCTGGACACGTGGTTTTTGCTCCTCACCCCTCGGGCCCCCCGTTTCCCAGCCCCAGGCTTTGTGTGTGCAGATCTGGGAGGCTCAGCACACGCCAACCAGGCACACGCATCAGAGACGGCGACGAGGCACGTCATCAGCAGACCGCTGGACACCAGGGTCAAAGAGAACACCTGGAAAGGAGCCGGAGGAGAGCGACTCCCGCCGTGCGGAGAGGGGACGACGCGGGCGCCTGCAGCTGTCCTTCAAACGTGAGCACGGAGTGAAGATCCTCCCAGACGTCTGAGAGCGGAAGGACCAGTGCCGGCGGGACGGCGTGATGGGACGGTCCGAGGGCGCCCTCCCGAGAGAAGAGCGATGACGCCAGGCCGAAATCTCGACCCACGTGCTGGAGTGAGGGTAGCGACACGGGTGGCTGTGTCAGATGTTCTCACTTAACTCTCTTTGCCACGTCGCTGCCCGTGTAAACAACACGGTAACGGTGCACCGTGGGGTCCCTGACGCGGGTGCGGCCACCTCGCCAGCAGCAAAGGGGGCGGGGTGGAAGTGAACGGTTGTAGGGCGCTTGTACTCCATGGGTGGTGCTATGACGTGACTGTGATAAACCTTTAGTTTACACTATGCTGTACTATGCTATGCAGCCCAAAGTAGCCATTAAAATAAAAAACCAAAAGGTTACAGCTAATAACCCAACAAAATAGATGAAAAGAAATCAAAAAAATCTGATTATAGAAAGGCAAAGATCAAAGCAGGGAGCATAGCAAAATAATAGCTTAAAACCTGATCGTATCATCAATCACGGAACATGCAGATGCTCTAAACGCGCCCAGTTTAGAGGCAGAAATCGTTGGGTTAGATGGGAAAGCAAGAGCACCTCTACGCGACCTACGAGCATTGCACTTACACGTGAAGACACAAGTACGTTAAGGGGTGAGGGAGGGGCACGCCATCCTGGCCCTCATGGAAATAGCGTGCAGGGGGCTACGTTAATATCAGACAAAGTGGATCTCAAAGACTGTCGCAGAGATAAGGAAGGTCATTCACTGTGATAAAGGGCTAATTCGTCAAGAGCACAAAACAGCTCTAAATACTTAGGCACCTAATAACTGAGCTTCTAAATCCAGGGAGAAAGGCACAAACCCACGTTCACGGCTGGAGGTGTCAGTACCTGTCTCTCGGCAGCGGACGGAATAGCGGACGGGAAACAGCATGGGAGTGTGAGGCGTGCACAGCGCTGCCATCTCGTTGGAAATGAGTGGCGTCGATAAAACCCCGCACTCCAGAGCAGCGGGGATCCGTGCGTTCCCAGGGCCACGGGTGGAGAGACAAGCCGTGCTGTGGGCCGAGCAACTCTCCGGTTCGAAAGGCTTCGCGTCCCACGCTGTGCGTGCTCTGACCCAGATGGAGTTAAACTCTAGACAAATAACCGGCATGGCCAGAAACATCCCCACGTGTTGGCAAACGAATGCACGCTTCTCAACAAACCCTCGGTCAAGGAAGGCACAAACCGGAGGGGTGACGGCGTATTTTGAATGGAGGACCGTGGAAAGGATACACGCCAAACTCGCGAGCGTTGAACTGAAGAGCACTTGAGGGGAAATGCATCGCACTCGGCGCCTCTCTTAGGGAAAGAAGCCTCGAATTAACGTCCTTGCCTTTCAGCAGCTGAAGAAGGAAATGGATGACGGCACCACGGTGGACGTCAAGAACACGGGGAGGAGCGGTTTTGTGAATGAGACCCTCTCGATTACCCGTGAAGAATGTGGGTGACCGAAGCCGTGTGCTGGCAGAGAGAGTGCTCTCGAACTGGGGGCACTTCAGGCGGGGAATGTGGACTGAGCGTCTTCAGGATGCGGGGGGCCCGCTGACCCACAGAGTAATGAGGTCCGCAGGAAGCGTGCGCAGTGTGAGACGGGGCGCCGCCCAGGGGCGGAGCCCCCGGCAGGACTGACTTTGGAAGACATGGGGAGCCAGGCAAAGAAAGAAAGGAGGGTCAGAGAGCGGGGTGAGAGGGAAGAGGGCGCCTGAATGCAGAGGGGGATCCGGGACGAGAGACTGAGCCTGTCAAACCCAGCGGGGAGATCCACGCAGAAGGGGGCTGGAGACCCGCCTTCTCTGACTGGAGGCAGCTCAGCGGCCCACTCGGGGGCGCTGCGGCAGAGTGCTGAGGACTGAGTGGGGACGGGGGAGCTGAGACAGTGAGGGCAGCGTCCTTCTGAGAAGGTTTGATAAGTGGGGGAGAGAGAAATTGTTAGAGAAGTGGGTACTGTGAGCAAGGGATGCTTTTCCACCACGGAAGACTCTGGATCGGGCTTACAGGAACAGTGGCAGGAGGCCCAGAGGAGGTGGGGGCTGGGGAGGGGGGGTGAGTGACGAGCAGGGACACAGCCAAAGTCCTGGGGAAAGCCCCGCACAGGCCATAGAGTGACAAGCGGGGATGGCTGGGGGGACTGTGGCCAGGACGGGCCTCACGCTGCCCTTTGAAACACAGAGGCAGATGACACGGAGATTTCAGACTGTGGAGCATTCTCAACCTTGACCTTAAACTCAGCCTTAGTACTAAGCTGCTGGGGCAGGGGACTGCAAATCTGAATTTTAAGGTATGTGCTCTCAAAGGGTGCTTACACACAGCAAACACTCTTCTTGGCTGTGACCTTGGAGGGTTCTACACTTATAAAATGTGTCTTATAAGCAAGACTAAAGGAGCTTATAAACTTAGGAGAAATTGGTACTTCTCACTAGTAATCAAAAGAATAGACATAAACCCACAGTGAGACACTCTTTTTTAACTGCGCAAAATTCAATAAAGAGAATTTATGGCACAGCAGTTAGGATCTGGCTGCGGTGTCAGATTGCTCAGGCCTGAATATTGTCTTTACTTCTTACAAGCATGTAATCTCGGTTCCCTGAGCCTCAGATTCCTTATCTATAAAATGAGAACGCCAGCAGTCCCCGCCGCTCCCCGGCGGAGATGGCCCACCAGCGCTCACAGCGCACAGTAAGTACGCCATAAAGCCAGCTACGGTGATTCGGGCCGCGGGGGCTTGTAAATGGACACAATCTTTGTAAAAAGCAAATTGGCAATTTGTATGGAGAGACTGTAAATGTAATTCTCCACAGAGGTGTCTGTCCTAAGAAAAGAAGAGAAAAAAACTGTTGAACAAAGGAAGAGCACCTGGTACCGTAGCCGCCCTTCCCCCGGTGACCGTGGCAGAGCCTCGGGCAGAGCCGCGGGCAGAGCAGACACACCGCGGAGTGCGCACGCACCGATCCCCGCAGGAGGGTCTCCACGGCCCGGTGATTTCCGGGGAAGACCCGACCAAAGGCATCATACATTACGGCAATCCGTACAGCAGAATACGATGCAACCATTAAAAGGACGTTTTGAGGGGTATTTCATAAAATTATTCACGGCGTCCCGTAAAAAGGGAAACAACGGCTCAGACGCAGAGCTACCCGGCTGCATCGACCGGGTTCGTGCGCGTGTCCATATCGAGCGGGAGGAAAGAAATGTGGGCGTCAGCCCGGTCAGCTCTGAGCGGCCGCCCCAGGTTATCCCCTTTTGTTCTGTGCCTGAGCCTGCGTTTCTAGACGTTACTGTAACCAGCAGAGGAAGGATTTTTTTTTTAACGTGGATTGGAAACAACTCATTCCCGGATAGTTGAAAAGCAAGAGTAATCTGCCGTCAATAGAGACACTTCGAGATGGAGCAACAGTAACCCAAGAACTAGAGGTTGAATCCCTGAGGGTCTAACAAATACACGCTGAGCTCGGGCGCGTGCTGAGCTCGGGCGCGTGCAGAGCCCGGTGTGAGGGAATGGCAACCACAGCGCCCGGGAAGCGGCGTCGCCAGCGCGGAGCCCCCGGGTTGATATGAAAAGACGTGAGATTAGACTCCTAAGAATGGCTCCCGTGAATGGTTTCTTGTTTGAACCGGAGAGCTTGGCGGCCTAATTTTAATTTCTAATGTGCCTGGTGCTTATCCTTATTTTCTCTGTTTATAATCCATTAGTATAGATGAAGCAATCAGCTTATATTTTATGTACCTAGTTCTATATTATCGTTGTGCATTTATAACTGGCCTCTGGAGTTCAGTCTCCCCCTTAATGATTTAGCTGTGCAAGATGTTATGCCAATTTATGAGAAGCGAGATGGGAAGCAGACTATGCATATTAAATATGAGGACTTTTCTCCAGGCTGCTCGACAGTCAGAAAAGGCATCTTCTGCCCGGAACCAGCTGCCGCTGTTGGAAAGGGCTCCCAGAGGCTGGATCTGCTGGCTCCTTCCTTCCCAGGGCAGCCCGAGCCGTGCGAGACGCTGGGACAGCTGGGGCCTGAGGACCGGTTTCCACATTCACCTCTTGGAGCGGCGTCACCGAACTGGGGCGGCGCAGAAGGCTCTTGGGGACGCACGAGCACACTCGGCTCTCTCCAGTTTGCAAATGGATACCGTTGTCACGAAGTCCCAGAGCCTCGGATTCAGACGAGGTCTCTGCAAAGAATTCCACGCACATGTACGGGCATCTGCCTGCGTCTCTGGAGCTTCAAGGACGTGTTTCTTCTCAGAAAATGGGTGGGGGGGGGGATGCCAAAACAGGGGCTGGGCTCTGCCAGGCCCACCTCCCTCCAAAGCTGGGGCTCTGATTCTGTGCGCCCCCAGCATCCCTCCTACACTCCAGCATCCAATCTGCAGCTCACGGTGGAAAGTGATCCTGCAGGAGTGGGCACTGCTTTGGCGAGACTTGGCAACCACAGAAGTGGGCGGGCCAAAGCCACAGCCAGCCAATGAGCTATTCCACCCCCTCAGCCCCAGGGATTGGGCCGAGGATGGCCACGTGACATCGGCAGGCCCAATCAGAGACTCCCGTGTCATTGAGACTTTGGGAAGGGGTTTCCTCCTGCGTTGGGGGGGCGGGGCTAGAGAGGGACAAGTTCTTGGAAAGGCGGAGGTTGAGAGCCCTGGGTCCCCGTGACCCTTCTGCCGGTTCCCCGAGTGGGTTCTAAGGAAGCTATCCTCGGTTTCCTCGCCCTTGAAACGGGACTAAAACTGCCTTAGCCCCCAGAGGAGCCCCCTGAAGAGCAGCCGAGGGGATGGGCCTCAGGGCTTCGTGAGCACCCGCTACGGGCGCACTGCCCGAGCATCGGCTTGCGCATCGTCTTCATTGCCTGCCTGCCACCCGCGGAGAGCCGGCGGGGACCAGGTCCACCCGAGACGGGGAGCCGAGGGACAGAAGGGGGCTCCGGCACTCAGCCTGCCTTGGGGCCTGCCCCCTCCCCGCACCTCCCAAGAACACGAGGCAAACTCTCCCCGTTGCCTGAGCCAGTTGGCGTGGAGTGTTTCTTACTCACAACGGGCTCTGATCGTTACCAATTAATACGTCACCCAACCCGAGAAAACCAAAACTCTCTTTGTTTCGGGGCACCGAACTGCTTTCAGCTCCTTGAACGAGGGCGCCCTCTTTGAAGGATTTCTGGGAGGAAAACACGGACGCCGAATTTTCTCTCTGACTCGGGCCCCAACACGCGCCACGCCGAGAGTCAGCGGACAGTTCCGGAGCCGGTCGCCGGCCGCGTTTGCTCTTTGTGGGATATATGGCTCTGCTCACAGCAAGTCCGATTTGTGTTTCCTGCGAGCAGAATTTTCCATTACTCTTCTGACATCCAGATCCGTCACCGCTTTTTATTACGCTCTCGATTCAGGAAGAAATGCGCTCCTGACAGCAGCTGTATTTGAATTCTGCTGCGTAAGTGAATGGCAAGCAGAGCCTGGATCTCCCGCAGGTCCGAAGCACGGAACCGCCGCGTCCTGGGAGGCAGCGGGTGGCGCTCTTCTCTGGCCCGTGCTGCGCTCTCGTCTTTACGGCTGGCTCTGATCAGCCTCTCAGAAGCTGCCCGCCTCCGTCACCACCTCCGCAGAGCTTCAAGAGTAGGGGTCTTCTCTCCTGCCTCCGATTCTAAAATAGGAGCGATTTTCTGAGCCGGGCACAGGGCGGAGCCCTTCATCTGCATCCTTTTACTTAACGCATCTCGCCGCCCCATCTCACAGGTGGAGCGAGCCAACGCGCCCACGGCTCAGAGGTTCCCCCAGCGAGTCCAAGGTGAGCGGACACAGGATGATGCAGACCTGGCCCATCCAAGAAGAAGGTGCTTCTGGGCTCCAGCACCATCCCATCTGCCGGGGACACGGGGCCCAGACGGGTGCCTTCCGCGTGCAAGTCTGGGAATGCACACCCCTGCCGGTGAGGGCTCCTTACACGTGCGCTCTCAGCCCCACTCCTGTGTTCTGACTAAGCTTCGGGCACACAGTAGGTGGACACAGAAGTGTGGTTGGAAGAACCACCTGCAGGGCATTTGTGAGCCCAGGGGGTCTCCCTGGGGAGGTGGGCGCACAGTTGAGAGACACTGCAGCCCATGGGAGTCTGAATTCCTAGCTGCACGGCTCTTCCGGTCCCCAGAGTGTTGACCAGCCCCTCGGGCCCCCTGAGGCCGCTGCACGTAAGAGGCTCTTACCAAAGAGCCACCACTGCTGCCCTTTCCCTCCTCCTGCCCTTCCACCTCCGCCTCCCCCTCCAGCTCCAGCTCCTCCTCTTCTCCTCGCCCTTCTCTTTCCAAGCTGACCCAAGATCATCACCATCCTCCACACCTTACGGGGATCAGAGCAACCCGTTCAAAGGTGTGGCTGTTTGGTGCGGATGCCCCTGGTACTAATCATGGAGAAAGACAAAGCACACAGGTTAGCCCCTGCCTCCCGGGACCTGGACTGACTCCTTCCCAGTAACTTTATTTTCCTTTCTTCTTCTACACTGTCCTTGAGCAGAATGGACCACCTCAGTAGCTTCTAAGGCCAATGCATTTCTATCACCGCAATCACTTTAGCAAACCTGGTTCCCTTCACTCCTGCACCATCGTGCAGTGATTGAGTTTGCATCCCAGTAACTTTTTTAAAAAGATTTTTATTGACTTTTTTAGAGAGAGGGGAAGGGAGGGACAAAGAGAGGGAGAGAAACATCCATGTGGGAAAGAAACATCGATCGGTTGCCACTTTGATGCGCCCTGACCGGGGACTGAGCCCACAACCCAGGGATGTGCCCTGACCAGGAATTGAACCGGGGACGTTTCGCTTCACTGGATGACACCTCACCAACCGAGCCACACCAGCCAGGGCCCCAGTAGCTCTTCAGCACCCTCATTGGGTATCCAGGAGAAGCCCAGCAAGGGGGCACAGCGGGCCATAGACGCTGTGGTTCTTGCGGAAGCGTAAGGGGGAGCGGGTCCATCTCTGTCACCGATGGCTCTGTAGCACGTCCTTGGAGCCATCCAGCAGCAAACCCCGCTGTGCTCCAGGTCCTGAGCCGTCACCGCCAGCCCTGCAGGTCTGGATCGAGGACTTGTCTCAGATCCAAACGCTGGGCCACTGCACTACAAATAGTCTGTGTCATTCTTCATGAAAACCGAAGACCCCAGCTGCATTTAACATGGGCTAATGCAGCCCGGAGACCCCATGAGAGGGCAGACAGGGGCCAGAGCTCCAACCGGGAAGACAGGAGACAGCCCTGGAGACACTCGGGGACAGCCGGGAGCTAGCCGACCTGCACGGCCGACACCCTGACTTCCGTGACCCCCTCACTTATGAGGCCAGCTCTCCATCTGGAGGGTTTCCAGCACTGCCCTGGGGTTCGTGGCTTCTCCGGGAGGGCTCCCAGCACCCACTGACGGCTGTTACACTCATCGTTACAGTTTGTCACCAGGAAAGGGCGCAAACGAAAATCAGCCCAAGGGGAGCGTCTGGGTGGGCCTCCACAGGCAAGTGCCCATTGCCGTCGCCCCCAGAGCCAGGACACATCACGCTTCTGCGCCGATGGGCCACCCGCAGGGAGCATGGCCCACCGGGGAAGCCCGCCCGCGCTCGGTGTCCAGAACTCTACCGGGGCCTCGTGACGCAGCACGGCTGGTAGACGGACTGCCCACGCGGTTGCACTCAGCCTCCAGGTCCAGGGGCGCCAGTGGCCAGCCGCCCCGCATCGTCACGCGGCGGGTCTTTCTGCCCTGGCCAGCCTCCACCCTCTGGTCCAGCGAGGCCTCGGTGCGGAACGGACCACCTCCCAGCAGCTGATCAGAGACCACGTCTCTCTCTGGGCAAAGCCACCTTCCTTCCTGCGGAGGGACCCGGAGGAAGGAACACTGACCTGGGGTTGGGGCGGCAGGCAAAGGCTGTCCCCAACACGGCCGTGCGTGTGTGAGACAGAGAGCTCCACGCGAGACCAGCTATATTTAGATCCCAACGACTCGAATCTGAGAACGGATGGGGTCAATTTGCAGAAAGGAGCCACAGCTACTTAAGGGTTAATAATCGCAGCCTCTTGTCTGCTCCCCAAGAACTCCCCAGCCTCCCCAGCGCCCCCCCAGCCTCCGCCCTCCCTCCCCAGCAATCAGAGCCGAGGAAGACGGACTAATTATCATGCCGCTGCTTGCCCTTGTTTTATACTCTGCATTGCCCTGTTTGCTGAGTTGAAAATTGTAATCCTATTATTAATTCATTAAGAAACATCATTTCATGCAAAATAATGTGTTTACCCTCTTTTATTAGCGAAGGTGGTGTGGAACTTAGAGCTGGGTCAGGAAATGAGCTCCGCGTCCCCGGGGGGGCTTCGGGGGCCGCCTGGTTCCTCTCGGTCGCCCCACGGGGCCAAGGCCGGCTCACCGTGCTCCCCAGTTTTTGCCCGTCTCCTGTTGCGATCTAAGCGAGACGCCCGGTGGAAGGTGCTTGGGGAAACGTTGTTTGATCATACTTGGCCGGTGTGGGGGGACCTTCTGCACCTCGGCTCGGTGCTGCGGGAAGGTTCCATGCGCTCTTGGGAGAAGGAGAGCCGGGGCGTTTGCTGTGGGTGTGATACACTTCGATTTGGGCTTGGATGGGCGAGTTGCCGGTAAGGACACAGCCAGGAAATAAAGCCCAGGGGGGTAGGCAGAAGGAGTCGGGGTGGGGGACAGGGGACAACACCACAAATCTCCCCGCGGAGGCTGGTGCTGTGGGGCCGTCGAGGGGCGTGGCCTCCTGTTCTACCTTAGCGCTCCATTTTTCCTCCCTCCAACGGCTGACCTTGGTTTTCACGAGGACGCCTTTCCAATACACTCGACGTTTGCTTGGTTTCTGTTCATGCATATCAGTACCTCCTCCTCCGCTGTCCACAGGCTGGCTGGCCGGTGGCCCATGCTCTGGGCCGCTGTCATCTTGTGAATGCAGGCGGCACCCTCTCCTCCGACGTGACCTTGAGGCCAAGTCCACCCAACATTCGTGTGACCCTGGGCGTCTCAGTTTCCCTGTTGCAGACAAGAGCCAGAGGCCCCAGGGGCCCCGACCGCATAAGCTCCTCGGCTGAAACGTGTTTGAACAGCAAGTCACTGGCAGGAAGGCAAACAGCGCATTTTCATGAGTGAGACCTGGCCTGGTGTTTTCCCCAGGGAGGCACCTTGGTCCTCCCCTCCCGTGCAGTTCAGGGCTTAGAGACGAGTTTCCTTCCTGGTTGGGGGGACGCCCCCTGAGCAGACAGCCCTTAGTGTCGTATGTGCACCCCCCGGGAACACTGCCATCTGCATCCAAGCCTTGTTCCTTCTGTCCCCGGACACCTGTCTTCCCGAGGCCCCATGGAATGTGAGGTCACCTCTAATTCCGTAAGCAGATGACAAATGAGAAAAGAATGGCCGTCCGGTTGCGAGACCTGTGTTGGTTACACGGAGCTGTCCGTCCATCATCAGTAAGCGGATCAGAGCACCTCCCAGAGATGCCCCTCTCGAACCCCCAGGGGGCGCTGCTGGCGGCACGAGGGGGCGTTGAAGTAAAGCAGTGGGTTTGCCACTGGGACCCCAACAGGTCTGTGGAGAGAGCCTTTGACTGAGGGATCTTGACTTGGGTGCACCCCCAAGTCACAGGTTTGGGCACAGGTGGCTGACCTGGGAGCAGGGACAGTGAGACCCGAGGAGGAGGAGGGGCCGACCTGCCGCTATGGATCAGTTCTGTCAGCCAGGAAGGCCCCAGGCCAGAGGATGAGCGTCCCCCACCTTGTCCCAGCACCCACTGACAGGAAGGGTGCCCCCATTGGCCTGCCGGCCCCTGCAGGCCACAGCTGTGCCCCATCAGAGCAGAGACCCTCAGAGCGACATGGGATGGCCTTTCCAACCTCAGCCGGGATGAGACGCAGCCGGGGTGGGGCCAGGAGGGCAGCGCTGGGGACTGGGGTGCGGGGTCAGGGCGACCCTGAGCAGCAGCAGGAAGGAGCTGAGGGGCTCACCCGGGGGGGGGGGGAGTGGGTCACCCGGACGGGGCAGAGCCCAGGCAAACGGCCTGGGTGGCCCTCTCTCTGCTGCTGACCAGGCTCGCCCAGCAGGAGCCCGGGCGCCAGGGCGCAGCCCTCCGAGCTGCTCCTTCAAGCCCTCCCCACGCTCCGGGGGAAGCCTGCAGCACGCCACCACGGGCCGGGCTCTCCGCGCCCCTTCCCTGCACGCACGGCTGGAAGGAGCCCCAGCTTGGGTGGTCCATCAAAAAGGAGGTTCGCATGCCCCACTGGGCTCCCCTCGTCCGTCTTCACCCCACACGAAGACGTCAGACTTTAAGGATCCTCGCCACGGAGCCCTTCGGTGAAAATGCCCCGGCCTCGGAAGCTCTGGAACGCTCCCTCTGCCCGAACAGCAGCCCGCCCCTCCCGCCCCTGTTCCGTGCAAACGCAAACAACGCTGAAAAGGAGCAGCCAGGGAGCCAGGGCGCCGGCGTAAGTGGGACACCCCCACGTGTCCCAGAGCCCAGGGGAGGTCTCGCCGAGCCTGTGGGTGGTGTGGACGTGGAGGTGAGGGCCCTGGCAGCCGTGGGGGTGGGGGGCGGGCACACCGTTTCCATGGGGATGAGCAGAGGCGGGCGTCAGCAAGAAAGGGAGAGGAGCGGCCTGTCTGCAGGCCCCACTGTCCATGGGGCAACCCCAACGGCCAGCTGGTCGGCAGGGCACCGTACCCATCCCTGGGCCGACTCCATCCTCAGTCAGCTGGGAACAGGCCTCAGGGCGGGAGTTTGGCCAAGACTTAGGCAGGAAGATGGGTGGGAAATTTCCAGCGTAATAGAGAGCAGACAGGAACAGCATGTGGGAAATGCCCCAAATTTCACCGGCGGCCTCTGGTGACCTTGATGCGTCCCCTCTGATGCGTGGAGCTGCTCAGCCCGGCAGCCAGCAGAACAGAAGGGCAGAGTCCAGGCCCAGAGCCCCACAAACCATGTTTTCATCCAAACTCCAGCGCTGTCCCGCTGTGCAACCTAGGGCAACTTGCACACCCTCTCTGTGCCTCCAAACCCTCCCGTACAAAGCTGGAGTCCTACAGGGTCTTTGTGAGGCACTCGGTCCACGGGAAGCTCCGGATGACCATCGGTCAACACGAAAACACAGGTCCTTCCTCTGCCAGTGACGGAAATCCAGGTGTCAGCAGGGCGGCGCACCCACAGAAGCCTCTAGAGGAGGGCCCTTCCTGCCCCTTCCAACTTCCGGTGGCCAGAGCAGTGTCACTCCAGCCTCCGCCTGCATCCTCTCGTGGCCGGCCACCTTCTCCGTGCCTGCCTGTCTCTTCTTATCACGGAGACGCCAGTCGTACCGGCTCGGGGCCCAGCCTGCCGCCCGCGTTGTCACTAGATCACATCTGCAAAGACCCCGTTTCCCACCAGGCCCCATTCCCGGGTTAGGACTCAGTGTAATGTCAGGGCCCAGAGACCGACCAGGAGGCGGAGGGAAGGTGGTCATTCAGGGCTCACAGGGAGGTTGTGTGGTCCCGGGCGTCTCGCACGCTCGCCGGGCTGAAGACAGTCTCCCCCCACCTCCGGGCTATGGGGACAAGTGCTGCGGTTGCTCCCTCGTCACTGGCCGCTGTGATTTCTGGGGGGAGATAATTTCCAGGTTCTGTTCGCCCAGAATAGGCTGCCACCCGAGCAGGGCGCCACCACGCTTCCTGGGTCATCCAGCCGGTCTCGTGACTTCCGCTGCCTCGGGCCGGTTTCCAGCCTCCCCAGGCTTCGGGGTGGCTGTTCCCCAAGCGTGAATCCCTCTGGCTCCCTGGCACTGAGAGTCTTTAGATGTTGATTTAGTCTCTCCTTGGTATTCATGGGGAACATCTTCCAAGTCCTGTTTGGTTTTGTTTGTCAAAAGGACTCAGAAAATTAACTCACAGGAACGACAGCGCCTCTGGTCCCTCACCGCACGCTCCTGCCACACCTGTACCCAGAAGCCTCCGGGGCGTGGGGTTTGAAACCACCGCAAAAAACAAAGGACCCTCACTCGGGGCCGCTCCTCGCACAGACGGCTCAGCGCCCGCTCACCACTCAGCCAGAGAACGGCGGCACGGGGACTTTCCTTCCCTGCCGAAGCCTGCTGTCTTTGCATTTAATGAACTGCTCTGCTTTCAGGCAGTAAATCGAGCAACAAACTCCCCGGTTCTTCAAGTTAAATGCGAGGACTTGAGGGGAAAGCGTCGTGCTTCAAATCTCTCCAAGCTTTTCAGTCTAGACTCGGGTTTAATGAGAAGAGCAAAGACCGGGAGTCAGGAGGCTCGGGTTGTCACGCCGTCTGTGCGGTTGAATCGCTGGGAGACCGCGGAGGGGGCCTGGCGCCTCCCTGCGCTCTTCGCCTGAACCGTGGCGCGAAGGGGCACTTTATTCTACCCTGCGCACGTGCTGGGGACACGCCCACTGCGGGGCGGGGACACGGAAACCCAACCAGACCGGGGACGGCCTGGGGGACATGCCCCGACGGTCACGAAGCCGACGTTTTTGCACCTTCAGCTTGGCTGTCCCAAGCCTTCCCCTTGCCTACGGACCGGAGTCACGTCCCTGCCTGGGGAAGCGTGTGGCCCAGGGTCTCTACACAGGTGGCAGGCAAGACAGCACCCCTGGCCAGGATGGTCAGCCATCCCTCCGAACACAGGACCAGATGGAATGAATGCAAGCAGGGGCCGGGCGGAGACGCCCGAGCCATCAGGGTCCACTCACGGAAGGGAGCCGGGGGG
>CM052542.1:2097478-2115863 GCA_028533065.1 Trachops cirrhosus
ATCCCCAGCATCTGGAGTCGGCCCTAGGCGCCGAATGGCGTAAATGTCAGTTCAGTAGGAACTCGTAAAACAGAACGCTGCCCCTCCCTCCAGAGCGCGCACGGGCTCCGAGGGGCTGTAGGGCCCCTGGAAGTTTCCATTTGCCAACAACGCGCCACTTGCTGAACAGCAGAGAGTCCAGATGGCAGGTGAGGCGAAAACTAACACCTTCCTGCAGGTGGACACGGGAGGAGCTCGGCCACCCTGCCGGCCACAGGCGGAGCCCGCAGGCTCACAGCTCCTGGGGGGCTCCGCGGTGCCAAAACCAAATTCGGGGCCTGGCGAGTGGGCTGATCGTGGCCAGAGCAAAACGGTGAGGGGAGAGTGTCAGACAGACATTCTCGCTTCTCAGCATGGGCCACGCAGGGGTGACAGCCCACAGTGGGCCAGGCCTGGGTGACAGTGTCCTCTACAGTCACTCAGAACCCGGTCCACCCACAGAGCCACCTGCTTCCTGTCCCCGAGGGAGCAGGGCTGCCCACGGTCACCATCAGGTCTCTGGGCATCAGGCTGGAGCTTCTGTCCCGCTGGCCCCAGGGTGCTCTGCCCACGCACACCCACAGCTGCACCCGGAGGAGCAGTCCCCGCAGTCGGGATGTGCCGGCACCTCAGCTCCGCCTGCTCCCCGGGGTCTTGTCAGCTCCTCTCAACCGGGAACCCTCCTGGGGTCCCCGAGGCCCCAGACCCACCTCGGTTCCACGGGGACCCCTGGGAAGCTGGGAGGGTGACATCCGAAGCTCCCTCGGCCTCCCTCCAGGGAGCCCAGCACTTCTAGGTCACCCCCAGAAGTTCGCCCACCTCCACCTCCTCCGGGAACCCCATCATACCTCTGTCACCTCCCCAGGGGCCTCACCCCAACTGGTGCCCCCCAAACCCCACTCTGCCTCAACCACTCTCCTTCCAGGGACCCCACCCCTCACCCCATCACCTCCACAAACCTCATTCAGACTTTGAGTGGAGTGTCCCCTCTTCATGACAAACGTCTGCTCTCTGGCCACCACCCCTCCTTCCTTTCCTGTCCCTTCACTCTCCTTCTCATTACTCGGCAGCCCTCGTGCGTGAGACCCCCACCCGGTCCCTCCACAGCCCCCAGTCGGTCCCCTGTCTGTCCTCCATTCAGACCAGCATACACCTCATGGCCCTCTGACGCCATTGCCACCGAAACTCATCTCCCGTGTGCCCATCAGACCCTGCCCGCAAATGCCAGCCTGGGCTCCCCCGCCCATCCGCCCCCGACCCGCTCCAAGCTGCGCCAGCTGCTGAGCATTGTTCATTGGTGCGAGGACCCCGTGGCGCCTCCCACACGTCCCCCAAGGTGGCCGGTACCCCAGGCACCTCCCTCCCCCACCCCAGCAGTGGCTGCAGTCTCGTCCCATCCCCAGGAACGTCCCCAGCTCCTCTTGTTCCAGGGACACAAAGCAACAATCTTGAAAACAACAAAGCCCCTTGGAGCTGGCGGGCTCCCAGGAAACAAGAAGTTTCTAATGAGATAAAGGACACTTTTCAAAGGGAAAGGAGATGCGACGTAATTTATGTGCAGATGGCGGACCTTCCATAGGAGCACAATGTCGGTAATGATGCAGCCCGGCAGGAAGCGCCAGGCGAATCTCCCACGTTAGAGCCCCCTTGTTAATCCCAGCCCCATGCCCGCCAGCGCCCGCCACCCGGGAGGGCGCCGTCGGAAACGCACACACGCCACGCAACGGATGCCGCTGCTGCCAGGAGTCGCTTTGCTGGGGGAAGGCCGAGCCCCAGGCTGGGCGGCTCTCGACCTCACGCTTCCGTCTGCTCTGGGAGCGGGGTTGGTCCGCACACTGTCCAGTGTCTGCCGCACCTCGACGGAAGCTCCCAACCCGGTGTGGGCGCCGTCCTTCCAACTACAGGAAGGGGACACGGTGTGCACATGTCCCACAGGGCCAGGCCGCGTCCTCTGACTGTCTAACGTGCTCTTTCTAGATGATCCTGATGACAGCCCCCCTCCAAGACTGTATGACAGCCACCATGGGGCTCACTGAGCACTCGACGCCAGTTCTCAGCCTGACGCCACTTCCGCCCTGGACCGCTGGCCAGAACCCAGTTCTGCAGGGTTGGGCCGGGCCGGGCCGGGCCCTGCAGAACGGCTGAGAGCAGCCCTAGCCTCCGCCCTCTGGGTGCCGGCACTGCCTCTCCCACCCCGGCCGCTGTGCCCACCCAAAACGTCTCCAGACGCGGCCAGTGTCCCCAGGGAGGTGGAGTCCCTCAGGCTGAGAAGCGCTGTTCCAACCCCATCGTCACCTCAGCCCCGGAGCCTTCACTCCCCTTCGGGAGGAACAGCAGCCTGAGCTGCGGAGAAATGCACTCTGAGACGCATCCTCAACTCTTAGGGGTTGGCTTCTCTGATTTGACACTGACCTTGACCCAATGAGAAGCGAGGGAAGGGGTCGCCACGACCCAGGTCTTCCCTGCCTGGCTTCTTGCACTTGGCATCATGTGTTCAGGGTCCATCCACGCCGTGGCCTCTGTCGGTTCATTCCCTTTGACGGCCAAATAACGTTCCGCCGTTAGGAGAGGCCACCTTGGATTCGTGCATCCCTCCCTGGGTGGATGTCGGGGTGCTCCCTCCTCCTGCCGGGACCACAGGGGAACGCGTGTCTGAGCCCCGCTCTCAGTCCCCTGGGGTCCGTGCGTACCCAGGAGTGGCTGTGCCGGGTCAGGTGGAAATTCCTGTCTGACTTCCTGGGGGCTGTCCCGGGTTTCGATCCCAGGTCTCCTGGGCTCAGCGGTGGTTTCCCTCCGGGGGATGGTTGTCCCACTTCCTTTGCCTCGTCCCACCCTGGTTCTAGCCTACAGGCGATTGCACATCCAGGGCCACACGCTGAATCCCAGTGACCGTGTCTGCTCCAGGCACATCCCATGGAACATACAGGTTCTCTCTCTCTCTCTCTCTCTGTGACCTCGGGCTGGTGCAGACGGAGACAGCAGGACCCCAGCTTGGCAATGAGGAGATGGTCCCCACGGGACCAACCTCTCCATCTGGGCCCAGGTGTCCTGGTTCATCCCCTTCAGCAGGAAGGACCAAGTGACACACAGCTGGGTAGAAGCCTGCCACCTCTATATTAAGGTCATTGCAAGCGGTGGTCCCATGCCAGGCTCTCCCAGGCCCTTGCAGGTCCCATAGCTCACGGGCTCTGGCTGAACTATGGCCAAGACTGGCCAGAGAGTCCCCAGCCCTCATCCCAGAGCCTCTGCCTTCCTCAGTCTGGGTGGACAGGCTGCTGCGGTCCCTCTGTCCCCTCTACACTGGTTCCTACAGCCCTCTGCGCGGTCCCGAGAGTCTGTCCCTTCCCCTCCTCTGGAGGCTGAAAATCAGATCCCTCCACCTGGCACCTGAACAGCCTGCACCTCCCCCACCTTGTGCTGGGAAGGAATTGGATCAGGCGTGAAGCAGAACCGGCGGCTGAAGCTTGCATCCACCTGAGGCTCTCCGTGTGTAGGGAAGGGAACGGGGGTCCTCCATGTATGTCTCCTGCCCAGCACGGCGGCCCAGCGTGGGGTCACCCCAGTGCTTGTTTGGGGCCTGCTGGTGACTACGGCATCGTGACTTCAACATTGTGATTTATAAGAAACGTATATATTTGGTCTTTTGAAATATCTTCATCCATATATTTGGTCTTCATCCATAGTTCCTGGCTCACAGCTCCCAAGACCCTTGGAATTTGTTTTGTTGGGTCTTTTGTTTTAATTTTGGGTCTCTTGTCCTCAGTTCCTGAAACCCCTTCAGGCCCAGGGGTGACCTGGCTGCCTTATTATAAGCCTCTTTCCTCCACCCCAAGTTTATGCTAATGAGTGACTTTTGGGAAACACCTCAGGGTGGGGGCTGACTGCCAGGGGAATCAGCTGGGTGATGAGAGGTTGGAGCTCTCAGCCCCACCCCCGATTTCCCGGGAGGGGAGCAGGCTGGAGGTAGAACCCATTGCCGATGGCCGACAACTTGATGGATCGTGCTGAGTCATGAGGCCGCCATGAAAGGAAGGGCCTGGGAGAGCTCCCGGGGGGTGGATCGGAAGGCTTCCAGTGACCCCGTGCAGAGCCTCAAACTCCCTTCCTCCGGGCCTCGCCCTGGGTGCCTCTTCATCGGGCTGGGGATTCACATCTAATATCCTTTCTAACAACCGGTGACCTAGTGAGTAACGGGGTTTCCTGCGTTCTCTGAGCCGTCCCAGCAAATGAGTGGAACTGAGGACGGGCTGCGAGCTCCTGAGATTTCTGGAAAGTCGGTCAGAAGCGCAGGTGAGCGCCTGGAGCGGGCCCGGCCTCGATCGTGGGGCAGCCTGTGAGCCCGTCGCCTGTGGGGGCTGATGCTAGCTGACACCGGGCCAACAGTGTCAGGACGGCGCTGAACTGTAGGACACTCAGCAGGTGTCCCGGACTTGCCTGGCCGCGTGGGGAGCCCCGCCTGCCCCACGCACTTGGCCAGCACCCTGTGCTAGCCTCTCAGCCCCGGGGCACAGTTCCCCATCCAGCAAGCTCAGCTATTGCCACGTCCACAGCTCCTTTCAGTGCAAAGGAAAAGGCAACCCTTTCAGGAAGGAAGGGAAATGAGAAAGAAAATACAGCAGATGAACAATTTGCAAGTTATCCTAAGGAAAAATGTCCCATTAGGGAAAAAAACGATGAGCACACGCTGTCGGGGAAGGACGTGGCTGCGGGAAGAATGGACTTCATCTCCCCGAAATTGCAGCATTGTCCCGGCCCAGACGAACGGGCCCCGCTGCCCGACAATGCGCGGAAGGCACCGTTTATTAAGTCCATTATGCCGCGGCCGGGCGCAGCCAGTCACAGCTCAAACACGGCCACGTTTGTGAAAGACGGTCACAGTCATTTGCAGAATAATTACCATTGTAATCTCCAATCAGCTCGTAGGAGCAAATTGCTTTATACAGAACCAGGTTTCCTGTGTGTCCTCATGGGCCGCGGGGTGGGCTGGGACCACTCTGGGCTGGTTCTGCAGCGTCTGCGCTGGGGGCGCGGGGGGTCTGCTTGGTCCTCCCGGGGGTCTGTGCAGGTGGGCAGCGCCCGCTCCGCAGCCGAGAGCCACAGGGCAGCATCCCCACGGTTTCATCTGTCTGACTCACGGCTCTCTGGTTCCCAGAGCGGGAGAGAGAACACAGACGCTCTCATTCACGCGGAGCAGGCGGGAGGCAGAGGCGGGAGAGAGGAAAGCAGACGAGGAGGCCCTGCTCAGGGCCCGGGGTGGGGAAGGACTGTCTCCAAAGCAGTGACACCCCCGGGAACCCGGTGGGAACACGGGGGTGAGACGAAGTCTCCCTGTCTGTGACTTTGGTTCCAAACGCAGGACCTTCTCTGCAAAACGGGAAGAGCTGACTAAACCACGAGAGTTAGCCGCTGCGGCAAGGACGTGGCTGCAGAAAGGAGGAAGGGCCTGGAGCCGGCCAGGACAGCGGCAGGGGCTGGGGACGGCCAGGGGACAGATGTGCTGAGCCCGGGGCAGGGGAACCAGACGGAGCAGGGATGAGCAGATGAGGTCCCACGGCACGGTCTGGACGCTGCCGCTGGGGGAGCGTGTCCGGCAGCACTGGCCCGCGGGGAGCCTGAGGCCGACGGGGCACCGGTCAGGGGGCAGCCCCGGAGGGGCCTGTGCAGACCTGAGTCACCATGAATGGTCACGGAGGAACGTGAAGACAGGAGAGACGGCTCCCTGCCTCGTCCCGACTGGGAGGCGGTTAAAATGGCCGGGAGCCAGCTGCCCATCAGTTACTCCGATTTCCTCTGGGACAGCCCCACACAACAGGCGCCCAGCCTTGGTCGCCTTTGCGTCCTGGCATCTGAGATTATCTGAACGAGGAGACAGAGGTCAGGTCCTGGGAAGAGAGAAGGAGGGGAGGCCAATGAGGTCAAGCCAAGAAGAGAACGTTCTAGAGCGGCCCAGCCATGAGCCCCACCAAGGAAGCTGGGATGAGACAGTACGCGGTGGCAGTGGCCGCAGGTGGATGGTGGAGGCTCAGGAGGACACGGTGTCCAAGGAGAGGCCGGGCAGAGGCACTGGGTCAGCCAGACGGTGGGTCCACAGTGGGGAGCAGAAGCCCGCATGGGTAGACCTGCTTTTTCCGGAGGCTGCTCTGTCACCGGAGTGGAAACAAGGACCAATAACCTGAGGGGCGTACAGGGACCGGAGAAGGCAGCCCAGCCAGAGAGCATGTCTCTGAGAGGAGGGGCCGAGGTCTGGGCTGGGCAGCAGGGGGGAACTGCAGAGAGGAGGGCCCCTCCTCCACCACGCTCTTCCTCCGTCCCTGGAGCGGGACTTCCGGACTTCCGCTCCCAGCACCAACTGTGAGTCAGGTGTCTGTCGCTGTGTAACAAGTCACCCCAAAGCTTAGCCTGAAACAAGCCCTTTACAATGTTGCATTGTCCCGGAACCTCGGGGAAGTGGGAGGAGCTTAGCTGGGGGTTCTGGCTCCAGGCCTCTCAGGAGGGCCCCACAGGGCTGCCCCTGAACCCTGGTTGGGGCCAGGGGCTCGCCCCCCAGGAAGTTTGCTCCAGGACGGGCAGCTGGGGCTTCAGTCCTTCTCGAGTCCCCTTCTCCACGTGGCCTCTCAGAAGGAGAGCTGAGAACTTTCTGAGTGGCAGCTGGGCTCAGAGAGAGAGAAAGAGAGAGAGAGGGAAGGAGCCGGCAAGCAGGCAGCACCCAGACAGAGGCGGCTGTTTTATAACCTACTCTCCGAAGTCCTGCCGTGTGCTGTTGGCCACACAAACCCACCATGGAGGGGACGGCACGGGCGAGGACCAGGAGGCCTGGTCCCGGGGGGCCACACTCCCCGACCCAACCTAGGTGTCCGTGCACAAAGCCTTCGCCCTGCTGGAGCAAAGCTTCCTCTTTGTGCACCTTCCGAGGCACCCAGCACTGGCTCCGGGTTCAGGCGGGCGCCCAGCAGACACTTGCTGCAATTCGGAGTTTCTGGTCCGCGTGCGCAAACGCCTCTGTGGGTCTGCTAGGCTGGCCAGCCCCCGACCCCTGCTGACGTCCTGAGGTCCTTTCTGCCCCTCCTCCGGCACTTGTGGGGACTGAGTCAGATGGCCACTCAGGGAGCTCTGTGCTCTCGCCGGGTGTTGTGTCCGCAACACAAAGAAAGCCGACTCGGAGACGAGGCGGCGATAATTCAGCAGTGGTTCGGTGGCTTGCCTCTCCGCCCACGGCTGGCGCCAGCTGCTCTGTGTGAAGGGAGACAGGAGACGGGTCACCTGAGAGTCCTTCTTCTGCTTTCTCTGCTGCGTGATCCCAGCCTTCCCCGCGCCCCCAGGCCCCCGGCGGGCCGCTCAGATGCTAGCTTGTCAGGTCTAATACAAAGATGAGCGAGAATCAGTGAAAGCGACAGTGTGAGACGATGTTATTTCCCACCAGACAATTACAGGGGAGTTTTCACTCCGATTTTTACAATTCAAGATGGAACTTGGAGATGGTGTCTCAGCAGTGCGTCCCAAGGCGGCCCGGCCGCGTCAGGGACACGATTCCCGAGGCCGGTTGTTGCGGGGACTGCCTGACGTCAGTGGGTCGGTGTCTGCGCGACCCTCCGCTCCTTCCGTAGCCGGGGACACCTCTGGGAGCCTACGGAGGGCTCCCGGGGCCCTGCTCTGCCAGGATTCCTGCACTTTAAGGGCAACTCGTCCCGCTTCCCGGGAGTTCATCCGCACAGAGCCAGCCCGAGAGGCAAGCCTTCGGAGAGTGAGTGCAAGGTGCCTGTTGGGAAAACCTGGGGCTCCAGGGCGCCTCCAGGCACCCGCCTGCACCCCGCAAGCCGCCCCAGAGGTGTGAGTGGCCGAGCCCCAGGCCTCTCCATGCTGTAGTTGCCATCTGCCTGGGAGGTGATCACCCCAAGCCCCCCGGCCCACACCCAGCCTGCGTCAGTGCCAGGCAGGCCCACGGCTGCCCCCACCCACGTCGCACTGACCCCGGCGGGTCTCCGTGCTTGTCCACCTCGCACCTGTGACTTCTCCTGACCCACCCTGGTCCCCTGAAGGCAGCCACAGCTCTTCCACTTACACCCTGACTTTCCAGAATTTTCCATCTTCATTATTTAACTCCACCCATTTCAACCACGCTCCTGCACCCCAGGTTCTTTGGCTGGGTTGGTTTCCCATCCCAACTAACGCCAAGGGGTTCATGACCCCTGAGAGGGTCTGGGGATCCAGGTACCCCCAAATTGTATCACATTCTTTGAATGAGGGTCTTTCTACCAGGGAGGGGAGTCTTAAGTGGCTACCAAGTTCCCAAAGGAGCTGTGAACCCCGGAAGGCAGAGCCAGCCCCACCCCCACCCCCACCCCAGAGGGATCAACCCAGCTCACTCCCTGGTACCTGGCCTCACCCTGGTCCCAGGAGATGTAAACCCAGACCAGCCCCGTGGGCCAGGCCTCCCACTGGGGCTCAGATGGCCCAGGTCTGCAGGGTCCCTGGGGCTGGGCCCACTCCTCTGAAGTGCCACGGACCAGCCAGAGCGTCCACACCAGGATCTGAGCTGAAGCTGGGCCCAGGCTCCTGGGGCGGGCAGGTGACAGGCCTAGGGTCACCAGGGCGTGGTCAGGAATGGTTTCCACTGGGAAGGCAGGAACGTGCTTTCCTCCCGTCCTCCCCGGAGCCTCTGGGATCTCGGCTTTGGGGGCATTGTGAAGTCCCCAGCCATTGTGAAGTCCCCAGCCCAGGGAGCCATTAAAGGGAGCAAAGACAAAAGCCACAGGAAGAGCGAAAGGACAGTTGTTCCCACAGGCTGCAGCAGGCAGCAGACACGCAGTGACATCTGCGTGGGGGAACAGCCAGGCGCAGTGCCTGGGGTCGCATTTTCCCTGCTTCCCTCCACATAGGAGGGTACATTAGAGGAAATGTCGGTGGGAGAGGACAGCTCAGAATCCGGCGCTGAGCACTCGGCGCCCTCAGGGAGGCTGCCCGCCCTGCTCACCCGTGGCCGGCTCCCCGCGCCCCCTCGCCGTCCCAGCACAGGGCAAGGCCACCTGCTCCAGAACAGCCCAGCGTCCCGCCAGCAGGACCCCCACCTGCTCTCCACGGGGTTCCCACGGGCAGGTCTGCGGGCTGCAGCTCGGGTCACAGCAGCCAGACGCCCACTGCATTCGGCCAAATGTCCTCCACACGGTTCTCATTCTTCTGAGACCAGTGGGTCCCCAGGGGCACATCCGTCTTGTGCCGAAGACATCACATCTCGAAATGTGCTCTGCCCCCTTCCCCCGCCCAAACCTTTTACGGGGCTGTGATCTCCATCCTACGGGACGGTCACAAGGACGGTACGAGAAACTCCCAGAGACCCTTCCAGGGGGCTCCGGCCGCTCCATTTTGCACTGTTTGCCTCATCATCGCCCTCCCACCTTTCCCGAGAACAGAAGCGCTCCCTCGGGAAGTCACAGCCCAGCTATGGAACTCAGGAGTTCAGTGTGGACACAACCATCGGACCCACGGCTCATACTCACATCCCACGATGCCCCCACCGCGCCCCCCGCACCTTCTGTCTCCGGGACCCAGCCCCACGCATTTTCCCTGGTCCCCTGTCTCTTTAGCTTCTTCAAACTAAAACACTCCCTCATCTTTCTGTCTCTCTCTCTCCTTGGCCTGTGACTGGAGGGGAAAGGCCAGCTGTCACCAGGAGGCACGGGACACTGTGCGGGGACAGCTCTTCGATCTCGTGGCTGAGGCCGAGTCCTCTGGTGCATTCCCCGTAAATTACTCCGCTTCCTCTCACAATTAACAAGTCATTTGTGGGAGACACTGTGATTCTGTAAATCGCCCGCTGCCTCTCAAACTTCCGCCCACTGGGGTCAGCGGCTGCTCGTGGCTCTCAGAGCCGCTCACCAGGGGTCCAGTGCACGCAGGCCCCCCTCCCCCGCCGTGTTCGTGTGCCTACTCATTTATTGGTGGAGACGAGGGTTTGATTCAACGTGCTATCACCCATTACTCCTGTTACTGGGGTGCTCACGTGTCCCCGATTCGGCCAGTGGCAGCCCCACAAGCCAGCCCCATGTCCTTTTAATAGCCCATCGTTTTTTTAGCATTTCCTTAGTTTCTGATGCAAAAAAAAAATTCCAGACTGCCTTGTGTTTTCTCTGCCTTTGGCTTGAAATCAGCCTTTTCTCTAAGGAGTCCTGGTTCCTTCGGGTGGAGGATGGCATTAGAGCCCCTGACCCGGGTGCGAGGTGAGGGACGCTCATCGACACGGGGGTCAGTGTCCCCTCAGTGCACAGAGCTAGGAGATGGATGACAGAGAAACGGCAGGTAGGTGATGGTTAGATGCATAGATACATAGACAGATACAGGATAGATGGATAGATAGATAGATAATGGGTAGATGATGGATAGATGACAGATGAAGCTAGAGAGAGATGATTGATGGATGTAAATGACAGGTGATGATGGAGATGATGAAGAATAGATGATGACAGGCAGATGATAGATAATTGATGAGTAAGTAACAGAAGGAGGAGGGGACGGGAAGAAAGAAGTAAAGAAAGGAGGACTGGCTACAAATGTATTTATACAAATCACGCCCGTGTGCGGAGACGCATTTCCACACACGTGTATTGGTGCAGCTCTGTCTCTCTGTGCGCATGCACACACACACACGGCCACACGTGCCCTGAGTGTGTGTCTGCTTCGACGCCCACAGAGGTGCGCTCCAATGGACGCTCCAACCCCCGTTCCCGGGCACGGCCGGCCCGCCCGCCTCCCGCCCCTGTTTGGACGGCTGCCCCATCGGGGTGGCGGGGCCCCTGTCACGCCAGCCCTGCGTCCTCACCTGCTCAGGGCTGGCGTAAGGGGAAAAGAGCTGTGGAATCGCTGACCTCAGCACGGCAACAAGCCAGCCTGCTCGCGGCGGGCTGCCCCGTGTTTGGGTTCATCATTTCCGATGAAACATGTGGAGCGCGAAGCGCGGGGACCCTGAGCCCACCCTTTCCTGGGTCTGGGCAAGTGCCTGTGTCCACACGCTTCCCAGACACAGAACCACCCCCCAAACAGCCTGCCGGGCCCTCTCAACCAGCGCCCCAACGGCCACCTCCGCTCCGACAGGCACGTCACAGGCTGGGCTCCCCGGCTGTAGAACTTCCTGTGGCGGCACCTGCTGGGGAGGCGCACCGCCCGCCGCCCGCTGCCGGCGCGGTCCAAGGCGCTGCTGGGTCCTCTCCCGTCACGAGCGTCGATCCCCTCTCCCGCTGCGCCCATTCGGGTGACCCCCCGGTTTTCATCTGTCACAAAGAACAGATACGGACCTTTCCGTGCTTGTCTTTGGGGGATGTGGGCCGTCCGGCTCCTGGGTAACGCCGAGGTGCGTGCCTGCTGAGCCGTGACGCAAACCCGTGGCTATGAGAGCACGCCAAGCCTCTCGCACAGGGGTCGGGTCGTGGTTACTTCCCGCTGACGACGTGCGAGGCTCTGGCCACGCTACGTCCTCGTCACCACTGTCACTATCTTGCTGATGCCGGTCTTTCTCTCTTTGCTCACTTGTTACTCACTTAGTCGTTTTGCAAGTATGGAGTGGCTAGTGCCTCTTTTTAACAGAATTGCTGGATATTCAGACTTCTAAAAACTTCGCATGAAATTGCAAAGATGAGTGAACCCGGACGCGCACTTTTCTTTGCGTTTCACCACTTCCTCGGACAGCCTCCAACATTAGAATTCACTTCCCAAAGAACAAGAACCTCAGACGCCCCTCGAATCGATGGCCCCCTAGGAGCGCACCGGGCTGCCCGTCACCCCGCCTTTGCCAGGATCCAGTGCGGCCAGTGTTTGAGCAGTATGGAGCCGGAGGCGCCCTTCCGGGAGCGCTCAGACCGGAGTGTGCGCCGTGACCGGCACGCAGGGCGACCCCTGAGCCACCACAGGTCGGGCAGCGGAGCACAGCCTCGGCCCGAGTCCACTCACACGGCCCACTGCCCTCCCACTGCCCGAGGTCAGGGTGCTCTGGCAGTTAGGGTCTGCCCCCGGCTGGCCAGCCGCGGTGTCACCGGGGCCCTATTGGCTGTGGGTCCGGTAGGTGTGGACAGACTCTGCTCATCGGACATAAAGTGGCCTTGGATCTGCTGCCCAGGCACACAGACACATCCAGGACAGACCACCCCACATTCAGGCACATGTCCCTAGGACATTCGACGCTGCCAGCCCCCACCTGCCTTCGGGCCCCTGGGTCAGGAACCGGCCTCTGGTCCCCCCACAGCTATCTCAGGCAGCGAGGGCGCCTGGAGCCTGGCAGCGGCAGAGCAGGGGCAAGGTCTGGGGTTGCCTGCCCCCCACGTGGGGAAACCCGGGAGGGGACAGAGATTAAATTCGCATTCGTTAAGCCTCACCAGGAATGCTCTCCCTTTGGCAAGAGGCCCAAGGCTTTGGAGCCCCACAGGCCGGCAGCCCCGGCAGGGAGACCCCGGCACAGCCCCTCTCGGAGCCCTGCGTCACCCGCAGCAGTGCCCCTCACTGTCCCCAAGGCTGAGGTTGCCACTTCTCATCCAGAGCACATTGTCCTCTGGAACCAGGGAGCCAGGTGGCGCGGCCCACCTGGGCGGGCAGCCGTCCACCACTCCAGGCCCACCTCTCCAGGCCCGTGGGCCATCTCTGGAGCCGCCTGGCCTGGCAGTCTCTGGCCAGCTCCTCTGGCTGGCTGTGGGCCCACGTGGTGGGGGACAGCTCACGTGCTGAGCTGACCACGCCGTCCTGCAGAGAGCGCAGAGCCACACTGGCGGCCTGCTGGGCCCCTCAGCACGCTCCTGGCAGGGAAGGGCCTGCCACCACCCAGCCACCCTCTGGAGCTGAGTGTCTCCGTTAACTGTAGCAAAGGGGATGGCCCAGGGATGACCCCCCCCAGGCCCCCCAGCTCTGACATTCACAGCTTGAAACCAGCTGGAAACGAGGTCAGCTCAGGAAACCCCTCGAGGCCCCGCAGGTCCGTGCGGGTGTGGGGGCTCGGGCGGCACCCAGGAACGTCAGGGTCATTTATGCTGGACGGCGTCTTCATCGGAAGGGGTTCTGAGGCCCTCGTGCCTAGTACAGGAGGCCGGGAGGAGGGGGCAGCGCAGCGAGGTCCTTGCTCAGCGCCCTCCTCCAGCCGGAGGTGAAGGAGAGGGCTTGGGGGAGGAGCCACGGGGCGGTCTTCCTCCCGGGGCCGAATTAGCCGGGGTTCTTGCCGCCAGTGCCGGCCACTCCGAACTAGAAATGATTGGTTACATAACCCAATATTAAGGCCATGAATCTTCCCTGTAGCAGAACGCATAAACCCTGGTGTTTATCATCCACTTACTGCCAAGGCCCTGGCTGTTCCCTCACTGCGGCGCAATTAGCCTACAATTACTGTTACATTGTTAAGTAAATAGTGAGCAGGGAGTGGCGATCCCCGGGCTCGGACAGACATAAGCAGGCCCTCGGGGAGGCCTGGGAGCCCAGGGAAGGGGACAGAAAGGACCAGGACACAGGTGTTGGGGGGGCATGCTGGAATGTGACCCTCCGAGGACCTGTTGTCCACCCCACAGGGGGTCCCTAGTGGCCCCTCCCGTCCCAGAATGAGGGACTCCCTTAGTGTTGTGGCGCTCACAGCTCTCGTCACGGCCACCGCAGACTGGAAGCAGCCCAGCTGTCTGCGGCCAGGAGTGTGGAGTCGTGCGACGGAGCTGGTCAGCTGCTAAAGGGAATGACGGCTGATATTGTCACAACACACATCGTGGGTGACAGAGGCCGGGAACGGGACCTCAGACGACGGGGCTCCAGCCACAGGAGAACAGGGGAGCCTAGGTTGTGACTTCAAAGTCCCGACCACCAACTCCCAAGGGGCCGCCTGGGCAGGGGCGGGAGGGACTTTCTGGGGCCGTGGAGACGTCTGTAGTGTGACAGGGATTCATGTCACATGGGGAGTGACTCATCCAATGGCAGCTCCTGGGTCTCGACCGCAAGTCTCCAGGACAACTGGACGGAGGCAGCCGTGGCCTGGTCTCCAGAAAACGCCCCACGCGGGCAGCGTCCTGTGGCCGGGGCAAGGCCAGCTGTTCTGAAAAAGGGCCATCAGTCCCTCCTGTCCAGGGCCCGCCCGCGGTGGGGTTGGGCCTGGGGGGGTGGGGAACATGGTCCCAGACCTGGAGGTCCTGCCTCTGGGACCAGCAGAGCCCGGGCTGTGGGGACCATGGGGACCGTGGGGACACGTGCCAGAGACTCGGGAGCACGGCCGGGCCCCTGCACGGCATTCACAATGCGTGAAGCATTCCTCTGTCTGTGCCCCAGCCTCGTCTGGCCCGGGTGACACGGGCAGGACAAGTGGCTCCATCTTGTTGGAAGGACAGTGACCTGCAGCTCCCAAAAGCCAGGTCTCAGCGCATCCAGGGGGGAACCTGAGGGAGCGGCGTTGCCAAGACAAAACCGCAGCGCCCCCGGGCTCCAGCACCTGCCGCGCCTCTGTGCTTAAACGATGGACGCGGAAAGGCAAGCTAGTCGTGTCCGGGGCACAAGGTGTTGGTCACCTGTGGGAGGCAGGGTGACGGCCCCCAAAGGTGACACCCTAATCCCAGGACCTGTGATGATGTCTGTTCCCACGCCAAGGGGATGAAGGCGGCAGTGGAGTTCCGGCAGGGACACGGCCCTGCACCACCTGGTGGGCCCGACATCATCACAGGATCCCTCACAGGGGAGGAGAGGAGCAGAGACTCAGGACCAGAGACAGCACAGCTACAGACTGACTCCCCCAGCCACCGCTGGCCTTGAACGTGGAGGAGGGAACACACGGGCCTCCAGATGCTGCGAAAGGCCAGGAGCCCCCAGAAGGAACGCTGACCTGCCCGCCCTCGACCGAGGCCCAGGGCGACTCTCGGTGGCCCTAAGGTATGAGTGAATGTGGGTGGTTTGGAGTGACAGAGTCAATGGCATTCGATGGGGCCGCCACAGGGAACTTGAACGTGGCCTCTGGGGCCTCCGAGAGAACCAGGGGCCCATCGGTCTGCTACCCCAGTGAAGTGGTGTCAGACCTTGTCCCCATGGGACGCCCTGGTCCCCACCCAGCCAGAGACCCTGACATCTCCAGAATCCAGAGATCCCCACCCCTCACCTGCTCCCCAGAAAGTTCAGGAGCCTGCGGGGCGCCTGCCAGCTCCTCTCCAGGAAGTTCTGCACCTGAAGGGTTTGTCCTCTTTGACCCCGTGTTCCTGCGGAGCGCTGGGGACCAGGCACCAGACGCGTCTGTTTGCAATTAATGAAATAATTACCAAGCACAGATTGCAGGAAGAGCAATATTGCTTCTTAGAATAACATCTTCCAGCGGGCTGCTTGGTCTCGCGCCTGATTGTGCCCACTGTTTAAATTGAACACACGCTTCCTTAAAATTCTATTTGCATTATCTTATCGAGCGATCATTCCCTGGAACGTCATAAAACAAACATTAATTAGGGCTCCAATTGGCGCGACCTTCTCAGAGGCTCTCAGCCGCACCCGGCCTCCCGTCCTCCGGGCCCTCATTTTAAGAAAGCCGGTGATGCTCAGAGCCGATGTCTCCAGGTCAGAACCCAGATGCTCCCGGCCCCGGGGGGAGAAGGAATGGCGGGTGTGAGTGCCGAGGGCGAAGGGGAGCAGCGGGAGATGCAGCGGGACCACCAGGGGCCAAGGGCAAAACCCACGTGCAGCCAGGAGAGAGCACAGCCGGACCTCAGCCGGCACCCAGAGCACGGCCCAGCCCCTCAAGCCCCACCCCGAGTCCGGACAGTCATCGGGTGGTGCCCAGTCCCCTCTGCAGAGAGGCCCGGGAGGAGTGTGAGCCAGCTGGGGGCTTCTCTGACCCTCCGTCTCCTCCCTGTGAGAACGGTTAGGGTGTTCACGGGGTGACCAGCTTGGCCTGGTTTGTCGGGGACTTCCCGTTTTGGCCCCCGAAATGCCACCAATTCCCAGGAATCACTCAGACAGACCGGGAAGGTCGGCCACCCTAATTCTCCATGTCTCCCTGTAAGCACCGTGGGGCACATTGCAGGAGGCAAAGGGAAGGGCTTCCTCTGTCACCCTGGGCTGTGCCCACTGGGACCCGCATGCCCCTCTGGACTCACCTGCCCCCAGGCTCCCTTCCAGCAGGCACCAGCTGGTCTGCTCCGTGGCCCCTGAGTCCTTGGGGGTTCCCTGCCCCGGGTGCTCTGCTCTGCTCTCCCACCCCCTGGAGTCTGAGCTCAGGCTCCCGGGGCCCCACCTCCCTCCCACTCTCTTCCAAAGAATCCCTGTCCCTGCCACTGGGGCTGTCCTCCCTGCAGGCCTCAGCTCGGGGGCTCCGGGTGGGAGGCCTGTCTGCAGCATGTTGGGGTCCCGGACAATCAGCACGCCCGTTCAGAGCTGGTGAAGAACTGCAGCGAACACGGGGCATCCCCCGAACGGGCTGCGGGCGCCATTCACGGCGCGTGAGTTTGTGGTGTCTGAGGTCGTCTTCAAAGCACTCACCTCGCAGGTGGACCCCTGCAGTGACAGCAGGGCAGCGGGGGATAGGGAGGTGGTGACCCCGGGTTCTACGTGGCCCCAGGGGCCAGGCGACAGTCCTTGGGCAAGGCCTCCCGTTTCTGGAGACCCGATGACAGCCGTGAGCTCGGGAACAAATTCAGCAGCTCAGGTGACCACACCCGCAGGGGGCTCACGGAGCCCGAGGTTGTGGCCCAGTCCGGAAGCCTTCACCTTGCCCTGTTCAATCCGCGGTCCTACGAACCCCTGTTCTTTAGCACTGATGTGTCCCATCTGTGCGCTCCAGAATTCCGGATCGGAGTGATGAGGGGTGGGGGGCTCCCCACAGCCTCCGTTCCACCCTCCTTACCTGTGTCAGAGACCCTCACTTCACTCCCCCACCTTCCCTTTCTCTTTCTCCCTCCCTCTCAGAGAGACTCAGAGGGGCCGAGTCCCACCTCAAGGCAACTCGGGTGAGCTGGGTGGTAGGGATGCACACCCCTCGTCTCCAGGAAACCCCGCAGTCCTGTGGAGGAGCTTCAGCCTGCGCCGAGCTCTCGGGCTTCGGCTGAAGAAAGACAGATCTAAAATATTCTCTCGCTCTCTTACATGCTGCATCCTTGTATTCTAAATCAACACTGTATATTTTCCCCCAGTTTACAAAAAATACAACAACAACGATACAATCCTTCTAACAATGTCTCCCCCCGGCGGGGCCGGGGGGATGGTGAGCAGTGCACCTCACTGTCCCCAGCCACGTCCCACCCCCTCCCGCCCAGCCAGCTGAGTTATTTTCATTGCATTATGTGTATTTTAGAAGGAGAGAAGCTGTCACCAGAAGGGTGATTGTCCTTGCACATAATCCCGTCTGGATGGAGCAGAGCAGCCCCAAGTTCATTAAGTGCGAAGGCTCCCCCTGAGAAAATCGATCGCAGCCTAAATCATAAAGACAAAAATCAATGCCAATCACACATTCCGGGCCTCTGTCCACACGCGCACAGGGAGGGCCGAAGAGGGGGGCCGACTCCGGACGGAGCCCTGTGCCCCCAGCAGCCAAGGGTGCGGACAGGGCCAAGGGGCACAGCAGGGGTTTCTGAAAGTCTCATCAGCAGGAGCCGCATCACGAGACGCTGAAATGGAAAAGGCACAGAGTGACACATGTTTGGGCACTAACTGAGCAACTACTGTGCACCAAGTCCTAGGCGAGGCCTGCAGGCTCAAGATAAACAGCCCAGTCCCTGTCCACCAGGGACCTTAGGTGTGGCGGATGGCGTGGGTGGGCCCACACTTGGTCTGAGTGGGGCTGGGCAAAGCAGAGGGTATAGTACACAGAGGTAGACGGAAGGGGCAATTTGAGCCGGGTCTTGAAGGATGAAGAGGAGGTTGCCAGGAAACTATGTTTCCCAGCACTGTTGGGAGGGGTTGTTTTTCCCTCCTTCAGGCAGACGGTGCTGATGTGGGTGCCGCCAGAGAAGCGGGGGAGGGTGACCGGCAGGGTCACGGGAGGCCACCGGGTGGGACTCGGCGTCTGCGTCCTGCTCTCCCTGCCACACGGGAAACAGAATGTTCCGTTCAGTTGGCAGGGAGAGTCCCGCCACCCAGAGGCAGAGGCAAAGGCGGGTCAGGACGAGTAACAACCCACTGGTGTCTGGTGCTGTTCCAGCACAGTGTCCAGCGTCGGGGACCTCGGCCTGAGGAGCCCTGTCCGGATCCCTGCTCCCTGCTCTGGCAGGCCACCTGCAGGGCGACGGCCCTGCGCAGCCCCCCGGGAGACAGGCAGAGCCTGGCCACCAGACGGGGTCCTCTCTGGGTCGCTGTGTCCCTGGGCAGCCTCCAGCAGGAAACCACACCCCCTCCCCAGGCAAGGGGCGTGGCTTAGCTGATGGGGGGACTTTTATTCAGCGTTGTTTCTACT
>CM052542.1:2116363-2142927 GCA_028533065.1 Trachops cirrhosus
CTGTCCCCAAGGAGCTTGCAATTTATGGGGGGCAGGCAAAATGCACTAAGCAATGTTGGGATAATGCAAGAGCGCTTATAGGTAAGGGGGGAGATCAGAGGGCAGAAAATGAAATGCGTCAGTAAAATATAAAAGATATCGCCAACCCTGAGTGGAAGTGAGAGTGTGTGTGTGAGTGTGCGTTCCACCCACGAGCTCCAGAGGAAAAGCTGGGAGACGAGGACCCGTTGTAAACATGTAAGCATGAGAGGCACCTGCAGGCCACACTGCGGGTGCGGGAACGGCGCGTTCAGCCTGCGTGTTCCTGGGGAGCCTCCTGGAGGCCGGCAGGCCTGCAGGGGATGGGGGGAGATCCGCATCCGGGCCCCAGGGGGCAAGAAGCCCCGGAAGGAGGGACCCAGGCTCGCTCTGCACCTCCATGGGATTCTGTCTGAAGCCACCTGGCCAGGGAGGCGCCGGAGGTGTCTGTCGGCAGGGAGTGACCGGCGCCCCGCCAGCCCCCACTGGAGGAGCGAGACCTTCCCTGGCAGCCGCGGCCGCCCTGGTGGCGAGCGGGTGGACGCGCCCTGTGCTGGGCAGGCTGCCCTCCTGTCCGAGACTCACAGCTGTATATGGAACACAACAGACTGTGAAACGCAATAAATCTGGAGTTGCCTCTCAATTTCAGCAATAATAATTAGCAAATTAAAATAGAAATGTCACCACAAAGCCATAAAAATTCTTAAGTGCAGGATGGGAAACTCTCTGAGGAACAGAAATGGCTCTTGTCCGTGTAATACCCAGGGCAGACGGGCTGCGGAATGTGACTCGAGACAGCCATCGCGCCCGGAGAGCCCGGCTCGGAGCGGATTAATCCCGGGGTCGGCTGTCTTTCCGTGTCAGCGAGCTAACATAACTGTGTCATCGAGCCTGCTTTATGGAGCCTGTAATACGCGGACAGGGGGCTGAAGCCATCGCTCTAACAAGGCAGGGGAGGCGGAGAGCTTGCCAGCCGCAACTCGACTTCTCCGCGGCCAGCGCCCTGGCCGCCGAGCATCCATTTGGCCAAATGACGGGAGGACTGGGAAATTACGAGCGAATCATGCACCATCTGGCTTGCGCTTGGGAGAGCTGTGGGCAGAGATGGCCCAGCGTCCACAGCAGAGCGTCCGGAGGAAGTGCCTGCAGCAGGCCCTGGCCCTGTGCCCCCGAGGGCCCACCACGTCCCCTCGTGAGAAAACGCAACTGCGGAAACCCCAACTTCCCCGCAATCAGCAAACGAGGCAGTCGCCATCCGCATTATGCAAAACGGTTCTTCGTATCGGTAAATAATGATACCCAGCACTTTCATTCCCGACTGCATAATGAGGGCCAGATTTATCCTCCTGCCTCGGGGTTACCCAGAGAAACGGAGCATACGTGCATCGCCAGAGATTTATTGTGAGGAGCTGGCTCACGGGACTGCGGAGGCTGGCAGGGCCCGAGGCGCAGGCGGCAAGCTGGAGACCCCGGGCAGCCAGGGGGCCAGCTCCCGTCCGAAGGCCGGCGGGCTCAGGGCCCAGGAACGGCCAGTGTTTCGGACAAAACGTTGTTTTCAATCTTTTATGTAGAACCTCCATGATTGCCCCCCACGGGGTGCACCGTTCCTGGCACCACTGCGATCCCGGCCGATGGGCTCAGCGGATGGAGTGGGCGCCTGTTCCATGGTTTCTCGGCCTTTGAGCTGAGATTGAGTGTAGTTTCTCTTCTTCTCAGCTTAATATCTCATGTTTTCTACCCAAGGACAATATATTAAATGGATTTTTGGAGCAGGGAGATAGAACAGATAAAATTTGTAGAAGGACCCAAAAAAAAAGTTCAAGACTGCAGACATTGGCAGAGAAACGATCCCTGAGCGATGGGAAAGGGAAGAGGCAAGCCCTCCAATTGCCATGGTGACCGCCCCGTGTTTCCAGGCGGTGACGCAGGTGGGCTGGGCGACAGCTGAGTTGAGGACGCTCAGTGAACTGGGCAGCTTGGAGACCAAGGCAGCGCTAGTCTGCAGGACAGAGAGCGAGCAGGAGAGAGGAGAGCCCTGGAGACACGCACGTGGTCCCCAAGCATATTCGGTTGAATTGGTCAGCACGTGCACGGGAAGAAACTACTCAAGTCCATAGAAAGACCCACCCAGGGATTAGAAAGGGCGGAACCCAGGGCTCACTCGAGGCAAGGATGGCCTGTTCACACCAGCTCGACTGGAAGCCTTTCTGATTCACAGGGCCTGGGTGGAACCCACACAGGGCACTTGGCTCCATCATGGGGAATAATTATCTTTAGACTGAGCACAAGTCAATGACCTCGGCTTCCACTTTAAGAAATTAGAAAAAGGAGAGGCACTTCAACCCAAGTAAAACGAAGTAAATAATAAGAATCAAAGCAGGAATCAACGATACAGGGAAAGAATCATGGAGACAATCAGGAAAGCCAAACTTTGCTCTTTGAGAATAAAATGGATCAGCCTCTTGGCCACACGGAATAAAACCCGTGTCAGGAATGAGGGAGGCGGCGTGCCAACAGAGCCACAGATGAGAGAGAGCTCCGCCAGGTCCCGGCACCCGCGGCCAACACACAAAAGCTAATGCACCTCTACAGACTGGCAGCAAGCAATCGGAGCGACAAGGGAAAAACGATGCTAGGTAGCATGGATAAATGAAGTACTGGGGGTAAGCCCGATCAGAGATGTGACGCTTCTGCTCACCAGCACGCCGCTGTGGGAAGGTAAGGGACACCCGCACCTATGGAAAGGTGGGCCGCGGTTCCCGGCCGTGAGATGCATGTTAGCTAAGACGACAGCTCCCCGAAAATAGATCCACAGATTCAATCCAAACCTGTTCTAAGTGACAGCCAGTTTTTTGTTAGAAATTGATTCACTGATTCAAAAATTCATAGAGAACGGTGCACGTTTGTTCTGAAATTTATATGGAAATGCATGCACAGGACCTAGAAAAGCCAAAACCACTTTGAAAAAGAACTCGCTGATTTCAGCCTTATTACGAAGCTGCAGCAAACAGGCGGTGAGCTACCGACGCCGGTGTCAGCAGACGCACCAACGGAGTAAAACTGAGTCCAGCGATGGGCCCACGCATGTACGGAAAACTGAGCGTGTCTGTTTTTACAAAGGCTCAAAGACAATTCAATGAAGAAAGAGTAAACTTTTCCACAAATGGTCCCAGAACTGTTGGTTACTTACATGCAAAAAAAATGAGCTTTGATTCTTACCTGCACCGTGCACAAAAATTAACTCAAAATGGATCAGCGTCCTAAACGTAACGCCTCCAATTACAAAACTACAAAACTTCTGTCATAAAACCTTTGTGATTTGGTGGTGAGCAGAGAGTTTTATGTGACCCCAGAAGTATAGTCCATTCAATAACACGTTAATAAACTGGACACCGTCCAAATTTAAGACATCGTCCCTCCGAAGGACACTGTTGACAAAATGAGGAGACCAGCCGCAGACCGGGAGAACTATTGCACGCATCTGACACAGGCCTTGTGTCCAAGATCTATAAGGAACATATAAAAAGAAAACGCATGACCCAGTCTGTAACACGGCAAACCTTTGAAGAGCTACCTCACCAAAGATGCCCAGATGGCAAATGAGAACAGGAAAAGATGCTCAACATTGTAAGCCATTAGGGAAATGAAAATTAAAAGCACGGAGAGACCCCACTGCACATGTATCAGAATGTTCGACACTGAAAGATCAGCCATCCCCGGCACTCGGGGGCGTGCGGAGGCGCCGGGACTCACGCTCTGCTGGCGGCGCCGTGTGAGAGTGTGACTGTGTTGCCGAACAGCTGGGATTCACACTCACCCGAGGGAGGAAGAGAGCGTGCATTCGTACGAAGACTCGTACGCAGACAACCTAGAGCTGTGTTTGTAATGGTCGAAAAACCGGAAACGACACAACTGTCCCTCCGCAGGCGAGTGAACCGGGGAACCACGGGGGACGTGAGCAGGGGAACGCTGCTCTGTCGTTTGAAAAGGAAGGACTGATGCACACGGCCACGTGAACGAATCTCCATGGTGCCCAGCGAGAGAGGCCGACTCCCTGTCCCCCCAAGAGGAGAGCACATTCCATAGGAATCCACTTCTATAAAAGGCCAGGAAATGCAAATTAATCTATAGCAACAGAGCACAGCCCAGGGTGCCTTGGAACAGTGGGGACAGGGGCCCAGGAGGGACACTGGGAAGGGCCACGAAGCACCACGAGGCAGCGTTTGGGAAAATGGGCCTGTGTGTCCTCTGCATTGTGCTGACGGTGTATTTTCGTGGCCAGGCTGCTGACACCAAGCCCCACAGACTGAGTGGCTCGCACAACAGCGATTTGTGTTCTTCCGGTGCTGGGGGCTGGACGGCCGCGGTCCGGGTGTGGGCAGGCTGGTTTTTCCTGAGGTCTCTGTCCTTGGTGTGGAGACGGCCACCTTCCCCCTGCGTCCTCACGTGTCCATCTCTCTGTGTCCTAATTTTCTTATGAACACATCAATTACATAGAGTTTCGGCCCACCCTCATGACCTCATTTTGACTTCACTACCTTTTTAAAAACCTTATCTCCAGCCCTGGCTGATGTGTCTCAGTGGATCGAGCGCTGACCTGCAAACCAAAGGGTTGCCGGTTCGATTCCCAGTCAGGACACATGCCTGGGCTGCGGGCTGGGTCCCCAGTAGGGGGCGTGTGAGAGGCAACCACACATTGATGTTCCTCTCCCTCTCTTTCTTTTTCCCCTCCCCTCTCCTTAAAAAATAAATAAGTAAAATCTTTAGAAAAATAAATAAAGACCTTATTTATTTGAGACCTTTATAAAGACCTTACTTATGCTTGTCTGCAAGCATAGTCACATTCTGATGCACCGGGACTTCAGACTTCCGCGCACGACCTTGGCAGGGAGGGGTACACAATTTGGCGCATACCAGATGGCTTCACAGGTGTGCACCTGTGTCATATGGCTTAGCTTAAGTGTGTAATTTATTGCATGTTAATTATACCTCAGTGAAGCTGACTTAAAAAAGACTACTCTCCGTTCATTTTGTTTGTGTTTGTTAATCCATGGACTCTTGCCCTGCATGGGATGTGGTTCATCCATGTACGGTTTGAGCACAATCGTTAGGGACGAAATAGCTTACATGAGAAGAACTGCACGTAGGTCCTTTTTCTCCGTTTCCTCGTGGCTCTTCCTGCTTGGCTGCACCCGCTGCACCCTGGAGGCCAAGCCTCTGCTCCGCACCGAGGCCAGCGGGGAGGCCGGCGCTCTCCGTGGTCCTGAAGGAGGGCGGGGCCGGATGAAGGCAGCTGCTCCGGGGCTCAGCTGGTACTGGCAGGGCTGTCTCTCGTTAACCTCGCACCTGGATTTCCCAGACGCTCTGGCGGCTCTAAAGCCTTCCCAGGAGTCTTCCTGGGCCCAGATCAAGGGTGTATTGATCCCCCATAAACAACTTAGGATTCCTGGAGAGAAGGGCTAAGCTGGCCATCACCCTCAAGCATCACTCACAAATGTTCACACACGCACGACATAATCCTCCTCCAGAGAAGACTGGTGTTTTGCACATTTTCACTCCTCTGCCCTTCCTTCCCCGAAAGGCGTCTCTGCTCCCGAATGTGCCTGCCTCCTGCATCTTTGGGGCGCACATCTGCCCCAGAATGGCCGGACAGGACCCCTTGAGGGCCTCTTCTCAGGCAGTGTTAGGGCTCGGTTTAGTCTAGATGCCACCGTGGCGGGGAAAACAAGTGAGCCTGGGAGAGAGAGCCTCTGTCTGGTTCAAGTCCCTGAGCCAGTGAGGACAGCCTTTGCGAAGCGGCCTGTTCCCAGGGACTGAGTCGCGCCAAGCTGTTCCACTCACTAAACGCCTGGTGTGTCACTCACTATAAGCTAAGCCCTATAAAGCAGGCACCTTGTTCCTCTCATCCACTGAACTATTCCGAGTACCTAGCAAACCCTGACACACGGTGGACAGCCCATAAATGTTCATTAAATGAATAAATTGGGCTGTAAACTCTTATGGGAAGTCCGGAGCTGCTGGAAGGCTCCTGCCTGGAGTAAACTCCCCCTTTATTAGGAGTGACAGCCTTCAAATTTTGTCCTAGGAGTGCCCCTGGGTGCCCAGGGGTGGACACCTGGAGCTTGCCCCTACCTCAGTCTGAAGCACTCGTTTCTGCCTGCTTTATATATTGTGGGTCCATGAAAATTTTTTGTTTAGGAAAAAAAAAGGATGTCATTGCTTTTCAAATGTCTACCAATCACTCATCTAGACTTAAATCGAGAAAGAGACCACTCCACTTTAATTAGGCTTTTTACAAAGTCAATGCAGATGCCCTTTTGGAGCTCACAAATGGAGCCTGCAAATATTTTTAATACCACTGAGTGTTAGGAAAGTTTTACAAACCGGCCAACGTGTTGCCTCCAGAGTCCGAGGCGGGAGGCTGGACAGGAGAGCCTCTATCTTACTTAGGCGGTGCCTCTTGTCCTCCTCTGCTCCCATCAAAGGCTGTGGAGACAGGCATAAAGCCACCCAGAGAGAAAGCTAAGGAAAAGCAAAGCAGACCAAAAGAGGGGGCTGCGGTGGCTGCCTGCAGAGAACAGAATGTGCTGGAAGGCATCGGCAGCCATCACAGAGTAGGTGCATGGTGCTGGGAGCCAGACAGCAAACTCCAGCACCTGCGAGAAGGGGGACCGGAGAGCCGGCTGCTTCTCCCAGGGCAAAGGGCTCCTGATCCCGCTCCCCAGCTCGGCTGGGAGCAGTTTGAACCTTTCCTGAGTGACCGTTCCATCACGAACCAGCACAGGCCAGGTTCGCTTGCTGGATGATAAAGCTCACGGCTACAATGGGACTCATTGCGTGTTTCCCAGGACAGGCCACGCTAGGCCACCAAGTGGGTGATGATGGAGCGACTTGGACCAGGCCTCTTCCTCCTTCTCCTCCACCTGGTGGGCTGTGGATACCAGGTGTGGGACACAAGGCCCCAAGCACAGGATACAGGAGAGCATTCTAAGCTTGGCTCCTCGACTTGCCGAACATCACAAAGGAGTGGATTTGGTGCTGCCAACAGAGCATGGACAGCCCTTATCAGGGCGCCCAGCCCCCACCCTGAAGCCCAGGCGGGGGCGGGAGCTCTGCAGAGGTCGGAGCCTGGTGTTCCGGCGGAGCGCGCCTGGCTAACCGTGGAGTTCTACCGCCACAAGACCATCATCCTTTGCAGCCCCAATCAAACGAGACAGGACAGCAATGGCCAGCAGGCAGACAGGCACATACCAGAGTCACGTGCTGTGGTCTTGCTGGGAAAATACTAGAGGCTGTCCTTAAAAAAACATGAAAGAGAATTTCCTATGCTAACTCTCCTGGACTTCAGATCTTCCTGGGTAACTTGGGTGCCTTCCATCCAAACCCCTTAGCCCCACCAAGCACCCACTGAGTCAAGCCAACCTCTACCGCGCAGCCACAGGAGCAAGGCTGCGCCCCGTCCACCCGGGTGGCCGGTCCAACTGCGACCCACCCCCACTGCGAGGTCATTCCCTTCGTCAGATGAAAGCCTGTTTCTCCGAAACCCCCGACCCTGCCCGCCCCTCTGAGGCCAGCAGGAGAACTTCAGAATCACCCAGCCAACGTTCAAAGGCAGCCCCACCCCGCCCTGCCAGCTCGTTTTCTCCGGAATGAAACATTGCCTGTTGCTTCAACCCTCTTCGGAACCTTATAAACACTGATTTGAAAAGTGTTATCAAACACAAACATATGGCACCCGTGCAGAATGCAGTGAGACCGTGGGCGCCCAGACTCTGGCGCTCCCATCCGAACGCTTCCCAGCCTGTCGAGTTCCCAGAGTCTGCCTTTCTCCCTTTTTGAAAGGAGAACGCTTTTGTATCTCTGGTCTCTGGAACCGCCCCCGGTGGGCGGTGATTCCCGGTGATTCCCCGAGATTCCTCCCAGGGCCAGGGGGTGTCCTTAACGAAGCATGCGCCTCCGCAGGGCTGTGATTGGACAAGAGCTGCAGACATGCTGGCTGTGATTGGCGGAGAGCTGGAGACGGGCCTCGGCCCAAGACCAGCCCCGGAGGGGTCACTTCCTTGCTCCATTCACAGCATCTTGCACAGGTTCATTTTCCTTCTAGGCCAACTCCATCAGGGGAAGTGTGCTGCTCACCCGTTTTCCTGAAAACGAAAGCAAGGCCCGGAGTCATCAGGGATTTCCAGCGCCCTCCTTCACGCCCCAAACCTTCCAGTGCCTCCCACTGAGCCTTGTCACCGGGAAGAATGGTTCTCCATCCTTCTGGAAGGCCCCTCTCCTGGGGCAGCTGAAGAGACACCCGGGGCGGCTGTCCATCACCCTCTCCATCTGTGGCTGGGGTGGGCGTGAGGGATGTGCCCACGAGGGACCGTTTGGAAGTGGCAGGCGAGGACGGAGCCCCAGGCTCTGCTCTCTGAATTCTGCCATGCCTCACAGCCCCCTTATGTCTCACTCGAGGCCAGATCTCACTCCTCACCACACGGGAAAATATTTACCTTCTCTTGATGACAGAACCCGAAAGGCAGCCCCCCGCTTGTCCCTCCCCGGGCGGGCACAGGCAGGGACGCTGAAAACAAATGAGCCTCGCTGTGGAGCCTGAAATGGGGCCCAAAGGTGGCAGGAACCGGGACTTTCCCGCGACATTTATGTTCCCTTTCAGAACGGCTGTAAAGAAAACAAGACATAAAATACCTCCCTTGTATAATTTGCTGCTTTATAGGTAGTTTCATCACTTTTTTAAATGGCTATCCAAAGTGATCTTTATGCGTCCCTCCTGGCTGGTACCGAGACCTCTCACAGAGAGGACACGAGCAAGGAAATCGGTGCCGGGAGGCCAGGGGGAGGGCACCCCTCCTGCGACCAGGTCGGGGACTGTGAGTGTCAGGTGTCCTGTGCCTGAGGCTTGGGGGTGCCCCCAGCCTGCAACCTCCCAAAGGGGAAGCAAAGGGGGTGGTCCCTCGAGTTGACAGCTGAAGGACAATGCGCATGTCTGAGGGCAGCAGTAGAAAGAAAGAGGTGGGGGCGGGGTGGGGTCATCTGCATCCCGCCTCTCCGGCCCCTTGCCCCAAAGACTTCCCCTCCCTCTGCCTCGATGGGCCAGCCCAGCCCCTGGGAGCTGCTGCTCAGCCCTTGGGGAAAGTTGCCATTATTTCGTTGAATTTCTGCTTCCTCGGTTATTTTTTTATATAATTAGTGATGGAAATCATCTAAAAACTTTACTAGTACATGATCTAAATATTTAAACCACCTGTGAGCATTTGTTCATTGCTATTTATATTTACATGGACTTATTATATTAAATCCAATTTAGTTTTAATATCAATTAAATTGAATTAAGAGAATTTATTAAATCTTAAAGAGTGTATTCGTGTTAAACTATTAAATAATATTTACATTTGACATAATTATAAGATCACAGGCAGTTGCAAAAATAGCATGGAGAGGTTCCAGTGCGGCCTGGCCCCCCTCCCCGCCGAGGTAACTCCTTTCGTGACTGTAGCAGAAAACCCTCCAGGGAGGGCCGCTCGGGCCTGTCTCAAGGCAGCGCCACAGGGCAGGGCCCACTGGGGGTGCTAATGAATGACTCTCCTCCCCCACGGGAATCCCTCAGCAGCCCCGGACAGGAATGAGTCTGGGACAGCCGGGACAGCTACTGAGTGCCGGACAAGGTGCAGGTGCTGGAGGCTGCAGGCCACCTTCCAGAGACTGCAGAGCTGCCCCCAGACTCCCATCCCCTCCACATCACCCCCTCCCCACCTTCCACCCTCACCTCTCCAGCGATGGGAAACCACAGGGACCTTTCGAGGTGGGGACACACTTCTGGGGCCTCTAGACCTTTGAAGCGTGAGCAGGAGGAAGGAAGCAGCCACAGCCCAGACAGCCGTGCTGTTTTCCGGTTGACTCCCCCCGCCCCCGACTGCCAGCACCACGGGCTTGGATCGCCGCCTTCCACCTCCACGCTCTGCCATCAGACAGCCTTGGGGGACGCCTGCCTCTCCCTCTTTCAGAGCTCCTCCAGGAGCTCGCATCAAAGCAGCGCCCCCTGGAGCACAAGCCCAGGAGCCCCCAGGGTGACGTGCCCTAGCTTTGCTGGGCACAGCAGGAACATAACCCACGCACCGTGGGCCTGGGCGGGAACCCGGGGCCCCCGCTCAGGACTAGAGATTCTCCCAGCCCTCAGTCCCTTTCGCCTCCTTCTTGGACCCCAGCTCACGCCCTGTCATCTCCCACAGCACCTCTGAGAATGGAGCCCACCACTTCCCCTGTGGCTCAGGGACCAGCGGATGGCTTTCAGATCCCCACGGCCGTCTGTGCCCATGGCAACGGCAGCTCTCAGCCCCCTCCCTCGCCCCCGCCTCCGCAGTCTTTTCCAATCCCAGGCTCCAAGGACAGCAGAGACCGCTGGCTTTCTCTGGGCCTCGAGCATCCCCTGAGATCGCAGTGGGGCAAGGTGAGCAGAGTCCACCATCAGAACGACAGTCCGGCCTAAAACGCAGACACCAGACGCTGTCAGTGCGAATCCAGCCTCCGGGGCGGAGCCGCCCGGCGGCAGGGGCTTGCCAGCATTCTTGAATGCACTTAAATTATATAAAAGTCTGCCCACTGGGCCATATACCTGAAAGTAAGATAGAATAGCACTGAATGTCACCTGTGATTTAAATATATGAATAAATAAATACAGTTTTAAAATTCAGTAAAATACAGTTAAAGCCACACAGCAGGGCCCCCAGCAGTGGGGAGAGGTGGTCATTTGGGGCCTCGTCATCCCTACCAAGGCTGCAGGGATCGAATGGCCATTTCTAGACGGCGCCTTGACCCCCTGCAGGTGCCACAGCTGAGCCCCAGCAAGACCCAAGTGCCCAGAGCAGCAGTGAGGGCTGTCATGTCAGCGACGTGACTGTATCGGTGACAGTGGCGGCCGTACCAGTGGGGGTGACTCTGTCGGTGAGGGCCACCGTGTCCGTGAGAGTCACGGCACCTGGCGTTACACCAGGTCTGCCCTGACTGAGCTCCAAGCGCTGCCCCTGCACAGCCCTCTCTCCCGCCCCAGCCACGGCACCTATGATTCCAGAAGCTTCTTGAGAGCTGACCTTCTACCCTCGCCACCTAACCCCACGTTCGGCACACAGAGTGCCTACCGTTAACAATAGCCTGCGTGCGCTTTAAAACGTGCGGAGAGCAGAGATCGCAGGTCGTGTTCTCGCCGACACCACACACACACACACACACACTAAAGAACAAGAAAATGTTTGGAGGTAATGACTGTGTTGGTGCCTCAATGACATCGCAGGTGCTTGTACATGTCCAAATTCAGTAAAAGGCATGCACTAGGAGTGTGCAATCTTTTGTACGCTGTTGTACTTCAACAAAGCAAATAGAGAATGTTCTGGAAATGTAGGTGTTGAATGAATGAAAGAATTGGTGAGTCAAGCAGTTAACGGACTGATTTAGAGTTGGGACTAGCGCAAACCCCCATGGACACCTGGTGAACGTTTAGGCTTGCTCTGCCCCCTCCCCCGAGCCGGAACCTTCACCGTCATTTCCTCTGCCAGGTGGGAATCGCCAGGCTCTGCCGGAGGGACGCGCTGCCTTCCCAGGACGCTCACTCCGCTGGGCGACGGTCCCCCTTTCCATTACCGTCATAAAGCTGTTCTTCGCATTCAGCCAAATCTACCGCATCAGGACTCAAGGCCACTGAAGTTCAGCGAAGACGTAACTGTGTCATTCGATTTGCTCGCCAAAGAGGAGGTCAGACCAAAAGGTTACCATTCTCTTAAAAGTATCCTGACAACTTTTCAGTTTAATTTTAATGTTACCCTTTTGCCTTTTCAGAGAAAAGGTGTCTGTGTATCGGAGATGGTAAGTGCCTCTGAAACCTGGGACTGCCGGCTTTGGCCTTTCCTTTACGTGCACAAATCAAATGGACGGGCACATGACAGAAATGTAATTTGAGGGTCACAGAGTTTATGGGGAAAAACACTGAGGAGGGGAGCGGTCAGGGTGTGAGTGAGAGAGAAGGGGGCAGTAGAAGGAAACTCGACGAAACGCGTTCCCCACCCCCCAGGATCGGGGCTTTGGAAACGCAGACGTCGGCGGTCCCTCCCACCCAGTGCCGGCCGGGGTGGGGGTGGGGGGACTCTCTACAGGTTTCCGAATAAGGAAGTGGGTGGGCAAATGACTCCCCCGTGGGGCCACTGTGGGGACTAAGTGAGGTGACCCCCACAAAACACTTCGTTCAGTGCCCACCACAGGGCCATCGCCAGAAACTGGTACATATCCTTACGTTTGTCACCATCACCACCGACTCAGCATCTGCACGCGACCCTGTGGGTGGGAACAAAAGTGCTCCGTCCCTCAGCCAGCGGCACTGCTCAACACAGTGAAGTAAAAATTCCTCAACAAAGTCCTCTTCGCTTTGGAAGAAACCTGGGAGGAGGTGGCGTTTCCCACCAGGGGCCTGGCCCCGGACAGGGCCCGAGAGGGGAGGCTCGGGGTGGGCAATGGGCCATCCCACTTCTGTTTGCCAGAAGGGTCCTGGGTCTAAACAACTTTGGGAAACTCTGTGTCCCGCTTAGGACCACGGCTGGACCTGCACAGAAGCAGATTTGCGATATAAAAAGACCCACTCGCCCCCAACATCTCTGAAACCAAGCAAGGCCTGGCCATGACCACTGTTCTCTGTCTGCCACTGGAGAAACCAGGTCCAGCTGTGCCCCCAAAGGAGCCCTGAGGAGCACAGCCCACCCCAAAGGTACCCAACACAGTGATTGACAGCTGACCCATCCAATCAGAAGACAGCTTCCCACCCTCAACACCACCTGAGCCTCAGGGCTAATTAAGAGACAAACCTTTCAGCCCGGCTGGCGAGTGAGGAGTGTGGTGGGAGCACCCCGGGAGTTCTGGGGCCAGGAGAGCTAGGGGTGTTCCAGGAGCAGAAAGGGGACAGTTCTTGGGGCTCAGTGAGCCAGCATCTCTGCAACAGGCCAGAGTAAATATGGCGGCTCTGCACGCCCTGCAGTCTCCTTTGCAGTTAATGCTATTGCAGCGCGAAAGCAGCCAGAGGACAGCAATGGTCGTGGCTGTGTTCCCGTAAAACTTTATTTATAAAACAGGAAGCAAGCGGGTCAGATGTGGCCCAAGGACCGTAATTTGCCAATCCCCGGTCTGAGGTCCCAAAGCTTGGGAGCGGCGTTGCAGGGACGCGCCTGCGAGTGTCATCAGCTGCCTGTCACCGGTTCTGCCCCAGCTCCTCCCGCCTGGCTGGGGCCCATGCACACACCCAGACGCACCGCCCTCCCTTGGGGATGGCGGCTGGCCCGAGCGTGCACGGAGGACCAGGCCTTGCTCCCCCTCCTCTATAACTGCAGCCTGAAACTTGGGGGCGACGGGGAGGCACCCCCAGCGAGCTCACCGCAGGCTCTTAGACTCGGGCCCCGCCTGGTTCACGGCCCGAAGAAGCCAGGGCGCCCCCACCTCCCGAGTGCGCCGTTGACGCAGGGCCCAAGCTCACGGCCTCACGTTTTTCCCGGTTAAGGTTTATCTTGTCAGGATGGATCCTGTCACATGAGACTGTCAGGGCCGCTTTCAGTCCCGGTTCTGTCACCCGCTTCCAGTTGTCCCTGGAGCCCTGAGGGAGGTGCCTGGGATAGGCCCAGGTCAGACCCCCCGAGTCAGAACCTGATGATGCACTGCAAGACCTGCGGCCCGCAGTGAGCGACTGGGCTGTGCTGGGCCTCGGTTTCCCCAGCTGTACAGGGGACCCGGGCTTGTGTGAGCACCGGACGAGGGGAAGCCAGGAAGACTCGCTACACACGGAGGGTTTAGACCCAGGCTTGGCTCTGAGGAGGAGCTCTCCGAGGGGAGCTCCGGCATTGGCATCAGAAAGCCATGTCCCCGTGGCTGGTGTAGCTCAGTGGGCTGAGCGCATCTCCCACAAACCAAAAGGCCGCCGGTTCGATCCCTGGTCTGGGCACATGCCTGGGTTGTGGGTCAGGTCCCCGGCTGGGGCGTACGAGAAGTAGCTGATCAATATTTCTTTCCATTTTCTTTCCTCCTTCCCCTCTCTCTAAAAATGAAAAAGTAAAATCTTAAAAAAGAAAAAACGCCCACATCTACACCAGCAACCAATTCACCAAGGGTCTGTTCTCAGCACGGGGCGGAGGTTAGAGGGGCTTTCCTCCACACAGCCGGGGGCTCCCCCGTGTCCACCAGCAAGAACTGCGTGTGCCGAGGGCCCTGGCACAGGGGCAGCGTGGACGCGACGTAAGCGGGGTTCCTCGGGGAAGGACCTCGCCTGAAAGCACCACGCTGGTCGTGCTGAGGCCCGGCTTGCTCGGGGGAGGCCAGGCCTCTCCCCCAGGCTCCTTAAAAACACACAGCGAGGCTGGAGGGTCTTGGCTGGACCAGAGTGGCCTGCACTGTGCCTGTCCCTGAACCAGACTGGACGAAGCACTCGGGCTGGGAAGCTCAACTCACCCTCACACAGAGGGCAGGTGCTGACCTCAATCTTCTCCACTCAGGGGTCCACTCAGAACCTCAGTCTCTTCACCTGTCCAGTGGGAATGATGGTTTCCTCCCCCATGAGGGGCTTGTGAGGATTAACCGAGTACACACACACAAAGTATACACAGAAGAGTGACAGGCTGTGACATAAGTGCCACCAGTCACCCCCACGTTGTGGCTGGGGAGCCACGGCACCCAGGGGAGGCGAGACCAACTTCCAAGGTTTCTCCACTGGTGAGGGGTCGAGCTGGGATTTGACCCAGGAGCCCAGCCCCAGCCCCTGCCTGGCCTTACTGCACCTTCCGCCTCTCACGAGCAAGAGAGCGCACAGGAAACCCCTTCCCTGCAGCCCAGAGGCCCCCCTCTCTCTGCCGGCAGGCACAGCGCTGCCCGAGGGAGCAGTGCCCAGGACCCTCGCTGCCGCCGCCTTCCTCGCCACGCCCAGGTTGAAGCGGCATCTGTGGTCCCAGTGAATCAGGTCATCAGCAATCCCTCCAGAGCATCCAGGCAGCAAAACGTCCTCACGCCTGGACAACGCAGTCCTTAACCCGAGCGTGGAGGCTGGGCTTCCTTTGGCCAGACGTGATTGGCTTTGGGGAGGGCGGTGGAAAGCTGCCGAGCCCCCCCACCCACCCAGTTCTCAGCCCGTCAGGACAGGCACCGGTGCGGGGCCCAGTTCCGTGTGGGGGCTGAGGCAGTGGCTCCGAAGTCAGGAGCAGGGAGGTTTGTGGCAGAGGCGGGCGGAGCCACGCTGGGGACAGATGTGCGTCTCTTGTTCTGCACACACGCCATTAATCTCGCAGCAGCTCAGCCTGGGGGAAGGTGAGAAGACCTGGGAGAGCGCGGGTCACCTTTCCCATCACAGAGTCCTCAGCCAGCCCCGGACAGCCGCCCGTCATCCCGTCCAGCCCGGGCTGAAGGTCAAAGACAGCACAAGAGCCTGACAGCCGTGTAGGCTCGGGGTGGAAGGAGGGAGCCCAGGGGCTGTAAGTCGCGGCCTCCCTACTCTCCACCCCGCCCCGAGCCTGCCTGGACCGTGTCTCAGGACACCAAGCAGGGTGTCCCTCTTGGGCCCTGCCCAGCTCTCAGGGAAGAACCAAGAAGGGCCAGGGCCAGGGTGACTCAGCAATGACAACTTTGTAGGCAGAAGTGAGATGGCCGGGTCTGTGGGATTCCTGTGCGGGGAGGGCTGGACAGTGAGCCTGCAGGGGCGCAGAGGCGGGACCGGACTAAACCTCCTAAAAACAGACCAGTGGCCCAGGGGCTCTGCCCGAGGGGCAGCTGAGGGACCAGACGAGGGGACAGGAGCTGCCAGCCCTGAAGGGCGATAAAGGCCAGGATGACCTTGCCATGCAGAAGTCCCATGTGGGTATAAGACTCAGTTTCCCCAACGGTCCGCAGAGGAGAGGGTTCAGGCAGCAGATCCATTCCGAGTGGGGACTGGGGCCGTGGTCCGGAAGCGGCAAAGATGGGTGTGGGCCTGGCCCCTGAGCCATCCCCACAGGGGACAGTCATTCCAAGCAGGGACTGTGACGAGGACAAAGCCGGCTGCCTGGGGTTGGCCACTCTCCGACCTTGACGAGAAGCCTGCTTTGTGTGTAGGGACACCGAAGCTCAGAGAAGTGGGGCACCTGTCCCAGCTCCCTCAGCTGGAACGTGGCTGGGCAGAACTGAGCCCAGGGGGCCCCGAGCCCAGACCCCACAGGGCGTTCGCACAGCTGCACGCCCTTGCCTTCCGAGGGCGCCCCGCCCGCTGCCCTTCACTAAGCCACTGAAGGTCACTAGGCCGCAGCCGCACATCAGGCGTCGGACCAGTGAGAGCCGCGATGAGTGGCTCCCACAGAACGGGGCTCACCGAGTGCCCAGGATCAGTCTCAGCCCCTTCCCCATCCCGCATCACTCCATCCTCGTAACAGCCCTCACAGACTCCCTACTGCGCAGATGAGGAAACCGAGGTGCAGTGGCCAGGGGTGCGCGCAAGGGCACCCAGCTCTCCCGTTGTAGAAGGTGGGAGCAGAGGTCACTGGAGCACAGGATGGCTGGGCACCCTCGCGTCCATGCCTCTGAACCCACAAAGGCAGGGGCCAGAAAGAGCTGATGTGTCAGCGGGGCCCAGAAAAGGTGATTAATGTGACTCAGGCTGGGGAGATAAGGAGAGCCATTTGCTGTGTGAACTCACCGTGTCCTGCTGGCTGCAGGGGTGCACGTGGCACGGGGTACAACCAGGCCACGGGGCATGAGGAGACGGGCACCCCCCCTCCTCTGATCCCCCTGCTCACACAGCGTGTCTGGAGTCTGGACAGCCCTCGCTCCCCTTCCGCCAGGATAATCGCCAGCAGGGACCTGCTCCAGAAATGCCACCTGAGAGCCCTGTGGAGGGAAGCTGCTGGGAGGCGTTGCTAGGAGACGGGAGAAGGGGCGGAGGGCGGCAGGACCTGGGGCTCCACCGACCCATCACAGCCTGCGTCCAGGGAGCAGGGATGAAGGCATGGAGCCGTCTCTTGATTTCAATGAGCCGGCTTCTACCTGACATTGACATTGACCGGAGGGCTCATGGAATGATCTGAAATCTCATTGCAGGGTGTTTTGATTTGGTATTAGGGCCGTTGCACTCGGTAAATACCAGGGAGCTGGATGTTTTCTCCAATCCTCTGGGCAAAGTTTACCGGTGCGGCCCTGGCCAAGAACAAAGGCCAAGAAAGAGAGAGAGAGGGAGAGAGGGAGGAGGAGAGGGAGACCGAATTGGTCCTGGGAAGGGGGGCAGGCTAGAGGAGGGAAGCCACGAAGCAAAGTCCCTCCGAGACAAGTGTCCCCATGGCAGCCACAGTCTTTGTTCCGTACAGAAAGCAGATATTCTCAGGACCCTAGAGGGGGTTTGCATCTTCCCTGCTCTCTGGAACCCCAACCCTGCACCCCGGTACCCACCCCCTGAGATAAAAGGTGGGGAGAGACCCTGGTAGATCTTTACCTAATACCCCCAAAATAATAGCTGTGTCAAAATTTAAATGAAAAGAGAGAGAGAGAGGAACCATTAAAGTATTTGAAGAAATCATTTTTTAAAAAAACAATCTCAGAAAGGAAAGATCCTTCTAGCAAAACTACAGATCTAAGAGTCATAAAAAGATAAGTGTTAAAACAAGCACATAGAGATGCGAGTTAGCTGCTGGGCGAAAGCTGCCGTACGCAGAGTTTCATTTTCCCGTAAGGATAAATGATAAAAACACCCGCGATTCTTGTACACATAGGCTTAATTCCTCTGTTAAATAAATAGTTCCCATAAAAATCAATAAGAACGAAGTCCGATAGCCCAGCAGAAGACGACAGCTCACAGGAGAAGAAATATACGTGGCTCTTAAATACACGAAAATATGACCAGCCTCACGCAGAAAGAGAAAAGCAAAGTCTCCCCACCAAAGACACCGTTTCGCCGCCATCGTCCCGGTGACGACCAAAAGTGTGATGACAGCGTGTGGAACACCGCGGTCACGCGTGTTGTTGCCGCTGAACAGTGTCAGCCAAAGGGACACGTGCTCTCCGATTCGACCGTTTCATGTCCAGGAAGGTGCCCCACCGAGTCACTCCCCCGATGCCTGAAATCGAATGTCAATGAGGCAAACTGTCACGCTGATGCTTCAGTGAACAAAAGCCTGGCCGTCCCCACAGCAGTGTTGGGGAGAAGACCGGTTGTTCGCTTCCCGGTCATCCGAGGGAGCGTCCAGAAGATGACACAGTTATGATTTTAAACAATGAAGAGAAGGGCCCGCTCCTCGGAGCCCACAGAGATCGATCGGTGTGAGGCCTGGATGTGCATGAGGGCCCAGCGATGGACGGCGGCTCTGAGCCCCGGGCCCAGCCCTACCCCCCGGGGCTCTTCCCTCCCCCATGTGGGGCCAACCCCCCCAACACACTACATGGAGAGCACCAAGCCCTGGCTGAGCCCACTGACTCGGGGCTGTCCTCTTGTCCCACGTCCAGGTGGCTGTGTCCTGCTCACTCTCCACCCTCCACGGCCTCACACGGGGTCCGCGGCCAAATCAGAGCCCAGATGTTTTGTATTTGACCCCATTACCCACTTTTCCACAACTAACAACTGCGTCCCAGTGGGTTCCACTCACGCATTTATGTCGCCTGCCGTGACCCTGCGCGGGGACGACCAGGATGAGGACCGACGTCAGCCGGGAAACCGACGGCCCTCCAGTTATCTCTGCTTCAGAGCTGCCTGGGTCTCGGGCTCCCAAGTGGGGACCCGTGGTCCACAGGTCCAGTCTCGGGCCACACAAGCCCGAAGCTGATCTCCGCCCAGAGCGTCTCCCGCTTTTCAGTGCCTCTCGTGGGAGTGGGGGCAGGTGAGGGCTGGGCAGCGGTTCCACCAAGGGACCAGCGGTTCTGAAGGGGCTTCCAAAGAACCCACGGGTGGGGCCACACTTCAGGGGACCCAGAACGGAGGAGACGGACAGCACAGGGAGAGCAGGCCTGGGATGGGGATCGGCCCGAGGCCACGCAGCAGAGACCGTACTTCCTCTGCGGCCAAGTCCCTGCTGGGTGTTTGAGGCATTGCAGCGACAGCTGAGTCAACAGGTTCAGAACCGGGCGGCCTGGGTCCCGTGCCAGCTTGTCCACTGCCTGGCCAGTGACCTTGGGCAAGTCACCTAGGTCCCCTCCCTGTGCCCCATTCTGCTCACCTGAAAAGTGGGGTGACAGTGCTCTGGGCCAGGCTCTGCTCTGTGTGTGAGGTCGGCGAACCCCACAGCAATCCTGATGAGAACGGCTTCCGGAAACCGGTGGGTCCCTAGATCCCCCTCTGAGGAGCAGACACGCGTGGGTGCACCCCTCAGCGAACAGGCCAGGCCCTGGCTTCGTGGGCCGCAGAGCCCAGAGCCGGCTCCCGCCCCGGCTCCAGCCACAGGGGCCTCGGGGGGTTGTCCGCGGGGTGGGGGTCTCAGCTGAGACTCCCTGTGCCTCATAGCTCGGGCACACACTCGAGCACACTCGTTCCCTCTCTCTCTCGTAAGCCTGCCTCCTACACCTCCAGCGAAATGCAGCCCGCACCCCCTCTTCCCCTCCCCAGTCTCTACAGGGCAGCCTTGTTCCTGCCCAAAGCCACCTCCTGCCCAGGCGGCCCGCACGGCCTCACCACCCTGTGACGCCTGCAGGTCGCACACACACACATTAAACGCAAATGAGCCTTCACGATTATTGTTATTACGATAATTACTGGGGAAATTAGGGATCATGAGCTGCCTGGAACCCCGCTCCAGGGACCCACGTGGGCCCCGCCTCAGCTCAACCAGGCTGCCCCCAACACACACGAGAGCCAGTGGGGGTCCCCGCCCTGCACCTCCCCCTCCAGCAGCCCCGACGCAGCAGAAATTGGGCAGTGGGGAGACCGGGGAGAAAACTCCAGGCTTCTGTCTGAGGAGGGCCTGACGCTGGCCTGGTGAGACCGGCGGACCCACACTGCTGGGGCCACCAGCCTGAGAGGTGGCAGCTTGCCCGACTCCCCTTTGCATGCCAAGACAGCCTTGCAGGACGGTCACTCCAGCCCCCCTTCTTAGAGCAGGGAACGGGGACCGAGGCTGGGGCTCAGTCACCGAACAGCCCAAGCAAATGGTTCGGGAAACCCAGACCACGACCTGGGTCTCTGCCCGAAGCTGAGCTTGCCCACCCACGTGCTCCTGAGGCAGGACGCGCTGCCCTGGAGGTCTGGACCGGCCGCCCCGCCCCCCACAGCCTCTGGGGGAGGAAGGGTCGCCTTTGATCACACACAGGTTCGGTGCGAGGTCATTTGCTCTGCAGCAACCGTGACGGCCCACATCCTACGGAACGAAAGACTAAAGGATTAAAAAAGAAAAGATGAGACACAAACTTTCCATTTTAGAGGAAAATATGAGACAATGTTTTTATGACAACCGAGTACAGAAGCATATTTCTACTTAGGCACAAAAAAACACTGTAAACAAAAATACCAGCAAATGTAACTGTGTTAAAGTAGAAATTTTAAAATAGATGAAAGGGGCCAGAAATAAAAGACAAAGAAAATGGCCCTGGCCGGGCAGCTAGTTAGTAGGAGCATCGTCCTGCCCACCGAAGGGCTGTGGGTTCAATCCCCAGTCAGGGAGCATGCAGGAGGCAACCAATCAGTGTTTCTCTCTCACGTCTACATTTCCCTCTCTCCTCCTCCTCCCCCCTTCCTCTCTCTCCAAAATCAATAAACGTATCCTCCGGTGAAGATTAAAAAAAAAAACACTAAACATCAGTAGAATCTATGCGGAGGTAGAGGTAGGCTCCTTCCTTTTTTTCTGCTTTTATATTATCTCTCTCTTCCGGTGTGGATTTTCACCGCCGTGATGGAAGACTGCGTATTTTTACCCCTGTGTCAGCAGCACGCTGTGTCCCGGCTGGGAGGACAGGGACGAGGAAGCCAGCCTCGCCCTTCAACGGGCCGCCCCGGGCAGCTCTGCGGAGAAAGATAGGGACACGTCCCCCGCCCCTCCCGCAGCCAGAGAGCCAAGGAGACTGGATGTGAAATTAATCATTGTGGGGACACGGAATCCCAGCCTTATCTAATTCTATATCCTGAGGCTGGTTCATTTAAACTCCAAAATAAAATAAACATCAGCTTTAAGTAAGGATTAAATACTCAGCGGGGTCCTTAGTCGAACAAACTGACATTGTACATTTTACGGTATGGGTTTGGGGGGGCCCAGGGCAGCAATGGAGCCACAGAGTGGGCGCTCTGAGCCAGCGAGAGAAAACTGCCAAAGCTTTGGGGCTCTGGGGCGCGTTCATTCACCTTCGGTCTCTCGGACATGAGCAGAAAGCACTCAGGAGGAGGCTTTGTGTTCTGTGTCCCCAAGTGCCCCAGGGAGAGGGGTTCATCAGGGGAGGGGGGTCAGGAGACTGCGGGAAGCTTCTGTGTCCTTAGAAAGCAGCAGAGAAGAGGTTGTCCTGCTACGGGACAGCTTCCAGGAGCGAGAACCACCAGCAAAGACCCCCAGCTCCCTGCACAGCCAAGAATCACAGGCGGGAAGCAGCAGGGCTGGGGAGGGGAACGGGGGTGGAGCTGTCAGTCACGTGAGCCTGGAGTACCCACACACCTGAGGCCTGGAGCGGAGAAGGCAGCTCAGGGATTCTTCCAGACCCCGGCACCGAGAACGAGCTCTCTCTGCAGAGCGCTCCCCCACCCCCGCCCCACCCCACCGTGGCAGGATCCCAGAGTAGAGACCACCCGTGGGAGGGGCTGTGTGTAGCATGAACACACCCCCAGAGCAGCGCTCAGGAGACTCTGAACAACTCGCCCAGCCCCTGGTCTCCCCACGGGCTCGGCGAAGGTGAAACTCCTTCTCCGGGTGTGCGCTGAGCACCTGCTTCGCACAGGGAGGCACTGTGTCGTGGGTTGGAGGAGCCAGAGTCCCCCACGGGGAGGCACCGAAGTCGCTGAACAGCGGACCGAGGTTGCTGCGGCCAACACGGGCAGGGGCAGGTGGGGGAGTCGAGAAGGACAGCAGAGCCAGGTGCTGGGCAATCGGGGTGTTTCGTGGAGGGGCCCCAAAGGGCGGCTTCTCCTCTTCCCACCCAACTTCACCTCTGGCCCTGCGAAGCCTTCCCCGAGGGGCAGGGTGGCTGAGAAACGTGCAGTCGGAAAAGACCAGCGGACACAGAGCGCGTCTTGGCATCACCGCACACGGACATCTGGGGCCCAGACAGCGACCCTCCAGGACCCGTGGGCGGTGGCTAACGCAGGAAAAGACATTTGTGGACGCTTCGGTTCACAGGCTGGGAGCACCTGCAGGCTGACAGGCTGAGAGTCCTCCCCAGCCCGAGGGGCTGTGTGCTCTCAAGTCCAGGAAGGGATCAAAGCGGAAGGAGCCTCTGGACAGGACCCGCACGGAGACGCGGCTGTCCGCCGGCCGCAGCAGCAGCCAGCAGCCCCGGGAGCTGGCTGGCTCGGGGACAGCATGTGCGACAGGGTCTGCTGGGGCCTGGACAGGGGGGATTGATCGGCTTTAAATGCGTCCCCCTACTATCTGCTTTGTTTTTGCCATCTGCTGTTTGCTCCCTTTCCCTCTTGTTTTGCCTGCTTTTGGATTATTTTCCATTCAATTCTACCTTCTGTGTTGGCTTGTTGGGTGGAACGGTCTTGTCAGGTTTGGCTTTGGTTTTTGTAGTTGCTTAGGGTTTTATGGTGGACACCTTTCAGTGGCCACAGGCCACCACGAACGATGCCACGCCACGGCACACACCACGTAAGAGCCTCACAGAACACGCTTTTACTTTCTGCTTCCGGCTACTGTGCTGCTGTTTTCCGGCATTTTGCTTCTACGTATGCTTTAAATCCCATACTACATTTTTATTATTTTTTGCTTAAACAGCCTTTAAATTATATCTTTAAATTATATTTTGAGTGCTTTGTTTTTCAACCCAAATACGCACCCTCTGGTAAATACTCTCCATTCCTTCGTGTAGAACCAGATTGCCATCTGGTGTCCTTTTCCACCTTCCCCAAGGATTTTCTCTGTCATCCCCTGTACTGACGACCTGCTCGTAATGAATTATTCAAGCTTTTGTGTAAGGGAGAGTCCTCCCCGTACTTCCGTGCGCGTTAGCTACATCGTGGCTGGGTATAGAATTCTAAGGGTAGACTTGTTTCACCCTCCAGGGCTTTATAGGTGTTGCACCGCCCCCTCTGGTGGCGTTGTTGCTGATAGAAGTCCATTCCTCTCTACAAAATGTGACTTTTTTCCTCTGGCTGCTTTTCAGAGCGTGCCCTTCTCATTGGCCATAAGAAATTGGATTGTGATGTGAGTCAGGGGACCCTTGGCAATGCTTCTCGTGCTCAGGGGTCACTGGGATTCTTGGATCTCGGAGTTCAGAGTTGCTATCAAATGTGGAGATTTCACCCATAATTTCTTCAAACAGATTTTCTTCTCCCCCGTCCTTCTCCCTCTTTGGGGGCTACAGTCACACACACAGTAGGGCTGCAGAAGCTGACCCTCCGCTCATTGCCTTAATCTTCTTTTTCCCTGTGGCTCAGTTTCGATAGTTTCTATCGCTGTGTCTTCGAGTTACTGACCTTCCCTTCTACGGTGTCTAATCCGCTGTCAGTCACACACGTGTAGCTTTCCTCTTGGAGGTTGCACCCTGCACCTAGGTCAGTCTCAGTCCTGCAAGTCCCCACCTAACACGCCCAAGCTTTCCTTTTCCCTTTTGATGTGGGCAGGACAGTCATGGTAACAGTTTTACTGTCCTTTTTGCTAACTCTGCCTGTGTCACTTCTGTGTGTGTCTGCTGTCGACTTCTCTTGCTGCTATTGATTGCAGTTCCCTGTCTCCTGGCAGGCCCGGCGATTTTTTATTGCGCGGCAGAAGAGCGCACGTTCATCTTATTTGGTGGTGGATGTTACTGCGCATCTGGAAATACTCTTGAGCTCTGTTTCAGGATGCAGTGAAACTAAATGGAAATGTGTTAGTCCTTTGAAGACTTTTTAAAATCGTTTTAAGTGAGAGAAAAGCAGCTTTAGCCTGGGGCTTGTTTTCCACGCTGCTGAGACAGTTTTGTTCCTAGTCCTCTGCCCAATGTTCCGGGACACGCCTGCGCCGTTTGGGGTGGGAACACCCCACGCGCCTGGTTCTGCATGGAGTTCAAGCTCGCTCCTGCTGTGCCTTTCCTGTGGCTCTTTCTCCAGTCTGGGTGGTTTTTGCGTGGGCATGCACCGATGGGTATTTAACCAAAGACTCGAGAGGTTTGTCCATTTGCAACACTCCCCTCTCTGGTGCTCTGGATGCCCGGGCCAGATGGGTGTAGCAGCCGTGGTCTCCCAGACTCCCGGCTCCATCTTGTCAACTTGGGGACATCACCGGGCTCTGCCTGGGCTCTCCCTCCTGGGCTGTGTCCTTGGAACCCTCCGGGCGGTGCGTTGGGACAATCGTCGGGCTCCACTTGTCTGTTTATTGTCTCTCAGAGGTCACTGCCCTGGGCTGCCTCACGTCTGCGAGCCCTGTTGCAGGGTCACGATTTGAGGCCACCCAGTCTGACACGAGAAGCCACACTCTCAGCCACAAAGCCACCCTTGTCCCTCCGCCCCACCCTGACGGTTCACCAGCTTCCTAGCGAGAAGCAATGGGGAGGTGTCACCTGCACTCCCCGTGCGTTATCAGCAGTTGTAGGGTGTCCTTCTGTGACTGCCTAATAAGTTGCCTGTCACGCCCTCCATAGCAGGGTGCCATCGTTACCCACTGATCTCTGTCCTTCGCCTTGTCATTCCAAAGGAGCTGAGCTGGGCCTGCTCCAGGTGTCAGTAGCAGGAGAGATCCAGAGAGCTCACAATTACAGCCAGAGCTGATGCTCAGAGCCGGCCCGGCAGAGAGGCAACCTCGGGGAGACGGGGTCTCGGGAAGAAGACCACTCCCCACAAGCCCTCCACATACATCCGGTCCGCTCCTAAGGGGCTTCCAGTGTTGAGTGAGGGAATCGAATGTGACGCTTTCTCACACTTCCTCCCTTAACAGATATGAGTTTATAATTATACCCACTTCCCCTCAGGGGAATGAACACCGTGATCCCTGATTCACCAGCAAATTTCAGAAAAGGGGGTAGAGAAGACTGGCTCGGACCTATTCCTGGAATGTGCCAGACAGCTTCTGGAGATGAAAATAATGACCACTAATGGAGAGCCATGTTTAATGTTTCAGCTGCTGGTAAAATTAATACCCTGTTTAATATTAATAGAAGTGATGTACGTCTCTGGGGTTGTTAATCTGCTACCTTTCCACTACGTCAGATGTAAAAATAGCTCTCGTGATTAGCCAGGTGGGCAGAGACGGGCAGAGAAGGGGGGGGACTGCAGAGCAATAACGGGAGGGCGGCAACAGCAGACGTTTCGGATGCATTCTGGCTCATCAGAATTCTAAGGGAGAACGTTTTCTTCCGAGTACAGACACTGATTCTAACTTCATTTATGAGTTTGCTCTTCCTCAACCAATATTTACTGAATGCTTTCTGCACACCACGTCCCGTGATACACATTTTGCCACTTGGCCGTAGTTAATCCTCACAGAAACCCTGTGATGGGAGAGCTATTGTTCCCAGTTTAAGGATGAGAATGTTGAGGCTCGAGGTCCGACGAGTAGGGGCGGGGCAGAGGTAGCAATGGGGCCCAGTTCTCTCTGACTTCAGAGCAGATGCTTCCAACTGCAGGCTCTTAGGGGTTTTCTTAGTTTCTTTCTAAAGCATCTTTGCGTCTGCGGTCACATAGGTACCACAGGAAGTAGATAAGCAGGCAGCACAGCATGTAAGAGAGCCAGGGCGGTCCAAGGTCAAGTGCTAGGGCCCTTCGTCCACAAACAAGGAGCCTCTGGGAAGATCGACGTCCTTGACAGCAACTTCAGGTTTTCGTCACAATTAGACAAATATGGGTTGAGCACCTACTGTGTGTGCCAGGCACTGCGCTAGACACTCAGAAAATCACGATGGAGACGAACACTGCTTCTGCCTTTAGGAAGCTTCTGTTTTACGTTCCACTGGGAGGACAGACGGACAGCCACCCAGAGTCACCGCTGGAATCCAAACGAGTGCGTAGACACAAATCAGCCTCAGCTGTGCTGGCTGCCAGTAAGGAAACCGAGAGGAGACTCAGGTGGTGGGGCCCAACGGGAGGACGGGAAGTCATCTAAGTCCTCTCTGCAGCGGTCTCTCTGTTAGGGCCTTCGGGCAAGCGAGGGACACCACCTGTGCGTCCCGGGTGAAAGGGGTCTTGGAGGGGCAGCAGAGAGTTCCAAGATGGGAGAGGAGCCAGACTTCGGCAAGAACAGGGTCCTGCACAAGCCTGGTAGCATGAAGTGCTCCTGGTGAAGCTTCTAGAATGAATGCCTTCTGCACCAGCATGACATCCCGGGAGGTGGGGTGAGGGGGGAGAGTCGGGTCGGCTTTGCTTGGGTCACATGCCTGCTGGGTGATGAAAGGACACTGGAACTTTTGCTGTCCCCTTCAGGCTATTCATAACAGAGAGGAGATTCTCAAAAAAATAGGGTGCTGTTAGCGATGGA